>CM060276.1:11144914-11434744 GCA_030684275.1 Acipenser oxyrinchus oxyrinchus
TTTGCATAATTAGGACAGAAAACTAACAGGAGACTGGTTATCATAGTGTATGTATTTCAATCACAAGTGTGGGAAGAAACAATGCATTCATTAATTAAAAACTAAAGAGTTAACGTCTTTGCTAAACCGTGGTAAAAACCTGCAGTTCAATACCAACCAAGATTTTGTGTTGTGAGAGAGATCATACAGTATATGTAGGCTACTCTATATCAGCATCATTTTAAAATGGTAAATCCCTGTAGTGCAACAACCAATAAGACATATAACGAGAAAGAGATACAGTATATTGAATTAAAGTGAATTATCACGATTTAAAATCATGTAGATATACACATATATACGGTATCTCTCTTCCTCATTATATATGTCTTTTTTATATATCTCTATTCCTTATTATAAATTCCTGTAGTGCAACAACCATGTAAGACATAACGAGCAATCATATCTACATGGCATACATTATTCATTTCTGTATTTGTCCTATCTAGAGGATTTGACATGGTCACAAATCACAGTACAAATCTTATCCCTTAGTAATACTATATATTACTGCAAGGAATACAATTGTCACGTTTACAAAGAATATGGCATTTATGTTAATGTATTGTGTGCAAACAAACACGAAAGAAAGCACGAACACGCACCAACTTACACAGTCTAGTAAATAAAACGGCCAGATAAAAATAAAAAGCCATGCAGTGAACCTCCCCTTTAATCAAACTGTAGCCCCGCCTTACTTTTGTCTACTTTTGCCTTACTGCGCTTGCGCGATCAACTTTTTTCCCGGTCAACTTATTTCCTACGACACCGAAACTCAATTCCCAAACTATCCACGATGCCTTTACCCTACCTAGTGCAGAAGAGACTTTCACTGCCTTAACGGGTTCTAAGTGGTTCTCTTTCATGGACCTAAAATTAAGGTACTATCAGATTGGGCTTGAAGAGGAGGACGAAAAAAAGACAGCCTTTGTGTGCCCTCTGGGATTCTGGGAGATCCAGGGTGTAACGAATGCCCCAACTACCTTTGAGCCGTGCATGGAAAAGTGCATGGGAGACATGAACCTGAAAGAGGTCCTTGTGCTCTTGGATGATATCACTGTGTTCTCCAAAACGCGTGTGCCTGCAGCGCAGAACTTAGTTAAGGCGAGTCGAGCGAGGAAGACGACAGGATCAATTTCACTTTTCTTCGGTTCTGTTAAAATTGAAACCTTTCTTTTGCCTGAGTTATCAATTGTCATAAAATATATATTTTTAAAAAAATGTAATTTATTGCCATTATATTTTAGTGCTGGGGCAAATATCCGAATGAATATTTTTGACATGTTTTACTAGTTGAAGTAGAAAAATCGTATTCGCCAGAAATTAAAAATGCTTAATTTGGCTAAATGTGCTTAGATTTAATTCAAACCTTTAGAAGCTTTGGAAATAGCAAGCCTAGTACTCCAATGGGTTTTGCCACTTTTGAGGCACTAACACACTGGAAAGATGCACATTTTCAGTGTGTTGCATGGGTCTAGTTGTTGGAAACCTTCAAACCTTTCTTTGTTACTGTGTATATATGCTGTAAAATTGTTTAACTTGCCTGAGTTGCATAGAGTATGCTGTCCTTCATTTTGTGGGAGGAAGTGAAAAACCGCCATCTTAGGTGAGGGGTCTTTTGAGTGCTGACTTCCTGTAGTAAAAATAAAGGGGAAGTATTTTTTTTTAATTGCTTATCTAGTTCTTACTTAAAGTATTATTTATCTGATGTACATGCATATTTGTATGTTTGTTTTATAATGATTGTGTATTAGGATGTGTTAAATATATTGGAAGTATTTATTTATTCTAAATGTTTGACAGTTTAATAGAAGCAAGCACTCACTTGATTTAGTCAGGGGGAGGGGTATATCTGTTCAGTTATAAATGCTGGCTTGCGGTCAGTTGTGGTGAGAGAGGCCAAGGGATAGCGAGGGAGTGGAACTCACTTGGTCTGTGCATATTTTGATGGTGAAATGCACACAAAATGACAATTTTGTATATATTTAAATATTGCCTGAAGGTGCCCCCCCTCCCTTTCATTTTCAGCATGCCCGGTTTGAAATTCGCTCCCACGTCTCTGGTAATATCTAGTTTTTTTTTTCTAATACTTATAGTGCGTGCATTTCCACAAGTTTATTTTAAGTAGACAAACAACATTACGGCAGACAGTGTATTTGCAAGTGATTCTGAACAGTTCTGTCTGTCTATACTTCTGTCTATACTTTTCATTACCTAAAATGAAAGCTACACTCCCAAAGTTGTGCCACCGCCCTCATGCGTCTTTTTAAATGGGTTACACGCGTGGTTTCGTTGCAACAGATTCAGGATTTATAAAAGATAATTTTATTCTGATTTTTAAACTGTATTCGTGTGACTTGTAAAGCTCATGTATTATACATTTTATTGTTTCGATTGTCTTGTGGTTTAAAAAGCCTGGTGCAGTTTTTTTTTCGAGTGGCTTCTGTTCAGCTGCAACAGCGCTTCACAAAAAAAAATCTCAGTTTACAGTATGTGTTTTTGTATACTGTACTGTGTGTATGTGTAAACTAATACCAGCCTTTCCACTGTAATTATTGTGTTTTAAGTTTCACAAGTTAGTGAACGCTGTTCTTGCTACACAGCAGCCAACAATGGCTGCTTCAAGAAATATTTTTCCCGAGACTATGCTCAGTTTTCCATGGTAACAGCTATGCCCAGTGGTGGGAATGTGTCATTTCAGAGTGAAAAATGGGCAAAAATGGCATGTCAACTCATATTGATTGGCTCATGACGGCCATGTTTGTTCATGTAGGAACTTTTCCTGAACAGCTTTTTTAGAGCACAGTACAAAGATAACGTATATCCAAGATTCACTACAATCGGCCAAAGGGTTCATGAAGAGTTGTCGTTTAAGTATTTTACGCAAAATCCAACATGGCCACCACACCATGCGATCAATTTTTCCTTAAGTAGAATCAATCATGGACATGAGCGAAATATGTACAAAAATTCACAGCGGTACTATTTACCTTTCATGAGAAGACTTTTGAATATTGTCCAAAATTTTCATTAAATCCAAGATGGCTGCCACACCATGTGACCAAAGGCTGCCATATTGACCACGACACAACATCCCATAGTCCTCTACATCTGTGCCAATTTTTGTGTGCTTTGGTGCAGCCATTTAATAGTTATAGGCATTTCTAATTTTGGTAGAAGGAAAACAAACACAAAATTAAAATAATAATAATAATAATAATAATAATAATAATAATAATAATAATAATAATAATAATAATCCTTACAACAACAACAGGCTTCCCAGCCATTCTGGCCTGGAAGCCTAATAAGAAGATTCTTGATGGCTTTGCTGACTACTGTGATTTATAGCCTGGATAACAGTGAAGCTGATTATGTCCCTGACAACTCAGAGGACAGTAGTTCAGACATCAGCAACAACAGTGATGAGATACCACTACAGAGAAGCAGGACAAAAAGCACATCCTTGAAAAACACAGAGACTTGTTCTGTACACGATGGTGCTCTTATTGGTAGTCCCAGTGTTTTGAATGAGGAAGACAGAGAATGTGATTCAGTGTCTGTCCAGGTGATTTCTAAAAAAAAGTGATGGATGAAGTGAGGGGTGGGTGGGGGGACGACTCAAGGACCAGGGTTAAGAACCATTGCTTTAAAATATCTTAACTGACTGTATTTAAAAAAACATTTTTTTTTAAGATTTCCAAAATAGTATTTAGTTTAGCAGCACTGATTTGAAAGGAATTAAAGCATTGCTTTTAAGCTTTTCATGAGAATTCACTTTGAGTTGCCAATTTGAGGTTAGTGTCATGTTCAGACCCATAAGTCAAACAGTTTGCACAGCCGCAATAGTTGCATTACATTCTACATAACCTTTCCACAGAAAATCCATCATTTATTAAAGTATTCTAAGAATTTTTTAGTTCAAATTTCAGCTCTGGAACTCAAGACTAAATAGGATTCTGTTGTACTGCAGAACACACACACACACACACACACACACACACACACACACACACACACACACACACTGCAATTATTCAGGTCACAGTGGTAGTTATTTAGCAGACATTCCAATAAATTACATTGCAGGATTTGGGCCCAACTAGCTGTATAATTGTTTGGTTAGTTGATGATTACTGCAATGATTTAATTAAGCAGCTGGTTAGACCAGAGACCAGCGCTGGAGTGAATTGGGAGGTCTGGTAACTGACAGCCACTGCAAGGTATTGTAGTGAAGTTTGCTTCATATACTTTTGTTACATTAATAATGTATGCCCTTGATGGTATTTCAGCTCATTGCTGCAAACAATAACTATAGTTTATATATATAATTCCTCTGAAGTTAAAATGGTTGTTTGGTTGAGGGTCTTTTAAAGAGAAATTGCTTTCTAGTTGACTTAATTAATTCAAGCAACTCAGATTTTATTTGCTTTTTATATTGCCATTTTTATAGATTGTTTAAGGCTGAAAATATAGAAGGTAAAAAATATATTTTGAGTTATTGGAATGCAAAACAAGTGGTTCACTTGGTGAATTGCTTTATTTATAAATTGCCTATCCTTTCCAAAATACACTCAATTTAACCGCAGCCTGTTGGACTATCATTACATTTTTACTTAAACATTTCTGTTTGGTAATATGGAGAGTATAAGGCATACAAGTGATACACTTGTAGCTTCTGGTGTTAAAAAAAAAAAAAAAAATCAGTCATTGGCATAATCACCTAGTTGGATGGTGAAGTCTCCTAGCTGTTGCAACCCTCATTGTTTGGCAATAATGTTGTTTCTAAATGTTAAAACTGACTTTAAGGATTCATGCAGGAATCTTTTGTACCAACAGTACAAACTATATAACATGCTACTAATGTGTTAATAAATATGTTCCTTTATTATACATGTTCTCCTTAATTGATTGCACTTTACTCCTTTTCATAATGTTTAGGGAATGTGGTAATTAATATTATTCATGCAACTAGTCTGAAATATATAACAAAAGCAATAGCAAAAATGTCCCCAAGTGCCAAAATATTTAGCTTGTCGTCTTTCACCCTGTGTGGAGTTTTGTCTGACTGGAGTTAGAAAGAGTAAATAAAAATATAGTGAGAGTTAATGAGAAGTCCCCACAAATATAGGAATGCAAAGCTGCAGCTACGGCTGCTAATTTAGATGCCAATAGTTAAAGTTATTAGTAGTGTATATAGTTTTATAGTTTTTGCTTTTGTTTCTTGTTCTTATGAAAGTGTGAGTTTGCACCAACTCCTTCTGTTCATGCCTGCTCTCCTGCATACCACCACAGGCCACTGGCTTGACTTCTACAGTGGTGATAAAATGCTGTCTGAGGTGAGAATGTTTTCTATTCCAAAACTGTTTGATGCAATTGTTAGAAAATTATATATAATACGTAATGAAGTGCTGGAAAATATGTGTGGTGAATAGTATATCGGTTTCCAGATTAAAACACTGGCTGATTGTCCAGCTTGACTTGTTCATTCTTTTCATCAGTTCAATCCTTTACATTTGGAAATGGTCTTGTATTAAGAAAAGAGTTACGGGATAGCAGAGTGTATCTTACTAGATACCATTTTTAAAGTGCAGGAACAATACCGGCACATTGGAGCTGCAGTCAAGAACTACCTTCAGTGAAGAATGAGCAATATGTTAAATCCTTGCTGTCAATTGTAAAAAAAATATTTACATTTGTTTGATGTTCATGATTTTATTGTTTGTTTTACTGATAATGAAGATTGCATTATAAATGTTTCATTAATAGAGCATGATTAAATAGGTTTTTATGGACAAAATTAACCTTATGTCTTGTTCATTAAAACCTGTTTAAACTGAAATAAAGGGCTATTATGTTAAGTCACTTATGTTGTCTAGTGTGAACCCACCTTAAGAGACACTTTATTTCCTATCTTATAATTATGCATCCTAGATTTCAAGAACTATGTAGATATAAACAATCAACATTGTTTTACTATTTTGTTAGAATTACTGAGTTTGCTCTCTTTGCATTAACATGTCCATCCATCTTCATGGTCCACCGGTGCTGTAGCCGTGGATACACATGTAAACTTCAACACACACACCCACTTCAGTCTGCAGAACCGGATCAACTTTACAAAAATAGAACTATATTTGCATGCACTTTTGATCTCATTGCAAGTATGAAAGTAAATGACACGTCTCAATGCACTATTACCGTTTTCTAGCATTTCAAAGCATTCAAATAACCATAAGGCTTGTTGCACCTGATATACTGTTGCCTCAATGGCTGCTTCCAGGGACATTCCTATCCAGAAATCTGCAGGGCTGCTACTTGGAAGTCAGCACTCACCTGTACCTGACATTACCATATCGACTTTTGTGCATCAGTATATATACAGTCGACTCCACTTATTTGCTTGTTGGATAATTGCATAGCATGCAGTTGGTCCAGTTTTTTAGTGCATCATTTTCTATGATTGTAAGATACAGTTAAAGGCATATCGGCTAAATGCATAATTTGCTTCATTGCATGAAGTTGTGCGGTCCCGAAGTCCATTGTACATTGTATTTTCATTTGGATAATTACACAAAGCAAAAAACGTTCGAGTGTTTAAAAAAACAATCAAAACAAAAAAAAACACGTTGAGTGTTTCAGCAATAACAGTGACGTTGCGCGAATAGCAACAGCATGACAGTGGGAAAAGTAGGCAAGAAAGACACAGAAAATGGCAAAGCGAATCTGTAAAACCTTTGAGCCTCAGCACACTACGAGCCTTAATGGAGGCAAATGGTTGTCAGTCTTATGACAGTTTTTTACAGTTGTTTATCAGCAATCGCCGAATAGTGTGCATACTTTCATCAAATATTGCTTTGCTCGTTGTAGTCACAAGATCTATAGTAAGGTAATGTACACACCTGATTAACTTTTATGTTTTACTGTACTGTATTACAACAACTTAGTTTATGTGGGCTGTTATATACTGTACATTATTTTACTTTTCATATTGTGTGTTGCCAGAGAAAAATGTCGTTTGTATTGAGTGCATAACATATTTCAAGTTGGTTTATTTTTCTGAACTTGTACAGTATTGTGGGTTACTTATTTGTAATAAAATATATAAAAATAACTTAGTTTATGCCGGCTGTTATATACATAATTTTACATTTCATATTGTGCGTTACCAGAGAACAGTGTTTTTTGCATGTATTTCAAGTTGGTTTATTTTTCTGAAGTTGTGCAGTATTTTAAGTTGCTTGTAATAAAATATAAGTGAAAAATAAATCTGCTCAAAACGAGTCATATATACATGTACATATAGACCTATTGTCATTGTATCCCATTGTATTCCGTCACTCCTGTTATGTGCATGCCCTCACACTGGCCACGAGGCCCTGCAATTATGCGGAGTCGACTATATATAGGGATAAGTAATTACTAGCAACCTGACTCTAATGCAAAAGTGTACAGTCTCACTCCATTTGGGAGTTTGTCTGCAGCATGTACAAAAGGTCACTTTAACGAGGTGATGGTCTGAGTTTACCCCCACGCACACTGACCAACATTTTCAGACACGCTCGGGAATGATCTTCATCCCCCTCCTAAGGAAAGACACAGCATTAAATAATCCCCAGCCCCGCCTACTCCTAACAGGATTAATTCTTCAATAAACATTTACACCTGGAATGATTTTATACAAAAAAAACTCTTCACAGTCATACTTTTACAACAAACATTCATATATCTTACATTACACACATTTCTTCTCCTTTATATGTGTTTTGTTTAACATGCATGAATACCGTCTTTGTTTACAAACACGATTGTTAAACTATTATATTGTTTACCTGTTATTATCAGTTATTAAATTCGCTAGTCCCTAGCTATTACCAGTAAAGACAGAATTAGCATTAACCCTTGTATTGGTAGATTACCAAACACATGGCTAACAAAACCCTTGTCCCACATGTATAGCTATAGCAACTTCTTAAGGGATGCAATACACCGTCATATATCAAATACACTCGATCAACAACATGCACGATACATAATAAACCATGGTTCTATCTCCAGTACAACAACAATAACAATAATAAACAAAATAACATGCATTTTAATAATAGTAACAAAAAGGATAATGACAATGTTATTATTACTGTAACACTTGAAATGTATTTGCTTACGATTGTAAGTCGCCCTGGATAAGGGCGTCTGCTAAGAAATAAATAATAATAATAATAATCAAAACACACCTGCTGAGGGCTTCCGAGTGGCGCATCCAGTAAAAGTGCTCCACGTGGAGTGCAGGATGTGCCCTGGAGATCGTAGGTTCGAATCCAGGCTATGTCATTGCTGACCGTCTGTGGGTCTGCAATGGAGCTATTCAGATCTGTGTTGTCCTCCGGCACTATAAGTCTGGTGGCTTCGCTGTGGATCTGCAGTGCGAAAAATTACGGATTGGCAAGAAAACAGTTTCGGAGGACGCATGTTTCAGCCTCCGTTTCCCGAGTCGCCGGGGGGTTGCATCGGTGAACCGGTATAAAAATAATAATTGGGAATTCCAAATTGGGGAGAAAACCAGGGTAAAAACCACTGGCAATGACTAAATTAAAAAAAAAAAAAAACACCACCACCACCTGCTGTGAGGTTTCCAACCACAAAAACTAAAATTAAACATAAATTCTTCTTTCTGAGAATTAGACAAACACTTCTAATGGAATCAAACATCTGTAAAAGACTATATAAATCAACACCCAAAAGAGCACGATGTTCTAAAGGTCCTGCTCATTGATTGAAGAAAACCATGAAACAAACCTCAGCTGCAGATGGTATACGGGGAAGAAGTGGTGACAGCCTGAGAAAGGGCTGTGATGAAGAAGAGGACAATGCATGAAGACTATGTTGAGCCCGTAGGGGGATTGAAGAATCACCGCATAGAGGACTTCATAGGACAATTCAACGAGCCAAGGGAGCCGAGGAATAGGTTAGTTTAGGGGATGTGGATCCCAAACTGTGTATAGAGAGGGTTTGCGTAGAGTAGGTTTCTTGGAGTGGTACATTCCTTTTAGTGGGACTAGCACTCACCATTTTGTCAGCTTTGTTTTGTTTTGTTTTGTTTATTAAATGTGACACTAAGGCTATCATTGCTGGTACCTTAATGTCGGCACTTGTGTTGAAATTAAATCTGCACGCCTGTACAGCATGTCAACACCCAATGCTCTGTGTCTGCCTCAGTATTGTTCAGTGACGACCCACAACACACCTATTACAAATTCATATTGGGTACTGACTGACAATGAATTGTGAAATGCACAAAAAAGGTCAAATGTGCAAAGCAAACATCAAGCCTACTGCCAAAGTATTTGTATTTACAAATACTAAATGATTTTTATAAAATGGTGATGAAGAATGAATTTGATTAGCTAGCAGCAATTTTTCAGTATGAATGTATAGAGGACAATGCCTTTACAGGCCCCAAGTGCTCATATAGATTCTTCAAGGGTTAAAGGCCTAGAGTCTCATAACTCATTTAAAGTAGAACAATTACTCTTTTATACTCTGAACCATGAAATCAAAACAATCCTCTATAAAGGTTTAGTCCCAGGGTGTTGCTATATAACAGCAGGAAATGATTAGGCACATTTCCATAGAACCAAAAATGACCAGATAGTGTTTTTAATTGAATGTTTTCATTTTTTAAATTCAAGCACAGTCAATCAATTTCCAATTAGAAATGCTTGTAGGAAGAAATGTGTTGTAACTAGATAGTTACAGTTAGTTAGTGAATTATAAAACCAAGGATGCTAATGCATTTAAAAAACTTAAATTATGTTTTTTGTTAATTTGTTCCAAGATTCCTGTTCTTCCAATATTATCATTTCAAGGCATAGTCCTAATAATTAGTTTTTTGAACAAATAAATAAATGAATAACAGATAAGTATGGTTCAATTTCTTTAATCATTTGCTGCAAACACATCAAAGAATTGCAATCCAGTGTGTAAATATCAGCAGGCAAATCACAAAACAGAATGAAACAATGAGCTTAATTCACTGGCTGAAGCTACACTACGAGATGCACAAAGTAACGCACATCAATCCCTCTCAATCCAAATAGCTGATTCCCAGCAAATCCACTACTCTCACAAAACTGACACAGCAGGTTGGCATTTAATGAAGTACTTACTTAGCAATACACAGCTGGCTTTTTCACCTGGAAGTTAAACAAAGTCAGAGTCAGTTGGAGCTCATCGCTGTGATACAGGTAGATTGCAGTTTCCACTGAATACAAATGTGTTTCATTTTGACACAGTGTTACAAACACAGTCTCCACTGACCCTCTCTTGGGATGCTGTGGGAGAGCAAACAATAAATGTGGAAGGAATTAAGTAGACTAAGAAATTATAATAGCACAGAAAAGGTCAAACTGTTTGGTCAGCACCTGTAGCTATTAGAATTTAAAAATGTTTAATTGCATATTTTTAATGTATACAAAGTGTCATTGAAATGTTATTGAAAAAATTAAATTTCACAGTTGCTAGCTCTGAGTGACCTCTGATATGTAAAGTTTTTCAATAGATCGGTGAAACATGAAATCTGTGTATTACATTCTTAAGCCATTTTTAATGTACCTTTAGTTTCCTAATACATTTGTTTAAACAATTATCAGCATTGTTTCCTGCATTTTTTCAAAGGGAACAGTTACGCCAATTGTCAGGACAATTAGCAAACCTTGCCACTGAACATGCAAACTTAAGCTCTGAAAAGCACTTTATTACTTTGATATATATATATATATATATATATATATATATATATATATATATATATATATATATATATATATATATTCAAAGAATCATGCTAAGTATGACCGGGTATGACCTCCCTGAGCATTAACACAATCCTGTCAGCGTTGACGCATAGACCGGAACAGCCTTTGGATAGACTGCTGTGGGATGTTCCACCACTCTTCCTGTGCAGCTGCAGCCAGCTGGTGAAGGTTAGCTGGTTGCGGTTGTCTTATGTGAATGGCACTGACGATTTGGTCCCACAGATATTCTATTGGACTCGGGTTAGGAGAAAAAGCTGGCCACGGCAAGACCTCGACATTGTTTTCTTGAAGTCATGCAATTGTAATCCTAGCACTGTGTGGTCTTGCATTGTCCTGCTGGAAAATCAACATTTCCAGTCACTCCTGAAATCAGGGCTTAAAGGGTGTGCTGCAGTAAGAATACCTCTGTTAAGAAAGGGGAACAAGAATAAAAAGCTAAAATATGCACAACAACACAGAAATTTGACTATGGAACAATGGTCAAAGGTGCTTTGGACTGTTGGTGGATGGACAACGGCACCTGTGCCTTCTGCCAGTTCTGTTGTCAATTCAACGCTTGTCTTCTTTCTATTCCTTAAGGATATTATCTTTAAGTATTGCTCCTCCTTGTTAGACAGCTTTTTGGGTCTTCCAGTCCTGGGTTTGTCAATTACAGACGATGTTTCTCAGTACTAGTTGACTATGCTTCGGATACTACACCTTGAAAATCAAGCGATACAAGCTATTTCACTCAGTGTTTTTCCTTTTTTATGCAAGTCAAGCTTGTTATTATAGTAGAAAATAGTGGAGGCTTTGAGTAAATTGTTGATGCTCATAACGCATCAGAGTATAAAAATGCAACAGACTGCCAGACTGCAAAATGCAAGACTTTTGCACAGCAGTATATATATTGTAACATTTTCGGGTTCTTGGGGACAAAGATGAGACTGAGGCCATGATGGCGTTGAAGGCTCAAGCCGTTTGTTTTTAACAGAAACAATCAATAAAATAAAATCATAAAGTCAGGGAAGGGAACTGGGAGCCGAAAACGAAAATAAAAATGATTAATCGTATTTGTCTATCTTTACCCTACCCTTTTTTCCCTTTCTCTCTGTCTCCCCGAATCTCTCGGTCCTTTCCACACACCCTCTTACTCACCCCCCATGTCTTTTGCGCCAAACCTGCACCCCAAATCCCCCTACACACACACACAACATGCAACCCTTGCACGCATACACACACAATGAAACCCCCTACACGCACACACCACCATGCAACCCCTTGCATGCACACACACCCTCTACACTATCCTGATTCTGCCCCTCCCCCAGGATCGCCACATTGCCCCCTCCTAGCAGTGAGATGTCCCGCTCACTGCCCTAAACCATGAAACTGTCCTGTAGCCTCTCAGGGCCTGACGGGGTCTCCCACTCCGACGAGGGTGGTCTCCTGGGGGTTTGGCACTAGTACAGAGTCCTGGTGGGCCGCCTCAGCAATGCAAACAGGCCTCATACTCCCCCGGGAGCCTTCCCACTATGTGGCGCTGCTTACTGTTGAGACCCTCCATGCTGCGCCGATGGAGGTCCTCCATAGCTTCAGCCCACAGCTGTTGGACTGGCACGTGGGTGGGCGGGCGGTGGGCGGCAGTGGTACTGGTGAGTTGTTGGACCCGAAAATGCACTCTTCCCCGATGTCTGCGAGCCAAACCGGGTGCTCCCCCCCCCCCCATATGGTAACAGTCCAGGCTGAATGAGCGTGACGGTGGTGCCTGTGTTGACCAGGGCTCTGCACTGTACCCCACTGACCGTGCAGGGCACATGCATGTGACTACCCTGGCCTTCACTCCCCTAGGCCGACCCGTGGTCTTTTGCTGCTGGCGGAACGTGAGGCCCCTGGGCCCGGGGTGACTGGGGACAGCGAGCTTTCACGTGGCCCTGTGCCCTGCAGTTCCAGCACACGCGGTGGTCAAACAGGTCCCTGGCTTCAGGCCTGTTGGTCGGCCCTGGCAAGCTGCCACACTGTCTACTCCTGTGGGAACTTCGGGGGTGGCTCGAGGGGTTCGTTAGAGTGAAAGGACAATCAAAGTGAATGATAAACTGTTGGAGTGAGTTAATGAGATGAGATTGTGAATAAAAGTAGAATTACTCGTACCTGCTCTTCTCATGCATGCAGTATTCTGCCTTTACTTTATCGTATTTGTTTAACTATTAACACGCAGTACAAAAAGCAACAATCCAGAATTGAAGCTGAATTTTTATTCAAATCAACCGGATCTTCAAGTTTTTTTTTGTTGTTGTTGTCGCTATTTTTTCTTTAATCAATTTTGCTTTCCCGCATGGTTGCTGACCAAGCCAATAAACACTATTGGCTTGGTTGCCACTCATCTGACAAAAAAGGAATTGTTCTCACAAAAAAAACAGCTGTTCTGGTGAAAATAGAAGTACCCTGAAGTGTGTTCTGTATTCTCCAGTGTTTTAGGACTATGCTGGCAGATAGCACACACACATGTGTTCTGTAAATATCCATCCTTATGCAGTGCAGATGGATGTCTCTTGTGTTATCTGCAGAGAGTTGTATGTTGTTTGTCTTAACTGATGATGGCTGTCTATGGTTGCCCCACCCCTTCCATTGCTTGTAAGGAGGTGGGAGGGAATGCAGATTAAAAACCCTAACATTGCATTTCCCTACTTTTGTTGTTTTAATATCAACCCTAACTGATGCATCAACAAAGTTTTTTGCAAAGAACATATACCTGTACATATATATGAAAAATAAAGTGAATTGATTTGAAGTGATTTAAAAATAAGTATGCATTCACAGTATGTAAGTTTATAAAACACTTAACGAAATATTATAGAAGCAAAAAATAAATAAATAAATAAACCTTCCTAGCACATGCACTTCAAACTTTTATACATTCTAGAGTATATAAACACAGATTAAAATGTTAAATATAATTTAAACTTTTTGTTTTATTAAGATTGATTCAAACCAATTGTCCTTCCAAATCTCAAGAAACCTTGTTTTTGTTTTTGCCTCTCCCAAAGGCTGGCAGCTCTGAGTTATAGTTCTTAAAGATACATCAACTTCAAATAATTAGCGACGGATGTTACCCAGATAAAGGGAAACACTATCCAGGTAATATGAAACCTTTCTCTGGTGTGAGCACGTCAATTGTTATGAATATGTAACGTTGCTATGGATGCTTGCTATGCATATTCACCGTTTCTATCAATATGTATCCTTGTTAAAGACTTCTGAGGTTATAGTGCAAACCTAAATCTGTCACGTGATGGTGTTTTAATGACAGATTTTAAAATCAATGTTTAATAAAGAAATGTATGTAGTCCTGTTGTTTATTGTATCATAATGGTAGTATCATCATTTCTTGATGGGAAAGAACTTTGCAAACCCTCCTTAGAGCTAATTTAAAGAAGATTGCATTCCCAATTTGTGCCAAACCCTCTTTACTCACAAGTTCTATCTTTGTAACTAATCATTCAATGAATCGCCCAAGAAATATTTAATCCAAGGCAATAAATAACGTACTACGCACTTATATTCAGCCAATTAACCCAACCTATAATTTAAACCGCAAAAAAGGTTTTCCCAAATAAAAAATGTATGACTGGAGATGGAAGCCATGCCCTGAGAAAGCATTGGACCAATGGTTGGCGCCAGTGTGGTGAACATTGGACTCTGGAAAACTGCTAGGATTGTAGTGGCTGCACAACTTGCCAATATGAAAACAAGGGTGCAGTTTGGAAGACCATGTGTATGTCCGTTTTTTTTTTTAATCTTAAGTACATATGTTAATTAATTAGCACTTTTATTGTACTAATTTAAGGCATTCTTCCCCAATTTAGAGTGTCCAATTACATCTCTTACCACAGCAATCCCCCACTCAACAACTCAGGAGAACTGAAGGTCAGTGGGGGTCCTTCGATCCCACAATCAAGTCAATTGCCTCCTTACACCAAGAAGCATGGGAGCGGATGTCGTGATTTATCAGCCTCTAAAAGACACAGACCAGCCCTGCAGTCATCTGCTTGAGCTCACTGGGCGCCTGGCCAGCAGGGGATACTGTGAGGAGAAATAGTCCCTGTCGATCTTGCCTCCCTAATCCGAAGAAGCATCCAGAGCCAATGCAATGCTCCCTGTGGAATTCCCAACAAAAACCAGCAACAAGGACATGCCTTTACCAGGTGAGCCACTCAGGGGCCCCCCTTGAGAATCATTTTTGAACAATCACTAGCCTGCAGTTTTTAACAGTTAATAGCATGCATTTGAACTGTTTAAAGATGAGTACCAGATCTCTACAATTTCCATCATGCATGCGGTACAGTACAGTACATGCATGGACTTATTCAGGAAGGAAGATACCAGTGGTTTAATTTACAAGGTAGTGCCAAAAGGGGTAGGTCTGAATTTAAATAGGTGAACTGTAAGAAAACCAGATCAAATTAAAAGGAACTGATGGGTTCTGCAATCTGTAGTAGCAGCATAATAATTTTGATGGGCTTGCTGAGAAACTGGATTGGCTGTTTTTGTCAATTGTAAAATATGTACAAATGGTTAGGTTCTGAAAAAAAGAAAACCATTATTGTATGGCGGGTTTTGAAAGAATGCCAATACATGCATTCAAAAATCCATCATGTTAAAGAGTCTACTGTTATGAATATTTTTTTTAAATATCACTAGGTCATTTTTATCCCTAGGCTGCCAATTCGTTTGTTATTGAAAGGTTAGCAAGACTTGAGCAATATTCTGAAAAGTCATTAGTCAGCACATAGTGATTAACATGCAGCACAAGTGCCACTTTCTGATTCACAGCAGAGAATTCCAGTGAAAGGGTTGGGTCAATACTTTAATGCATGATTTTTTTTATATATATATTATTAATTTCCAGAACTCTGGGGATGAAACAAAGCCATAAACAATGTTTGTCTTAAATGAGCCAGGGTGGCCCTATACTTTACAAGCCTGTGTTTCATCTGATCTTTGATTTGATCATAAATAAAAAGCAAAGTGCAGATTGAGGCTTAATCAGAGAAATAAGCACAAAAATCAGACTTACGAGTTAGGATGCATTCATTTATTGATTTTTTGGTTGTGTTACTGTGCTAGGTGAGACACTGGGGATCCTTTCAATAGTGTTTAAACTCTGTTTTAATGCATTTCATGTGTCATTTTACTGCCTCTCCTAATGAGCCAGTGGCAGCAGGTCTTGTCAGAATTGCATTGTTAAACATACAGGTTGTAATGGAGTGCAGACTACAAAACAATAAGTGCTACTGTCACATGGGGTCCTGTTTGGATCTTGCAGGGGAGTTGAAATCACATAAGATGTAAGAGCCAACCAGGTTTGAAATGCAGATGTGCAAGGATACTGCAGTGGCTTATCTGAGGATTATTTCACGAAATCTATTTAGCAAAGCGGTGGTTCAGGCAGAGTACTCACTTTGAAGTTTAAAATCCTAAACATCAAGCATATTAGGCAACCTCCACAAACAGAACATTTGTCAGTCAAATGGCTAGCTTCACATTCGTCATTCGCTAAACAGCATGTCCAATGATCAACTAAAAAGGTCTTTATATATTACCTCAATCCATTCATTCCCTTCCACCTACTTTTTGGCTTCCTCTAATGAGGAGGGCAGCTATCCTGCCCCCCCCCCTGCCCATGGCTTCCGTATAGTCAGCCTCTCCACTATCAGCAAACTAAATTCAGCGGTACGTTGAAGGACGAGGCCAAAGGCCAAAGATGGAATGAAAATATGTATAACGTAGTATTTGTTGTCTAAGTCTTAATAAATATGGTTAATGTTAATTAATTAGCACTTTTATTGTACTAATTTAAGGCATTCTTCCCCAATTTAGAATGTCCAATTACATCTCTTACCACAGCAATCCCCCACTGAAGGTCAGTGGGGGTCCTCCGATCCCACGACCAAGTCAATTGCCTCTTTACACCAAGAAGCATGGGAGAGGATGTTGTGAGTTATCAGCCTCTAAAAGACACAGACCAGCCCTGCAGTTGTCAAAGGCCAAAGATGGAATCAAAATATGTATAAAGTAGTATTTGTTGTCTCAGAATTAATAAATATTGTTCGGATGTCTCGGGTGAAATGTACGAAACATGCACAATGCTGTTAGTGACTTTTTAGGGAATGCTTTGCTGCAGTAGTTTTTCTTTGCGGTTCAACCTTAGATGAATATGTAATTATGGGCGTTCCTGCATAAATTCGCAAAAAGGGGACGGAGATGAGGGTTCACAAATATGATAATGAGATGCACCAAAACTGCAGACAATTGCGACACTTACAATTGCATCAATTTGTTCAAAACTTTTGAAAGCACGTTTTAAACAGTCGCAATTGTTGCTGGCATTTCCCAGTCTGATTTTTCTCGTGCGTTGCCAGTGCTCAATGCATTTTTGAGTACCTAATTTTCACTAAAGTTAGGGTGTAACTACAAGCATGGAAAACAATGCCTATGACATTTCTGGTTTTCCCAGCGTGTTGGGAGCAATAGACTGCACACATGTGCCACTAACCCCTCCAGCTCATTCTGAGCATCACTATAGGACCGTGATCGATTGTGTGTTAATTGTCTAGGCTACTAAGTAGGCTAAGTTAAAAATAATAATAATTAAAATAAAATAAAAAAAAACCAAAAATCATTTAGTTTCAATTTAAAAGAATCTTTTATGTGCATTGTACACCAATGTGTAGCCTACTCATACATATAAAATACATTGAGCACTAAAATATATGTGTGTGCAATTTTATTGTATTGTTTTTAAACCTGGCACCTCCTTATGTCAGACAAACATGTCCGGTTTAGCGAGGGGCTACTGTATGATTATGAAAAACTTTTTGGGGTTGAAGGTGGGGCCCCACTATAGAATCTGATGGGATTAAACTACCTTTCATTTTTGATATATAACAGTATTAAAATAGGTAAAATGGATAGGAACAGAATGCATTGTTTAGATGATGCTTACATTTTGATTCTTGCACCCTTGCATGTATAGACGCTATCCTTCGGGCACCCTCTGCTGCAGCAAACCACAACTCAACTCCCGCTATTTATTTAAACAATGTCGCATGACTCTCGCAATGTATGCTAGAGATCTCACTAAGAAGATGCAACAAATATTTTAATGAGTATATTGCAGCTCTTTTCATTGACATATTCTCTCTTGGTAGACACGACAAAATGTATACTTTGCGAATTGTTGCAACGAAAATGCAAATTGCGGTATGTTTGCGCTGCGACTGGCCCATCTTAGTACATCTACCCCTATGTATAATGTGTAAAACACACTAGAAATCACATGACATCGTTTTAAGCAGCTTCTGAATCAGATAAACTGATACAGTGATAAATGTACAGGTTTAATATGATGTGTGTTTTAAAATGCTTAGAACAAAGTAAAAGGGACATTTGTCTATGGCACAGCAGTAGCAGCAATGTTCTTTTTGCGCTGCAGTCAAAAGGTTAAATAAACCAACAAAATCAACTTAAAGCCTTGTGAATAGGGTGTGCGACTGTATAAAATACTCCTGAGCAATGTTTAAAGGTGATGGCTGACCTTACTGTAGTGCTCTTGGAACAATTCCAGGCACAGACTGAACATAAATTTGCCCCAAAACAATAGACTCACCATACTGTACATGATTGGCCAGGAGTAAATGTTTCAATATTGATGACCTATCATCTTGGCTCTCTCTCTCAACTATGAATAAAAGCAGATTTGTTACTGGCTTTACACAACCCAGCAAAGCCATTATCAAGAACCTCTATGAATGAGTTTTACATATTCTTATATTACATTTCATGCACGTTAGCGAGTCCACTTACTTTATCAAAAGCCCATCTAAGTCACCAGTCAGGGTGATTGATGGCTGCAGCCTCAATTCTGTAATTCAGCACTGTTACAATTCCCCTCTGACGGCACTCTAGAAACTGCTTATAGTAAATCTCGTCAGGTGCTTCAATTCATCTCTGTCGGAAACAGGCACCCTTGCAGCTGTAACAAGATGCAGTGCACCACACCTTTAGAGTACAATAGCATCATTTATAACACTACAACCTCCAGGGACTACAAACAGAAGGATTTACTAAAGCTGCAGTTATCGTGTAAAATAACTATTTACTTTTCTGTGTTACCCAATTGTTTCTTCTCCCACATTATGGCCCCTTCAGGAGGACTGAAGGTCAGTGGTTGTCCTCTGATGCCACAACTAACCCAATTGCCTCTTTACACCTGGCAGCACTACAGCAGATGTCGATGAGCTATTGCCCCCTGTAGGACAAAGGCTGCATTGTACTCACCGGGCCGGTAAGGTGAAACAGTTCCTGTTTTATCTCCCTAATTTGCAGGAGCCAATGCCATGCTTCTTGTGGAATAGCCAGCAAAGCCCTTCTTTTACCAGACGAGCCACTCAGCTTCAGGGTTTCAGTGCATTTCTATACCCGATCTCTTTAGAAGACTCTCGTCTTCTGAATGCTGGATTTAGTGGGCATTTCTCTTTGCCTTTCAAAGTGTTAAAAATGATCTGCATGTCTTTATTAGTTGGCCTAATTTTGTGATGTTAACTGATTCAGCTGATGCGTTATTAATCCTCTACTAATTAGCATTTCATTGGGTCAACTCAGGCAAGAGTTGTTCAGGAAATCCCCTCAAACTGAGCAACTATCTCATGCAATTGGTGGATAATTGACAGCTGTAACTTTTTTAGATTGCTGAGACATTGTGGATTAGCTTTTATGAAGACTGTCAACCTAATTGCTGTATTAATTTTTAGCGTGTCATTAATTATTTTAATTGCTTGCATGCAAATGCCATTCAGTGGTTTTGGAAACATTATATTTACATGGTACTGATTAAACATCCTGATGACTGTGGTGCAGGGCTCACTGGTGGTTATCTTTGCATTGCTCTTTTGTACTATCTACTGTATACTATGAATTCAATGCTATGGCAGCAGCAGCAGAAATTCAAATACCATATCCAGAAAAAATATACTCTTTTGCAATCGTTAGGAGAATTTGTGTGCGCACAGTATGTTCTACAAAACATGCAATGGTGTTTTTACTATGGTAGTATACAAGAGTTTTGCATTATACTGTACAAAGGACGTCATCTGAGGATGCTCTGGTGTGCTCATTACACAGGGGGTACAGTAATTTATATAATGAAATAATTACAGTAACTGATAAGTTGAAAAATGTTGTTTGCCTTTATTGATTAGCCGGCACCACTGTAGACTATATGATAACAACTAGAATAAAATCTGAATTTCTTCATTTGATCCCTGTCTCTGCTGCTTCCCATTGGATTTCAGCAACAGAAGAGCACACACACTTACTTAGATGGGCAAGTCCCCGCCAATGAAAAACCTGGCTATTTTTAACACGGCCAATCAGTGTTGCTTGGGGGAGGCTGAAGAAAGATCATTAGAATTGGGTCATTATATATGTACACCAACTTCCCACTGACGGGCTTTCATGCAATCTAGAATGGATTTTAAAGTTGTGCTTTACAAGACTGTAAAAGGCTACACCCCTTCGTCCATCGGACTTCCTAGTACCTGATCATTTTCCAGATCTCTTCAGTCCTGAAATTGGAGTCTGTGGGACTCAGACTAGGTTACAGGGCTTTTAGCAGCTCTGCTCCCATACTCTGGAATACCCTGACTCAGCTTTTTAGGGATTCAGAGATTGGGACCGTTTTTACATCTTAAGACTTACTTTAAATTAAAATATTTGTAAAGCGCTAAAAAGGCTTGATATTTGTGAAATATTGTTGAGTATCTCAATATCAAAGGGTTTATTTTCAGTATAGGGTATAAGGGGACATAGCTCTAAATGTATAATACAGGCCATAGCCTGGGGGCAAACCATCAAGATTTAGCAAGGTTACAATAAAATATTTACTTACACAGAGCACCTGCAGTACAAGCACAGTGTATTTTTGTACAGTACACCAGTTTGTTATTTCACCTCGTATTTTAACCTCCATCGAATGCAAAACAATGCTCCAGCATTTCTTTTACATCTCAGGAGCCCGTTCCTCTGCATTCAAAACCTCCTCTAAATGTCATAAACAATTTCCCTGGCAACCTGCTAGGCAAGGTCACTGCAGATTTGTGTGCAGAGTTTCTGATGTCTCTTGATGAGAATTGCTTTGGAAAGCCAACGGCTGAACCTCTGGTCGATGCTCTCTCTCTGGACCATCACTGTAACTACAGGAGCATTGCCGGCTCCCTCCTCTCCATCTGTTCCACAACGTTTCTGTCAGAATGTCACAATTTACTACCTTTTCGGCTAATAAGAAGTAATGAAGGATGTCATCAAGGTTACTGAGCTTGGAATCCAGCCTATTTAAGAGATTGTCTTGTAAACTATTTGCTATAATCCATCTTGCATACTTTTTGGTACTTTGTTCTGTATGCTGTCAAAGCAGTATGCATAGGAATGTGTCTCTAAGTCCCTTAAATTCTCCTTATTTTTCCATTCATTTTGAAATAAAAATAACCTCAAATTTAAATTAAGGACACATGACAAATGTGCGCCTACAAAATGGAAATCCTTTAATTTCATTTAAGGACAAATTTAAGGTATATGATTTCATAGTGTTTACGGCACTTCCTTGGTAAACACAGAACATTTTGAAGTAATGGTTTCCCTATTAGTTTCTGACATCAGTGGTAGCATTACACTTGCATCTTAAGTCCCTTTCACACTGGCATGCTGTACCCGGGTCGGAACCTACCCGGGTCAGGATCCAGTGTCATGTGGGTCCGTGACATGATTTCTCACTGCGTTTGATAAAGCAGGGTTGACCTGGGTGACAGATGCAAGCAAACAATGCACGTATCAATGCCCCGGAAGCAGCCTACTACAGACGCTTCCATCCAAGTTTCTCTGAATTGAACCGTCAGTCCAAATGTTTATTAGAGCAAGTGTTTCTTCATCCCTGCTGAAATCTGGCTCATGGTGTGTCTTATTCAACAAAAATATGGCTGAACAGAATAAACAGAAGTGAAACCTTCACGCAGGGGTGGCTGTTTGTTATGTCGTCGACTTCCGAATGGCCGTCATGCATTTTGTCTTGTTCAGCCTGGGTCAAAGCATGTCAACCCACATCCTGAGGTAGGTTGCTGGGACCCGGGTACGACCCAGGTTTGTAGTTTCAAACTACGTGGGATTGTAAACTGGGTAGCCAGAACCCGGGAAGGAATGCCAGTATGAAACGGGCTTTAGTTGCTAGTAGGAACAGTTTCAAAATATATATATATATATATATATATATATATATAGTTTTTTGGAGCAAACTTTTTTAAAAATGTCAGGCTCAGGGGGAATACAATTGTTTCATTGCAACCCTTACCAACTTCACAGTAGCTGGGTGTCACGGTGAATTTCTGCCCTCCAGCAGAAACCCTTCACATACAAAAAACAGGAGACTGAGGGGCATCCATGGGCATTAAATGGCCCGTCTCCACTCGTTCTGAAAATCATTTGTTGCTTTGAAACTTTTGAGGTAGTGCAGGTATGGGCTGATAATGTTTGAAAGTATAGAGCAGGGGTTCTCAAATGTTATTTGCTGGGACCCCCTTTTGAAATGTTTCAGGCTGTGACAGTATTTTGTGATCACGTGACCCCCCTACAATAGCCACATGACCCCCTTTTGGGTCGGGACCCCCAGTTTGAGAAATGCTGGTATACACTGCTAAATTACACAAGGAAGGATAATCTATGGATGATCTATTTATTTGATCTAGTGTTAGATATTACCTTTTTAATATTTTATCTTGCTCAATTGATTTAGTTTGTTCTGGAGTATAATACAAGTTATAAAATGGCTTGGATAAATTAAGTGCTGCAATTGGCTTAACAAGATCACATGACCATGTTCTAAGATTTGTCTTACCGCACAGCTATGACATCATAGACCAACTTACTTACTTGATCTATTAATATTACTACACCTTAATAGTAACAATTATCTGAACAGTGTTTCTGCAGGTAAACATTTCAACGTACAATTGAACAGCATTTAAATCACCCAACAATCTGTTTTTTGTTTTCATCTCTGTCACTAAGAATTACAGAAAAGTTGGCAAATATGCTGTGCTATTTAGTCAGAGAACAGAACAAAGAAAACTCTGAGGTAAGTAGTAACACTTTATTCAAAAGCCATATGAGAAATAAGCAAGTCTCACTCAGCATGTTTATATATTATTATATATATATATATATATATATATATGCAGCAGCGACATTAAACTAAATATCGCCTTATAAAACTGACTAGTGAGTATGCAATGTTTAAATTAGACACAACAGAGGCATCTCACCACTACCCTCCGATTTCGGAAACATGTTTAAAACAAAATTAAAATCTCTCCTGCTCTCTGCTGACACAACCGTTGGGCTTTTAAACAAGGTCGGGTTTGGCATAGAATTCTATTGTGATTGCCGTGGACGGGAAGGACTGCGGCACTGCGCAGACTGACACGGAACTCGTTCAGTCCACATATCATCTAATGCCAGACTGCGGCACTGCGCAGACTGACACGGAAGTCGTTCAGTCCACATATCATCTAATGCTGGACTGCGGCACTGCGCAGACTGACACGGAAGTCGTTCAGTCCACATATCATCTAATGCTGGACTGCGGCACTGCGCAGACTGATACGGAAGTCGTTCAGTCCACATATCATCTAATGCTGGACTGCGGCACTGCGCAGACTGACACGGAACTCGTTCAGTCCACATATCATCTAATGCTGGACTGCGGCACTGCACAGACTGACACGGAAGTCGTTCAGTCCACATATCATCTAATGCTGGACTGCGGCACTGCGCAGACTGACACGGAAGTCGTCCAGTCCACATATCATCTAATGTTGGACTGCGGCACTGTGTAGACTGACACGGAACTCGTTCAGCCCACATATCATCTAATGCTGGTTTACAATCTAGGGAAATTATGCCAGTTACCGGCCATTGTGTGAAAACAGCCTCAGAAATGATTGGTCAGCTTCACTTGAACACCGCAAAACCTAAGTAGGATAATTTCCTACAATAAAAAAAAAAAAAAACACTCGGAAGCTCCAACCTTGATGTCAAGTGCCAGTGCAGTGTTGGGCTGTTCCGTGAATCCTCCCTCAGATGTGGGAAATCAGTTTGCTTTCAATTCTCAAATGTCATTTTATCTCAAAAATTTTACTATAAATGGCAATGTTTTTGGCAAATAAAAAAGTACAAAATATATGTATTCAGGGACTATTTGTTCTTCTCAGTGGAAGGATACATAATACATTTCAAATTTTTTCCTTAAAAATGCTAGTTTATGTCTTACTGCACACCCTGTTATGGGTTATTCCTTACTTATAAAATGGCTAATAAATTAAGTGCAGTGATTGGCTGAACAAGATCACATGACCATGCAGTAATAATTGTCTTACCCCACGGCTATGACAAACGCCCTGTGAAAATCACAGAATAAACAGTCACGGGTAAAGTATTGTATTTCGTGGAATGTGAACAGAACTATTTTATAAATTATGTGTACAGATTATTATTATTTTATTAAACATCAAATATAGAGATAAATGCACTTACATCATCAAAATCAACGTCAAAGTTATTCAAAGCTTCTAAAAACCCTATTCAAGCACTTTACAATAGCTTGTGAAACAGTGTTGTAATTAACAACCTGAAGGTACAGTGTATCTGCAAGGACAGCTTTCAGCTCTAGTACGTCAGATGCATGTTCACCATTTAGGCCTTGCAAAACAAATACAATGTGTAACCCATACTGATCTTGTGCATCAGTCGACTCATCAGTGACCACTGACATGCCACCAGACTGTTTTACCAATTCCATAATCTCCTGCTTGTGATACTCGGCAACTTTAGGTAAGTATTCACGTCTCAGCTGGGCTAATGAAGGAATCACTCCACCATTTGCTATACTCGGTCTGAAGAATTTACGTAAACGCAAACAAATGCCTCTGTCAGGTCAAAATTTAATGTGTGGCATGGAAGTCGCCGTTTTTTGTTTTTTTGCAAGTAAAGCAGTCGCAGTACTGGTCTGGATTTCTGCCTTTCTCTTTCTGTGAATATTTGTATCTTAATGCCTGTTAACAGACGATTCTTGGTAGTGATCTACAGTAACGTTGCAGGACGTACAGAAGAGCTCACCTCCATCTCTGTGTAAAACTCCTGCTGGACAGTGCTTTACGTGATCTGCTGCAGACACATTTTTAGCCTTTTTAGAGACATCCGTTTTCTTGTTTACAGTGTGCAGTGTCCAGGGCTCACATTTCTTTTTTGGAGCGTTCAATATGATAAAAGGCCCAGGGCCGCCTTAAATCGCGAGTGTGAACAGGATCTAAGTAACGTCATTAATTTGCAGTGTCAGTGTGATACCTCGAAAAATATGCACTGAGCCAATAAAGAACCATGTCGAACACACGCGTGGTTGTACAGTAGTTCAAAGTAACATTGGAGTTAAAATGGAAGGCTCTTTTTTAATGCCTATCCCATTACCATTAAAGATTGTACAGTATTTATCGAGATAACTCATGACTTCAAGCTGTACAATTCCCATTTAAAATTACTTTACTTCAAAAATCACCAGTCGTTGCCCAGTTTAAAATGAAATTTGTAGAATTTTTACAAATGAACAGAGATTCAGTGGAGGACCCCGTGCCACTGTGTGGGAAGCCACTAAAGGTTTCATACGGGGAAACAGTACTGCTTTTGCTTCTCCCCTAAATAAATCATGCCTTAAACAAATTAAAGGTTTAGAAAAGCACTGTCAGATACTGGAGCGTGCACACAAAGCCACTTACAGACAGTTAGGAGAAAACAACCTATGAATAACTAGGGCAGAACTTAATGATTTATTGCGACGTAGGGTTCGTCAGAAATATCATTTCCATGGCAGTAGACCAAGTCATTTATTAGCGCTTAAATTAAAGAAATTAGTGCTGCCTTTCGTATGTTTTATTCTGACTTATATATCTCTACTTTCTCCCTAGAGACTTTCTCTTGCTTAAAACACAGCCTAGATCTTCCTAAATTGTCCATTGAAGAAAACGCAGAATTGGGCAAACCCACCTCTCTTAATGAATTAAAAACTGCACTTCAGAGTGTAAAGAAAGGCAAAGCACCCGGCATAGATGGTATTCCTCCTGAATTATTACTAGCATTTGGGGATTTATTCGGACCAATTTTGCTTGAAGCATTGCACTCAGCAATTGTAAAAGGTGCATTTCATTGTGACCTCAATACCAGTACTGCTCTGATCTCCCGCCTTCAACAAAAAGGGGAAAAACCCCACCCACTGAGTGGTCTAATTTCCATCCTATTTCTTTGAGAAGTTTATGGACAGACTTGTGCATCCAAATCAAACTGTCTTTATGATGGGACGTATTGCTTCAAATGATGTGAGCTGTTTATTGCATGTAATTCATGAAGCTACAAACTTGAATACTCCCTCCACTGTATTATCTTTGGACACAGAGGAAGCATTTGATCAGCTTGAAAGGGACTTTTATGGCTTTTGTTAGATTGCTTTGGTCTAGGGACAGATTTTATTAATATGTTACGTATTCTGCTTGCCAATCCCCCTGCCTTGGTATCGACTGGTATATATCACTCCAAACCCTTTAATATTCATAGAGGCACCAGGCAAGTCTGCCTGCTTTCTCCCCTTTTGTTTGCTCTCTCACTTGAACCCTTAGCACAGAATATTCGTCAGAATACAATAGCGCCCCCTATTGAATTTAAGTTGTCAAAACATGCCATTTCCCTGTATGTAGATGATATTCTGCTCTATGTTGCAGATATTCAACACTCTCTCCCCACAGTCCTGTAAGCTTTCAATGAATTCAGTGCTTGGTCTGGTTATAAAATGAATTGGTCTAAATCTGCCCTGATGCCCCTCAATGCTGCCGCTGGTAGGGTTCCCTTACCATCCATTATCCCTGTTATAAAACAATTTACTTATCTGGGTATCGATATTTACCCCACCCTGCAAAGAACTGCGAAAAAAAAAAAAGTTTGAAACGTTTACAGGGAGTTTGAATTAACATCCTCCCCTGCGTTAACGTTGTGAGCTCCATGACACCACTGCCTCCCCCTTAAGCTTACAACATGCTAAATCAGCTGGGTGTTTAGCAGTCCCAAATTTCAAATTGTATCACTGGGCCTTTCAATTACATTCTCTGAAGGTCTGCTGTGTCTACTAGGTCCGCTGTCTACTGTGTCTTGGCAAGCAATCGAGGAAGCTTTGGTCTCACCCATCAGAATACAAGATTTTATTTGTGGGGCTTATGCCTAAACAATCCACTTTACATTATTGTAGACACAAAATGATATGGCATCTACACCCTAACCCTTACCCTAACCCTTACCCTTACCCTAACCCTAACCCTAACCCTAAACCCTAACCCTAACCCTTACCCTATCTGTCATAACAAAGCACTTCATTCCAGTGCCCAGCCCTGCTTTTTTGCACCCTGGTTTAAAAAAGGTATTAACATTCTTAATGATATATTTAATAGAGATGGTCCAAGAATTATGTTCACATGATTTACCTGGTTCTTTTTTTTTCTACCTCAGACTACGGGCTTATGGGGTGCTCTGGGGGTCAGAACTGCAGCTGCATCCTATGATAAACTGGGTCACCGCAAGGGTCTCTTCCAAGGGAATGGTCTCTGAGATCTATTTACACTTATTCAAAGCCTCTGATAAACCACTAACTCTAAACACTTTATGGGAAAGAGACCTGACAATAACTGACACATTGATGATTGGGAAACAGTTTGGTATAATATATTTGAAACTTCTAAAAACCCTAACCACCAATTAATCCTACTTAAGGTCTGTCATAGATCATATTTGACCCCCCGTAGAAGCTTCCTTATGGGTATTACCTTGAACCCGCACTGCGGATTCTGCTCCCTGGGTGTTCCTGGCACTTTATTACACATTTTATGGGAATGCCTGGATGTCCTTGTCTTCTGGGGCCATGTGGCCTCTACTTTGTCCAATTTGCTTGACAAGGATTTGCTGCTGGAATCCTTATTTTTATTGCTTAATGATGACTCTAATCTGGAATAACAGCAGCAAAAAAAATGATAGTTCAGCGTTGGCTCCCTCCTCACCAGTTATCCTGGCAGCAATGGCTATTTAATTTTAAAGACATCATTCTGTTATACCTCTCCAATGCCAGGATAAACATAGCAAAATCATCCACCTTGGAGACATGGACGGAACCTGCTGCAGAGGTATCCCTGTTATTAAGCTCTACCCAACAAGGTGCACACTGATTTAGGCGCTTATACACCCATGATTTAATTGGCCCCTGGTTAAAAAATCTAAAGTTATATAATTACTGTTTGTTTCTTTTTTTTCTTCTTTCATATAGACACTGACTCCTGGATGGGGAGGGTCACAGGTCATCTAGAGGGAGGGGGTGAATCTCTCTCTCTCTCTCTCTCTCTCTCTCTCTCTCTCTCTCTCTCTCTCTCTCTCTCTCTATATATATATATATATATATATATATATATATATATATAATTACACAGTTCCTTTTGTATGAATATGACATTCTGTATATTCCGATTTCATAAACTAATAAACAATTGATCCAATACAGCCTTAATGATGGTGTAGAACAGCGCAAGGTATTTTTTTAACCACCCTGAATACGAAACAGAATAATGTCACATGCATGATTTGTGGCCCCATCCAATTACTTCCAGGACAAAACTAAACTATTCCAGTCTAGTTTGATCTGTTTTTTATTTGTCCTGGAGAAGATGGAGTGTGCAATTTCATAAATTGAGTCAGCATTCTTCTAACCCTCCCAACCCCTGATTACAAACAGCAGTTGGCAATTCCCTGAGTAGGCTTATTCAAGCTTCTGAGCCATCACACAGGCCCACACACACTTCAAACCACCACAAACGGAAAGGGGAACATATAGAAATGAGAGATCAAACCATCTGAAAAGTAAATTAAATCTGAGCGTGAGAGACTAATATGTTGCATGATTATCTATACAGTTAAAAAGTTCACCATATTTCAAAACCAGGGAAAGTGAACTCTGAGAAGTGGTTAATGAATCCCAATGATCCTTCTCATTCAAGCATGGAATTAGAATCCCTGTTTTACTGTGCTCTGGGTTTTAGCAGGGTCCAGTCCAAGGTCACAAACCCCAATTAGCTTCCTTATATTGATAGCCAACAATATTAATGGAAGAACATCATTCTTCCCATGCTGCTGATACACAGCGTTAATGTCCTTGGTATCCTGAATTCATTGCTTCTGTGCTATCATACCTTTCATTTACAAGAGCAGGTGGATTACGAGTTGGAGTCAGGAATTTGTGAATCAGATTACAAATGGTTACGTGGTGCTACGAAATTAAAGTCAAAGCTTTTTTTTAAATGTACTGCAACAATACAAGTTGTTGATTTTATCAGAGTTTACTAATAAAGTAGATCTATGCACATCGCACTTGTGAACTGACAAACCAGAAACGCGGCTAATATAAAAGATGTGTGGATCTGATGCTGGCCAGTTTAACAGGTTACCAGGCACCTTCTGTTTCCTCTGTTTCTAATCCACCGCATGCTCCTAATGCCTTACAGTTTTCTTATTGCAAGTTGCCTTGCTGTTTTTTTTGATTGCCTCACTGTTTTCTTATTGCACGTTTTCTCTGTTTCATTTTTCTGTAAAGACAATTTACTTTAAATAGTTTACAGATCATTATCTTATATACAATATTATACATTATAATACAATAATTTTGTGGGAGGTGTAGCGCATATGAAAAAATATAACAGATCCCACAACAGAATAAATGATATCACTGGAAAGATCTAGTTAATGCCTTTCTGTAGATGTATTGGGGTTTAATTTCTGATTTAAGGATCCAAAACCAGAAGCGCTTAAACACAAAGGGGTAGATGTACTAAGATGGGCCAGTCACAGTGCAAACATACCGCATTTCCGTTACGACAGTTCGCAAAGTGCACATTTTGTCATATGTACTAAGAAAAAATACATTAATGAAGAGAGCCGCAATATACTAATTTAATATTATTTGCGTCATCTTAGCGAGATCTCTAGTGAGAGTTGTGCAACATTTTTTCAAATAAAACAGTGGCTGTGGTTTGCTGCAGCAGAGGGTGCCCGAAGGATAACGTGTATATATGCAAGGGTCAAAATAACATTGTTTTTGTTAGATGTAAATATCATCTGTACAATGCATTCTGTTCCGTCTTCATTGTACCTATTTTAATACTGTTATATATATAAAAAAAAATTGAAGGCAGTTTAATCCCATCAGATTCTATAGTGGGGCACCAATCTTCACCCCCCAAAAGCTTTTCATAATCATACAGTAGCCCCTCGCTAAACCGGACGTGTTTGTCCGGCATAAGGAGGTGTTGTGTTTAAAAACAATACAATAAAATCGCACACACATACATTTACAGTTCTAGATGAATATAAATCACTGCGCTGAAATAACACTAATGTGTTTTGGGTAGGCTACACATTACATTATGTAAAAATATAAATCTGTACAGTAGGCCTATATAGTATACAGTACAGTAGTAAAATCAAATGAACACCTACCGCACTTTTTTTGTACTTTAGCCTAATGGTAACACAAAATAAATCATGCTGCTGCACTGTACACATTGGTGTACAATGCGAATAAAAGATTATTTTAAATTGAAACTAAATGATTTTAGGGGTTTTTATTTTATTTTAATTTTTTTTTTTTTAACTTGGTCTACTTAGTAGCCTAGACAATTAACACACAATAGATCATGGTCCTATACAGATGCTCAGAATGAGCTGGAGGGGTTAGTGGCAGATGTGTGCAGTCTATTGCTCCCAACACGCTGGGGTAACCAGAAATGTCATAGAAATTTGTTTTCAAGGCTTGTTAGTACACCCTGACTTTAGTGAAAATTAGGTACTTGGGTGTTTGCCTGAAAAATGCATTGAGCACAACTGGCAACGCACAAGAAAAAGCGGACTGGGAAATGCCAGCAACAATTGCGACTGTTTAAAATGTGCTTTAAAAAATTCTTAACAAATTGATGCAATTGTAAGTGTCGCAATTGCCCACAGCTTTAGCGCATCTCATTACAATATTTTTGTTCCCTCATTTGCACTACCTCCACCCTGTTTTTGTGAATTTCTGCAGGAACGCCCAGAATGACATGTTCATTTAAGGCTAAAGCGCAAATAAGAACTGCGGCTGCAAAGCATTCGTTAAAATGATGCTAACAGCGTTGCGTTTGTTTAGTACATTTCATGCTACACTTCCGACTGGTTTGCAATGATTGTGACAGACGCAACATCTCAGTACATTATTATTAATATTTATTTCTTAGCAGATGCCCTTATCCAGGGCGACTTACAAGATACAAGTTACAAGATATCACATTATTTTTACATACAGTTACCCATTTATACACTTGGGTTTTTACATGAGCAATCTAAGTAAAGTACCTTGCTCAAGTGTACAGCAGCAGTGTCCCCCCACCTGGGATTGAACCCATGACCCTCCGATCAAGAGGCCAGAGCCCTAACCGATACTCCACACTGCTGCCCGCTACCCCAAAGTGTTCAAATATGGTCATTCTGCGTAGGCAGCAAAGGGTTAATAATGTGAGCTATTTAGATTACCATTCAGCTAATTCAAATAAGATCATGTCAGATTTTCTAGTAATGTTAATTAGAAAATAATAGAAATGCCTCAGCTAGTCTGGAGTGGTGAATGCTGAAATGCCAATGTGCAGGCATTGTTTGATTGTGGCTGTGAATGAATTAGAACAATGCCTAGCGGGTGCTATTTATTTTCAAAGAAGAATGTTCAGAGCAAATAGTCATTTTTCTTTCAGGCAGTTTTGATAACTATTGACAAAAAAGTATATGCAAATGCACCGAGTAAACAAAATATCAATTTCAAGCCCAAGCAATAGTCAAAGTGGTATAAAATGAAAAAAAAAGACAAATGTATACACAACATATGACTCAGTGGACATAGATTATAATAAAAAAAAGATACCTTGCTGATTAGAGTATTTATAAGGGATATTTTTAATGTCAGATTCATATTTTTTACCCACTGAAATAATTGGCACTCAGTGGATCTGTCAAGTTGAGTGGTGACTTGCATCAGGCTATACTGATGTATTCGCAAAAGGCAAGGCCTTGCTTCTTTGAAAAAAGCTAATACCATCTCATAAAGCACCCAAGGACACAGACTAATTTAATAGCGGTATAAGCACTATAGCAGATGTTTGTTATATCTCTAGCTATCATCCACAGCACACAGCAAAACATGCATTAACCCTTTGACCTTGAAACTGTTTTTCTTTTTTTTTTGCAACAAGCTCCTTAGCAAGAATCTGATAATCAGTCCCCTGCTGAAAAACTATACACAATTTTCCAAAGTCATCATATCTTTGGTCATAGATATTCCTGCTCTGTCTTCATATCTGTGAACTCTTTTATTAATGCATGTCCTCCTTTCTTCTTTTCTCTTTTACTCAGTGAATGACCTTTGGAAATGGACACAAACTAGGAACACTGTTTAGGCTGTCGTTATGTAGAGGCAGTGACAAATTGTTTAAGGTTTTTTGGGCAGATAAAACAAATGCTTTTTCTAGCAAGTTGCATCCCAATGCCTACTGATCATTTTTTAAAGTTTGGAATTCAAGGTTAATTTTCTGCTAAAAAAATGTCCAAAGCTTCTAGACCTCGTTAAAGTTCAGTCAGGAAACATTCAATAGATTATATATTAAAACATAGACAAGACAACAACTACTACATTAGATATATTCATTGGCCTTTGGCCTGGACTTTCAAGGGACCCTGGCCCATAAATGATCTTGCAGATAAGTGGAGAGGCTGACCGTAATGAAGCCATAGGCAAAAGCAGGATTGCTGTCCTCCCCATTAGATGAAGCCAAAAAGCAGGTGGAGGCTGGGGAGGAGGAGGCGAAAGTAATTACAATGTAAATACACAACCGCATGTGTAGTATGCTTACAAAATATGCTAGCAATTTTCATTTTGTAAATAAGCATATTGTTGCATTGTAACTATATCACTATATGTGTAATTACTGTGCTATTACAGTGTAGTTTAGGACAATGAATCTTTTTCCTCTGATTTGCAAATTTCCTCTTACAGAGGCCTTAACTGAATTATAAACGTGCGTTCTTAAATGAAGAAAAACAAAACATAAACACATTCTGATTCATTCCTATTCATTTTCTGTGTCAGTGCAGTTTGAGGGATTGTGGCAAAGTGGTTAGTTGGGTACAGGTGTAGGTGTGATGCGGTGCGCAATGAAGAAATAGACAGTGATATTCCAATCAGAAAATAGATTTAATTTGTAATCCAGGTCTGGTGACCAAACAATAATCCCAGGCAATACACAGCAATGTGTATTGCACTGTTCAATGTAAAGGGTTTGCAGTCCCAAACAATAAACACAGTCCCATTACAAACACAATACACAAACACGGTCACCAGTCCTGGGTGTGTGCTGTAGTGCTCATGGTGCTCTTACAATTATTTATTGTGACACAGGTGGAGTGCTGTTCGGGTACGTGCTGGCCTCTGCTAATAATAATAATAATAATAATAATAATAATAATAATAAACAATTAGAGACAAAACAAACAAACACTCACGATACGATTTCACAATTCACAGGTCCTTCCGGGTTCTTTCTTTAACCAAAACGAAGGAACAGATTACGTCGCTTCGTCCCCTTTTTGTACCGTCATACATGACCCCTTGGTAAACAATTGTAGCCGCTCCTCCAATCCACGGCTGCCACGTCGTTTCCCTTCCAGATCGATGCATTAATGCACCGAAGCTCCGCCCCCTTTCTACATGACCAACTACCTTTTAACCCAGGGAATAAATTGTCAGGCCAAACAGTCCAGGTTACTTTGTTCCCGTTACTTAGCGCCCTCACATGTCGGGAGGGAGATTTACCATTTACTTTCTGTCACTGGGCTCTATGTATCACTGATTTTCCTTTCATATCTTGACTTTTTCTTAGGTTTTTGTGACTTCATAAACCTACCCACAATGTACTAAAGACATTTTCACTCCCGTAACTCATCCCTGCTATGGTAGTTTAGTTATGACTGTTCATTTCAAACTACTTTCATATGTAAATGAACGAATCTCATTATAATATCGAAGTTTTGTGCATACCCTTGATGTATTAACATTTTCTCCTGATTTACGACTTCAGTTTGTGCCTGTTATTTTATGTATGCCTCTCACTGGCGTAGATTCAACTAACTGTTTGTATGTGAAACTTCCTGTTTATATGGTTCCAGGCTGTTAGTTACTTTAAAATAAAGCACCTTAAAATATCAAAGAAACCAAATATATATATATATATATATATATATATATATATATATATATATATATATATATATATATATATATACACAGTGCCTTGCATAAGTACTCACCCCCCTTGGACTTTTCCACATTTTGTAGTTTTACAACCTGGAATTAAAATGGATTTAATTGGGATTTTTACCATTTGATTTAAACAACATACTTAACAGTTTGAAGGTGCAAAATATTTTTTATTGTGACACAAAAGTTAATTAAACAAAAATAAAGACATTTGTTGGTTGCATAAGTATTCACCCCCCTGAGTCAATACTTGGTAGAAGCACCTTTGGCAGCAATTACAGCTGTGAGTCTTTTTGGGTAAGTCTCTACCAGCTTTGCACATCTGGATCCTGCAATTTTTGTCCATTCTTCTTGGCAAAATTGCTCAAGCTCTGTCAAGTTGGATGGGGACTGTTGGTGAACAGCAATTTTCAAGTCTTGCCACAGATTCTCAATCGGATTGAGGTCTGGGCTTTGACTGGGCCATTCTAAGACATTCAGGTTCTTGTTTTTAAACCACTCCAGCGTAGCTTTGGTTGTGTGTTTAGGGCCATTGTCCTGCTGGAAGGTGAACCTCCGCCCAAGTCCCAGGTCTCTTGCAGACTGAAACAGGTTTTCCTCTAGAATTTCCCTAGAATTTTCCTATTTGGCCAAGTAAGATAATGGATACTATATATTTTCATGAAAATGTGTTCAAACTGGACATTTCATAATATATTAGTATACATTTAGATTAATGAAACAATAACAATCCAAACTACAGTAACTGTTCAGCCCAGCATTTTTTTTTTTAAAGGGATTACTATTACGTAACAATTGCCATGGGTATTTACTTGATGCAGGCTGTGCTCAAGATAGGGCTGCTTGTGTATAGTATCTGATCAAAATATTAAACATACAAAAAGCCAAGTTTTAACATGCCTAAAAAGGGACAAATTAAAGAATAAACCTGTATTAAACCTGCCATCATTCTTAAGCACACAGTATTGTAGTAACTGATAGAAAATCTAATATTTATTGAAGGGTTGTTCCTTAGTAGACTGTTGCAATGAGATGGTATGGGTGCAAGGCTAGCTTTAATTGTGTCTTGTGTAACTAAGCTGTCTTGTATCTTATATCATGACCTGTGGGTGTTTGATGTATGCTTTGCAGGTTTCGTGTATATAGTTTAAAATGCAGCCTTAAGCAGAAAGGGATTTTATGCTATTTACAAAAAATATTCTGGCGTCTGATAAAAACAGTCATTCAAAAGCAGGCGTTGGATGTGTATGTGTAGTTATGTTGTTCAGATTATTATACATGTGATACTTCAACTTTTTTAATAAAGACAAAAAAAATTCTTGTAATTTCTTATTCTCTATGTTTATATTTGGAATCAGTGCATTAACTCACATCTTGTATATAAACGTGTCCAACTATTTTGTGTACATTTTTTTAACCTATTCCTTATGTAGTGCATCTATCTATCTAATATAGAGCTGTAGTCAAAAGTTTGCATAGCCCACTGGAAATTTATATACAACTATATATATATATATATATATATATATATATATATATATATATATATATATATATATATATATATATATATACATACTGTGTGTGTATATATATATAATATATACATTCATCTATCTTTTATATGGCATTCTAATCATTGTACAATATCATTAATTTTGGTCATGCATGTTCCTATTTTGCTTGTTTTTAAAAACATATGAAGAGTATCTGTACATCACTATATGGATATGTGATGCATATATGCAATACATTGCATATATTTATAATATACTGAAATATGTGTTCTTTCCGTATGGGTGTACCTATAGGATTTATGATAATATGGACAGATTACAGAGAAACCGAGCTTAGATACAATATTACTGTCTAGAAAAAAAAAAAAAAAAAAAAAACATTAGCAATGCAAATTCCCTTTATATTAATTACAAGTCAATGAAATCTTATAGTCTACAAAGTACATGTCCCAATAACACATATTAATCACCCGTAAACACATATTAGCAAGTGCATCCATTATGAACCGAAAGTATAGCTAGGTGCACATGCACGGGCTGCTGATTGAATCAGGATGTCTATTGTAATAGCAGGCTCCAGTTAGATGAAGCAGAGTATTAGAAGGATCTCTTATCTTTCTCTGTTCTTATCTGGCTTACCAGCAGACAGGAACCTCACGCACAGCTAGTTGTCCTAGGAATGGGTTAGTCAGATCAATAGATATCAGTTTTAACATGTGTAGTTTAATGGAGCACAGAGATTTAATGTTGAGATGTTGTACCTCCAAATTACAGAAACAAATCCATCTTACCATAGCGTATAATGATTTGCTATGTACTGTGTTGTACTTGTATTTTCCTGGAGTTTCTGATAGTAGGTTGTAACCTTTTTTCTTTTCAATATTGTTTTAAAACAAACACACACATATTTAATCAACTGACAGATTAATAACAGTAACCAAGCTTGAATATGATTGCTCAATACCTATTAGACGCTAACAAAATAAGGCTTTGGGTGTTGTCTAGACCTTCACAAGGCCTGAATAAAAGTTCCTTTCCACTTCTACAGGTTTTTTTTTTTGATGGTACTGAATAAAAGAAAAAAATATAATTGTATGGCCATGATTATTAGACATTTCACTTTAGAATCAATGAGACCCTGTTATGTGGAGGAAAGTAAAATAAAAAAGAAGGTAAATCAAGGTTCTGTGGTCGACATGATAACTCACAAAACATTCTGCAGAGCATCTCTCTCCAGGTGCTTTTATTGGAGTCACTGGCAGAGATGCACAACAACCAGGCCAACCTGACTAACTCTCCTGACCCCGTTTTATCTGATAATATTAAACACCTTACTGAAGACTGATGCTGTATGAAGATGGCACTCATATTAAAACAAGTATGTAAATGGCAGTGATAAAAAACACACACAGTAAAACCATATTCAATGAGCTATGCAAAAGAAAACTGTCAACTCCAGCGGAATAAACAATTGACAGTCTCATAGATGCCAGTTGTGTGGACAGAAGTGCCATTAGGATAGTGGTCACTGCATTTATACATAAACAATGAACTCATATACTTCTCTTGTGGCTGAGCAAGCCATTACACTTCTAGCAGCACAGTGTAATTTTAACATATAGGACTGCTTAATACGTACTTGAGTTAATTAAACCTGTCTGGTTTTATCACTGTGTACATCAAGTTGTGGAATCATCATGTAAGTTAATGTACAGTATATGACAGGCAATGAGAGATAACTGGCATGTACTTTGCTCTAGGACTAAATCCTTTGCAAGAGGATGTGATTGTCTTTGATTGACGGCAGAGTTCGTTAAAATTTCCCTCACGCAAGTGAATTACTGTAATCTTAGAGAAACAGAAATGTCAATTCTATATGCCACTTTCTGTATATATAAAAATAACACAATTCATACGACAAGAACACATTTTCTGGAAGCAATCTTTACATCCCACTGCATGCTTTTACATTTTATTAACCACTTTTGAAGTGTTGTGGTTGGAAATGGGATAGGTAACAAGTGCTCAGTACATTTACAATGTGTTTTACAGCCTGTTAGCTTATCTGTGATTCATCATGTTTGCCTGTGCTTACCAACTCCACTGCAGTAGCTGTCTATAACAGATTCTCAAAACTCTGGGTACAACCCAGACTCTATCTGATCGAAACCAGTTAGAACTGGACCCTGTTCGGATTAATGACTACTGATTGTAATCCAGGTCATATTAAAAAATTCCCTTGTTTAGTCGTAATTTTATGTTTTTGGTACTTTCCAAATTTAGATGTCATCAAAAATAAAAATAAAGTTTTTAAAAAATCAAATAGACACAGCTGGTAATTTTTACACATTATCATTGAAGCTTGCTTTCTACAGATGCTATAAGCATGCATTTCATTCTGATTGCACGGTTGCGATTACAGATCAGGGACAATGCTCGGATTGCTGAGTATATTGTAATATATTATTGAATTCACGGGAGTCTCAACATAAAATCCTGACTCAAAGCATCTGTCAAACAAGAAAAAAAACTCATATGAATGAATCTCTTCTTTTAGTTTCTTTTTTGGTAGCAATGATGTTAACATCTCTTGCCTCTGATAAAACTTTTTTATTTTAAAGCAGGTCTTTGTATCCTGTCAACTCGTGTTTACAGTGGCACATGGTTGTGTGTGTGCTGTTGCCTTTGGGCTTGAATTGAAACTCAGGATTAATAACATCTTGTTCTTAATAATAATGCACAGAAGGGGTTCACTCAGATTGCTGCCAACTGGATACCGACCAGCAGTTGTCACAAATGTGCTATTTCAGTCCTGTCTCAACAAATGACACTACAGATTGCTTTCCCAGGTAATGGGACTGCAACTTCTTGAAACAACCTCTGATGCAACTACTTCTGAAGAGAGGTTGGTTCAGTCAAAAAATACAGCACTCTTTTGGACCATCGTTTCAACCAATCCAAAATGTCAAGTCACCAACTGCTAGCCTGCCTGTGTAAAGAAAAGGAGGACGACTGTCCATTTTTAAATGCCTGCCCAGTTTATACACTGATACACTTCATTAGATTGAGGTCTAATGCTGGGAAATATAATTATACAGATACAATATGGGTAGTTTAACTAAACAGGCTTTAAGCTAGTTTTAATTTTCCAGTGTGACAGAAAAAGTACACTGAAAATAAGATCACATTTTGGGTACAGGGAATCCCATTTTGCAATGGACATGAATACCAAAATATCTTATGGAAATTCTAGTCAAGGCTTCAAAATAAATGGTCTTACTCTACTATTGCTTCCTGGTAAGAATAAGAATTTACTAAGTATTTTGTTTCTTATTAATAAATGCAATTTGTATGTGTTGCTAACTGGAAAAATATGCTTGACTAAAAAGAGAGAGTTCAGTCTACTTATAATGGAAGGCGGAGCACCATCCTTTGATGTTACTGTGAACGGGTCATGTGAGCTGCCAGTATATATTGGTGGCCATTTTGAATTGGTCTTTGAGCCAGGTCTCTCTTTGTTTCCATCTGAAACCAATGCACGTAAAAAATGCCTTTCTAACTGATATATTTCATTATATAAGTAGAGGTGGTTGTGTATGTATATATGGTTATTCTTAGGGTCAACAGAAGCAACACAGGAGGTAGGGCTTTTTCTTGTAGAGCACCTAATTTCTGGAATGCTCTGCCTTCGTTTGTCAGGGAAGCTGGGACCGTTACAGTTTTCAAGTCAAGACTAAAAATGCACCTTTATAAAATGGCTTTCTTATCTTAGTGGGTTTTAATTTAACTTTAAAATTGCAGCTTTTGTATTATGTGTATACTGTTATTTAAATCTGTTATTTAAATGGTCTGATTGTGGCAGTTGTATGTGTGACATGCTATACAAACGTATTGTGGTTTGTTCTTTTTTTCTGCTATGTACTGCACAGTGCTTTGCAATACTTTTGTATAAAAAGCGCTATATAAATGCAATAAATAAATACAACAAATATATATTGTAATGTGCAGGACACAGGTATGTGGCAAAATAGCAGGGTCTTTATTTGCAGTACAGACAGCAGCAGGTTGAGACGATTGTCAGCACGGCACCCATCCTGAGCAGCTTGCAGGCTCTCCTTAAATAGCCCCACAGATGTACACAGTTGAAATATTGTAAATGCTGTACCAGAAGCCCAGCCCGGTTACCTCCCCCTGCCTCTGACAGGTCCACCTTTCCCACGCTGGCGAGAGGTCACCGCTGGTGCAAGGTCGCATCCATTAGTTTAGGCGAGCTCTTTTGCAAAGTCCCGTGCATTGTCCTCACGTGTAGGTCCCGTGTGCCAGCAATGAATTACTAGCACCAAACAGTCTTGAGCAAGTCTCTGCAAGCTGCATGCTCTGGGCGCCGGCTTGCAGAGCATGGTCCAACATGCATACAGTCCTGAACAACAATCCGGCCACAGACACACGGTTCCGCCCGCACTCGTTGTTACTATATATATATATATATATATATATTTCACAAAAAGTGTCTTTTCTTTTAGAAGCAACCATAACCCCTCTTTGTTTTATTTACGCACAATATGTGCACACTGCATAATTTATTTATTTTGTGGAAACTAAATCACTCAATAACTATATTTACTCAGAACACTGAATTACTGATTACTTGCTGCTGTTTGACTCTAGGCAGTTTTAAGGAATGTACATAACTTGACTGGTCATATCCAGAGTTGCCTGTTAGAGTTAAAATATCCAAATGAGTAAGTTTAAAAATATATATAAAAATTTGTGGGAATACTTTACTAAAATGCATTGTCATTTCCTTTTGAGACTCCTAAAATAGATGCCACAAATGTTATGAAAATAAAATTTGGATGCTTAGGTTCCCATGGGTGAGCATTGCCACTGTAAGCAGGGATCCTGGGTCGGTGACACACCAGTACTGATATGAATTGCCAGTGTGTCCTGGTTTGTAACACTGTAATGCCATCGGTACTGGTACTGTTATTTTCCTTCAGTACAGAGCCAGTACATTGCTATTGATAATCTGTTAAGAGTGGGTTATAGGTATTTTTAATTACATCTTAATTGATCTAAATGGCATAAGATCTAAGTCCTGTTCTCTAAATCATTCAAATTGCATGGTAAGCACCATACTGTCTCTGTTTAATTATCTAATTATCTAACCAGAGACAGTATTTCGACCTGCCCTAGTTTGGATCAATTGGATAGACCCTATGGTCTGGTGGGCAATATTAGCAATGTGATGAAGGAAACAGCAGCTCTTAATTTCATACCAATAAGGCACGCACACATGCATACACCTGGAAAGTGCAGAAATATAGTACTTTCACACTTACTCTTAAAACATGCATTAGAAAATCTTGAAATGAAAAAAAAATCATCTTTGGTAGTAAAGGTGGTTAATTCTCTGAGATTTAAAATACTGATGTAGGAAATATTTTACACATTTCTCAAGATGTTGAAAGGAGTTTGATTAGTTATTAAAATTATTTATCCCAGTTTCCTGTCATAGACTGATGAAATCTGTGGAGGCTCTTCAGATTGGAGGAAAATAAATATTGAAAATGCTGGTAGGAAGCAAAATGGTTATAAAAAAAAAAAATGTATTGGAAAGGTTTCAATTTTTAATTGATGAAGACATGTTGTATATTTTTTAATGAACCGGTAGAAGTAACTATCTCTGCAAGATGAAGCAGGAGAGTACAGCACGTGTTTTCTCTTTTTTTTCTGGTTTTTCGTTTTTGGCATACTGTATGAAATTAGTGTTTTCGGTTACTTTCCAAAATGCTTGAGTGTTTTTTTCTGTCAAAATATGTCTAGTAACTTGACAGTACTTGCACACTGTACCTTCTTTCCTTTGCTGTCATCCACAACAAAATCCCTATGGTCACAGGCACATTCTTCTGGGGTTTTTGTGTGTAGGCATTTTTTTTGCATTTTGCCACAATTCTGTTTTAAATCCTCCGTATCTTAACTTTTATACAGCTTTAAATCCCGCTAACAAGCCTCCATTCCTGATTGTAATCTCGTTTTAAATCTCGCAAGTGGAGTTTCCAATAAAAATGTAGGAATGTGCTGTCACTCAGATCTAATGATTTTGGTCAGGAAGCCAAAATCATTAGATAGACTTCTACACGACTCCATTTTGCAGGCATACTTTCAAACTGTCAATGATGATGATTAACCATTTCAACTCTGAATTTTTGTGGACCCCGCAGATCTGCATTCGGTGTATTGGTTTCACTTACCTGCTGTTTACGGCTCACGATGTGTTTCACTGTAGTAAGCCTGCGATACAGGTGTTGCTTTGGACTTTGCACATGCTTCCATTTCATCAAACTGATCCCTGAGGTGTGATACAAAACCACCCAGTGACTCCAGGTGCTGCACAGCGGAACCAAGGTCAGTCTCGACTTTCTGAAGTGTGGAGCTTGTTGACTGAAATCGCTGAAGGATACGTTTCCATAGCTCTGCCATGAATGCAGTTTCAAGAAGGTCCATTTTCACTCGCAGGAACTGAGCTTCTGTTCGTGTCGCACCATATTCAGTGGTGTCTTCACTGACTTTATCCAGAGCTTCTCGTATATTTTTGTAATTGTAACAGAGGACTTTTGTGGATTCAGCGTGGTAGGACCAACAAGTGCAAGAAAGAGATTTTAGCACAAAAATATGATTATTTTCATTTTCTTTAAGTCCCTCTGTAAGGATTTTCCAGCGGTGCATTGAGCCAGCAGAAAAGGCATAGAGTCGTTGGAGGAAGCCAAAGAAATTCACTGCTTGCAGGCTGCACTGGACACTGTGGTTGCCGACGAGATTCAGAGAATGCGCGGCACAAGGCACATACTCTGCTAAAGAATTAATCTGTTTAATACGTGCCTGAAGACCAGAATATTTTCCAGACATATTGGCAGCATTGTCATAGGTCTGACCACAGCAATCAAAAATATTAATATCCAGCTCGTTTAGAGTAGAAAGCACACTTTCTGCAAGACTTTCACCGCTGTGACTGGAAATGGGCACAAATTTCAGAAAGCGGTCAATGGGCTTTCTGCTTTCATTAACAAAATGAACAGTGAATGCCAACTGATCAATATGAGACACATCAGGGGCGCTGTCAACTGATAGGGAGTAATATTTTACAGTGTGGATTTCATTCTGGATTACCGATTGAACTTTTTTGCCCATCAACTGCACAAACTCGTCACACACAGTGGAGGAAATATATGATGGATTCCCATGCCCTCCATTACCAAACTTCTCAATATGACTTGCGAGGAAGTTATTGAATTTGGAAATCAGCTTTAAAGTTCCCAAAAAATTCCCCTTATGAACAGATCCAATAATTCCCTCATCACCATGAAACGAGAGCCCTCTTTTGGCAAGAAATGTAATTACCTCCACAACTCGCTTTAGCACCTCTCGCCAGTACTGTTTCTCACTTTGAAACTTAAGTGACAGTTGAGTATCAATACCCTGATTAACTTGACATTGATTAGCGTACATGATCATGGCAGATCGGTGGTGAATGCTATTCTCGTGCTCTGTCATCCGGGACGCAGAATGGGCCCAATGACTGAATCCATCGCAAAAAGCATGCTTCTTGACTGAAAAAAGTTTGCACACGAAACAGAACACAGCACCAGTTGAAGGGGAATACAAAAGCCACCCTTGTGTAACTGTTGCTCCATTTATTAACTTTTGACTGAAAATCTCTTTTGACACATAGTGACTGTAAGACTGATCGCCCCGTGTGCACTGCCGTTCAGATGCTTATGAATCTACGCTGGGGTTCTGGCAGAGGGCAGGGCCCTTATCAATCCAGTACTTTCAGACATTTTCATTCATTACTTGCCATTTCGCTGGATCTGCCGACGAGTTTTGTAAACTCATTAAAAATGTTTTTTTTCTTTTCGTTTATTGTTCTGGTTCCGTTTGGAATCCCTGCTCTAGAGTGAACATTCCTATATTAACAGCAGTTCTGGAGCTAGAGAGGTTTTGTTTCTCAGAGGAGGTAAGTATCTGTTATAAACTCCTATCTGCTATTAACCACAGTACTAGCAGTAGCATATCACATGATCTGATCACAGGTTTTAATTGGAGGAGCCCAGAGAGTTTGTCTCTGAGGAGACAAGCCTCCATTATAAACGCCTATCTGCTATAATGCACAGTACCAGCAGTAGCAGATGATATGATCTGCCTGTTATAAACTCATATCTGCTATTAACCACAGTACTGAGCACAGGTTGGAGGAGCCCAGCGTTTTTGTCTCAGAGGAGACAAGCAATGGCAGATGATGTGGTCTGATCTCTGGTTTTAATTGGTGGAGCAACTCAAACCCTCCTGCACCCCTAATGAAGCACTGCTACTGAGTGTGCTCGTTTATGAGTTAAGTGTTATTATTCAATATAAGAATAATTGAAATGGCATAGTTCAGTTTTGCATTCAATTTTCTGAAGATTTAAAGTGACCAGAAAAAAAAAAGAAATCCATCCTAACGGTAGGAAAAATTTTAAACTTGACAGAAAATGAAATACAAAGCTAGCAAGTTGTTGACATGCATGGATGACAGGAGTTGTAGTTTTTCTCTACATTTCTTCTGATTGGAAAAACCTTTCCACGTGTACCAGATAAACTACTATTCCCAGAAGACACTGCGTGCCCTTATGCCTATTGTATAGTGACACTGGTAGCATCAGTAAAGAGAGATACATTTTCAAAGTTTCATATTATGATACCATTTCCTCCTCTGAGAACAAATCTAGTTGTTGGTATTGTTTTTTTCTCTGTTAGTGTTTGTTGGAAGTCGTATTTATATTATTTTAGCTCTTCCCCAGTAGTGTTTGATTATTTTCCCCAGCTCAGGTAAACTTTTACTTTCTTTTCACCTTTATGGTGTTCATTATTTTGCAGTTTATTTATTTAAGTTTAGCAGATGAAATCTATATTATAGGATGTGCTTGATTTTTCCCTGCCATAAGAACTTTGTTAGGAAAATATTTTATGCAACGTATGTTAGTGACATGGTCTTGAAATTGAAATGGTATAACAATGTTGTATACAGTGTGTAACAGTTAAGAATATTAGAATAAACTATGATGGGCAACTGTTTTCTTTTCTCTGTTGGCTAGTGGAGAAAATGTGTTTAACAGCCTAATTGGGGTAAACCTGTTTAGACTGCACTTGTAGATCTCTTAATCTAACCCTCCTAATATCCACTGGACATCCGTGACGTCAGCGCCACGTTACTGGATCCTCAGCTAATGCACTATCCTTCCACTGTTGCACTACTATTATGTCATTGTAGATACATAACTTATTGCATCCTATTTCATATTGTGTTCAAGTAGTATTATTTGCACTTACTGTAAACTATATAGTATTTAAATATTAATCTTGCATTGTAACCCTCTACTTCCCTGTTTTTCTGCCACCATTTCTTTTGGCCACCAGACCCCACTGGATGAAACTGTGTGAATTAAAAAGTCCATTAGAATCAGAGGTTTAAAATGTAGGCTTCACTTCACTTCACCCTTTAAAATAGACATTCATACATGTCTTCCTTGTTAATAACATGACCTGTATCTAAAGTCATGTTCTTAAACTCTCTAGAATTATCTAACAAGATTGTTACTTCAGCAACTGTGAACACCAGAATATATGAAAATTAGAGGCCAGTAGTTACCCTTTCCTGGATTGCATGGCTATAATAACATTTTACTGTATACTACTATGTAAATATAGTTTTGAATAAAAAGGCCACTGCTGGTAGAACTAGTCTTGGGTAACAATGATACATGTAATCACCAGAAAACAGCTTTCTGGGATCAGTCTTCTCATGATGTGAGAGCCATGTGAGGTGCTCTAAAGACTACCAGAAAACCGTATGATCTGAGCTCAGTATGCTGAACACAAACCCTGCAATCAGGCACATTGCATAGTTTCAGTTGAATGCGTTAAAATTAGCTAATTCTTTAATTACTCTCAGTGTTTTGTTCCAGTGGAACTGAGAGGAAAAGATACTGTGTCTCTCTTTGTTTTTAATGTTTTTAATTAGAGATGTTTTAATTACAGCCAGGTGCGGTATTCTGTATAAATAATGCTGAGCTTTTCTTGAATAAAAGTTGAAATCATGTGAAGTAAACTAGATAAAAGCCCTAACAAAAAAAGTTGGAAAAATACCATTGATTACCATTATAATGCAAGTCAATCACAAGAGTATTACTAGCAATGGCAACATAGAATGAGCTTTGGACAAATATAAAGCCGTCATTAGTAGCACCACTTTTAAGTCAAACAAGCAGTGTTTTGGGGCCCCTGCAGCTCAAAAGAAAACTTATTTGGGCCTATTGAGTATTCATTTCTGCCCACAGGCACTCCATTAATTGGAATTGACGTATTTGGTGCCATTGATAACGACCACGGGGTTACCAACACAGGTATACCAATCCGTGCACCTTCAAGTGCTCAAAAATAACAATGAAAACAGAAGGCGAAAGAAAAAGGGAAAATAAAACACAGTAATAAAACTACAAACAAAAGTGCTGCTTATGCAGTGCCCCCACTGCCGCTAAGCCGGTCAGCACGGGTCTCCATCCTACACTTAGTTGTGCCTATACACTGGGGTTGGCCAGGGTTCCCTGTATATCTACATACGTCCCCTCGGGTACGTATTTATTTATATTGCTCTGTGAAAATTAGTTTTTTATGAAAGGCTGTCCCCTCAGCCGGGCTCGCCTGCTCCTTGTTTCACTCTGGCCTCTTCTGCCAGCGACACTGTATTTCCCCCAACACGGCCACCCGAGTGCACAACCAAGCCAGTTCTTATGGGCCGAGCAGTCTCCCAAGGCCCGCCCCTCAGCCACTCAGAGAGAGGGAAAGCACACACACCCTCTTCCCCACCTCTCCGTGTCATCGCCATGACCGACAGGCGGATCCCACGAGACTGCTGCCCTCTACCTGCAGTAAATCGGATGATGTGCCAGACAGTCAGTCCAGATCTCCCCTATTACAGTCTTGAATATTGCTCCTATATACAGTACTGTGCAAAAGTTTTAGGCAGGTGTGAAAAAATGCTGTAAAGTAAGAATGCTTTCAAAAATAGACATGTTAATTGTAGATTATATTTATCAATTAACTAAATGCAAAGTGAGTGAACAGAAGAAAAATCTAAATCAAATCAATATTTGGTGTGACCACCCTTTGCCTTCAAAACAGCATCAAGCATCAATTCTTCTAGGAACACTTGCACACAGTTTTTGAAGGAACTCTGCAGGTAGGTTGGCCCAAACATCTTGGAGAACTAACCACAGTTCTTCTGTGGATTTAGGCAGCCTCAGTTGCTTTTCTCTCTTCATGTAATCCCAGACAGACTCGATGATGTTGAGATCAGGGCTCTGTGGGGGCCATACCATCACTTCCAGGACTCCTTGTTCTTCTTTACACTGAAGATAGTTCTTAATGACTTTCGCTGTATGTTTGGGGTCGTTGTCATGCTGCAGAATAAATTTGGGGCCAATCAGATGCCTCCCTGATGGTATTGCATGATGGATAAGTATCTGCCTGTACTTCTCAGCATTGAGGAGACCATTAATTCTGACCAAATCCCCAACTCTATTTGCAGAAATGCAGCCCCAAACTTGCAAGGAACCTCCACCATGCTTCACTGTTGCCTGCAGACACTCATTCGTGTACCGCTCTCCAGCCCTTCAGCGAACAAACTGCCTTCTGCTACAGCCAAATATTTCAAATTTTGACTCATCAGTCCAGAGCACCTGCTGCCATTTTTCTGCACCCCAGTTCCTGTGTTTTCGTGCATAGTTGAGTCGCTTGGCCTTGTTTCCACGACGGAGGTATGGCTTTTTGGCCGCAAGTCTTCCATGAAGGCCACTTCTGACCAGACTTCTCCGGACAGTAGATGGGTGTACCAGGGTCCCACTGTTTACTGCCAGTTCTGAGCTGATGGCACTGCTGGACATCTTCCGATTGCGAAGGGAAGTAAGCATGATGTGTCTTTCATCTGCTGCAGTAAGTTTCCTTGGCCGACCACTGCGTCTACGGTCCTCAACGTTGCCCGTTTCTTTGTGCTTCTTCAAAAGAGCTTGGACAGCACATCTGGAAACCCCTGTCTGCCTTGAAATTTCTGCCTGGGAGTGACCTTGCTGATGCAGTATAACTACCTTGTGTCTTGTTGCTGTGCTCAGTCTTGCCATGGTATATGACTTTTGACAGTAAACTGTCTTCAGCAACCTCACCTTGTTAGCTGAGTTTGGCTGTTCCTCACCCAGTTTTATTCCTCCTACACAGCTGTTTCTGTTTCAGTTAATGATTGTGTTTCAACCTACATATTGAATTGATGATCATTAGCACCTGTTTGGTATAATTGTTTAATCATACACCTGACTATATGCCTACAAAATCCCTGACTTTGTGCAAGTGTACCTAGAAGAATTGATGCTGTTTTGAAGGCAAAGGGTTGTCACACCAAATATGGATTTGATTTAGATTTTTCTTCTGTTCACTCACTTTGCATTTAGTTAATTGATAAATATAATCTATTAACATGTCTATTTTTGAAAGCATTCTTACTTTACAGCATTTTTTCACACCTGCCTAAAACTTTTGCACAGTACTGTATATTCACAATTAATCTAGAGCTGCTGCTGCATTTTGTAACGTGTGTAGGGGTGCTGTGTTAATTTAGTTTGACAGTTAGTTTACTAACGTTAGTTTGTCTGTTACTTTATTATTATAGTTTATTAACATACTCTTGCCTATTGCTTTTCTTTTACTTATTCTGTTCATTTCATATGTTGATGCACATCCATCATGACCAGTAATAAATATTTATTATTGATTCATATTGTCTCTGGTGGTCAACTCTTAGAACACTTGGGCTAAGAGAACACTTTGCTTCCCGAGGGATGTTCTCTTAGCCGGAGGCGACTGTACCTGGAATCCATCTCGATTGGATCCACCACTTATGTTAACAGGTAATCTCTTAAGAACCAAGGACAGATGAATTGACACAATGCAAGGTAAAAGTACGGTAAGAACTGTTTTTGGAATGCTGTTTTGTAAATTGCCTAATACTGTATTACAGTGTTTTGTTTTTAACACTGCACTTTTTTGCAATCATTTATACTGATTTTCTTTGTATAGTATATGTGCAGTACTGCACTTGCTGTACCTTAATTTTTAAATGTATAATGCCCCAACATTATAGTATCTTTATTTTTATATAGTGCCTTTCATAGTGGACCACCATCACAAAGCGCTTTACAGAGGTATGCTGTGAACTGTGCATTATATGCAGAGTCACTTACAATAGGACATTGATTTAACATCTCATCCGCAGGATAGAGCACAAGGGGGTCAGTGGCAGACGTATAATTTGAACCGCTGACCTTCTGGTTACAAGCCCTGGACTTTAACCACTGGACCACTGTGTTAATAAAGCAATTACAATGTAGTATAACAACTCCCTCTGAGATACAGTATTTGCACATGTCTATTGAACCCCTGGAAACAATTAAATCACATATGAGAGGGTCTACTGTATTTTATTTTTAAAAAAATTAGGGGGGGGGGGGTCAAAACATTTTGTGGTGTGTTTGCGCCCCCGCCGCCCCCACACTGAAGGCATTGCTGAATTGTATCTGGAGGTGTGTGGAAGCGACATTGTGGGAGAAGTACGAGTGGACAAGTACAACACAGTTAGAAGCAGTTTGAAAACAGGTTGACAGCTGCAGAAGCTAAAATAAACTTCCAAAAAAAAAAAAGGTCTTCAAGCTAGTAATCTGTGACAACTGCATGATGTGGAAAATCCGAGAAAACCCAACAGAGCTCAAACAAGTTTGTGTAAAGTGCCGCACGATCCAGGACTTGCTTCAAAGATTAAGCCTGCTAGAAAAGGAGCTGGAGGAAATGAGACAGCAACAGGAGCTTGAGGAGCTGACACACCCACAATTCATGGAAGTCTGCACCCCTAGCAGACTGAAAGCCACCAGGGAGATGGAAGAGAGTCAAAACAGCTGGGTTCAGACAGGCAGAAGCAGGGAAAAAAAGAAACTTCGTCAAACACAACCACCAGAAATCCAGACATCCAACAAATTTGAGCCACTTCAACATTTAGATGACCAAAACCAACATCAAGAGAATGAAAGAAACAACATCCAGGACTCTATAAACAGTGCTGGTCAGGCAGCAAAAAGAAGGGAGGTCATGATTGTTGGGGACTCCATATTGAGAAACACAGCAAGTTCAGTTCGCAGTTTGGACCCCCTTACTTCAACAGTGTGCTGTCTTCCAGGAGCCTCTGTCAAGCACATCACTGAGAATGTGGACAGGCTCCTAGAACGAACAGGAGACGACCCGGTAGTAGTCATCCACATCGGTACAAACAACATTGGAAGAGACAGACCAAGATCCCTGCAAAACAAATTCAGAGAGCTAGGAAGGAAATTAAAAGACAAGACCAAAACTGTGGTATTTTCTGGGATACTGCCGGTACCTTGCAAAGGACCATATGGACAGCTGGAAATACAAAATCAAAATGCATGGCTGAAATCGTGGTGCACACAGGAAGGCTTCACCTTTCTTGAACATTGGAGCACATTCTACAACAAGGACTATATAGGTGGGACGGACTGCACTTAAACAGAAAGGGAACCAATCTACTTGGAGAAAAGATCCTTGAGGAGGTCCAGAAGCATTTAAACTAGAAAGGAAGGGGGGAGAAAACAAAAAAAACAGAAGGGAGACCACATCAAAACAAGGGCAACAACTCAGGTAAGACAACTATTAAATGTATATATCTTAATGCTAGAAGTCTCAGAAACAAAATGTTAGAACTTAAAGCTACTGCACTAACAAGTAACTACGATGTGATAGGTATTACAGAAACTTGGTTGTCTGAGAGTGATGGAGACGAATATAATATTAGTGGGTACACACTATATAGGAAAGACAGGCAGGACAGAAGAGGCAGAGGGGCAGCGCTATACATAAGAAATAGTCTTGAAGCCCAGATGTTAAATCAGGACAAAGAAAACAATGCAGAATCAATATGGGTCAGAATAATGGACACAAATTCAAAAGGTATAATAATAGGAGCATGCTATAGACCGCCAAATTCAGGCGCTGAGCAAAATAATCTGTTATACAATGACATTCGAAATGCATGTAGAAAAGGAGAAGCCATACTAATGGGGGATTTCAACTTCCCCCATATAAAATGGGAAAACCTGATGTGGGGCACGACGGATGAAATTGAAATGGTGGAAATGACAAATGACTGCTTCCTAACGCAATTTGTCAAGGCACCGACTAGAGGGGAGGCATGCCTTGATTTAGTCTTTTCAAATAATGAAGACAGAATAACTAAAACAGAGGTCAGAGAGCCATTGGCAAACTCAGACCACAACATGGTCTCATTTGAAGTAATTTTTAAAACCCCAAAAGTAATGATAAAGCTAACGTTTACAATTTTAGAAAAGCAAACTATGAAGGAATGAAACAAAGACTAACAGAAGTAGATTGGAGTAAAATAGAGAAAACATCCACAGAAAAAGGATGGCTGTTTTTTAAAAATGTAGTACTAGAGGCGCAAAACAATTACATCCCAAAAGTAGACAAATCTAAATCTAAAACAAAATGGCCAAAATGGTTTAATAGATCAATTAAAAAAAATATTCAGCGAAAAAAGGCACTTTACAGAGTGTTTAAAAGGGTCCAAAAACAAAGTACACAGAAAGAGTACTTGGAACTGCAAACACAAGTCAAAAAGGAAGTTAGAAAGGCCAAGAGAGAGATAGAAATCAATATTGCTAAGGGGGCTAAAACCAATTCCAAAATGTTTTTCCAATATTATAACAGCAAGAGAACATTCAAAGAGGAGGTTAAATGTCTAAGAGACACAAATGGCAAAATCATAGATGAAGAAAAAAAAATAGCAAATATATTAAATGATTACTTTTCACAGGTTTTACAAAGGAGGACACGGACAACATGCCCCACATGTCGACCTGTTCCTATCCAATTTTAAATAACTTTAGCATAACAGAGGCAGAAGTGTTAAAGGGACTAGGAGCTCTTAAAATAAACAAATCCCCTGGGCCGGATGAGATCCTCCCAATAGTACTCAAAGAAATGAAAGAAGTTATTTACAAACCGCTAACCAAGATTATGCAACAGTCTCTTGACACAGGGGTTGTACCGACAGACTGGAAAATAGCAAACGTAATACCGATCCACAAAAAGGGAGACAAAACCGAACCAGGTAACTACAGACCAATAAGCCTGACTTCTATTATATGTAAACTTATGGAAACTATAATAAGATCCAAAATGGAAAATTACCTATATGGTAACAATATCCTGGGAGTCAGTCAGCATAGTTTTAGGAAAGGGAGATCGTGTCTAACTAACCTACTTGACTTTTTTGAGGATGCAACATTGAAAATGGATAATTGCAAAGCACACGACATGGTTTATTTAGATTTCCAGAAAGCTTTTGACAAAGTCCCGCATAAAAGATTACTTCTCAAACTGAACGCAGTAGGGATTCAAGGAAATGCATGCACATGGATTAGGGAGTGGTTAACAGAAAGTACTGATTAGAGGAGAAACCTTAAAATGGAGCGAGGTAATCAGTGGTGTACCACAGGTATCAGTATTAGGTCCTCTGCTATTCCTAATCTACTCTAATGATTTAGATTCTGGTATAGTAAGCAAACTCGTTAAATTTGCAGACGACACAAAAATAGGAGGAGTGCAAACACTGTTGCAGCAGCAAACTTCATTCAAAATGATCTAGACAGCATTCAGAACTGGGCAGACACGTGGCAAATGAAATTTAATAGAGAAAAGTGTAAAGTATTGCATGCAGGCAATAAAAATGTGCATTATAAATATCATATGGGAGATACTGAAATTGAAGAAGGGAACTATGAAAAAGACCTAGGAGTTTATGTTGACTCAGAAATGTCTTCATCTAGACAATGTGGGGAAGCTATAAAAAAGGCCAACAAGATGCTCGGATATATTGTGAGAAGTGTTGAATTTAAATCAAGGGAAGTAATGTTAAAACTTTACAATGCATTAGTAAGACCTCACCTAGAATATTGTGTTTAGTTCTGGTCACCTCGTTACAAAAAGGATATTGCTGCTCTAGAAAGAGTGCAAAGACGAGCAATCAGAATTATCCCGGGTTTAAAAGGCATGTCGTATGCAGACAGGCTAAAAGAATTGAATCTAGTCAGTCTTGAACAAAGAAGACTACGCGGCGATCTGATTCAAACATTCAAAATTCTAAAAGGTATAGACAATGTCGACCCAGGGGACTTCTTTGACCTGAAAAAAGAAACAAGGACCAGGGGTCACAAATGGAGATTAGATAAAGGGGCATTCAGAACAGAAAATAGGAGGCACTTTTTTACACAGAGAATTGTGAGGGTCTGAAACCAACTCCCCAGTAATGTTGTTGAAGCTGACACCCTGGGATCCTTCAAGAAGCTGCTTGATGAGATTCTGGGATCAATAAGCTACTAACAACCAAACGAGCAAGATGGGCTGAATGGCCTCCTCTCGTTTGTAAACTTTCTTATGTTCTTATGTTCTCTCTGGCACCTACAGGATCTTTTTTTCTTACTGAAGTGCAAACATAGTTCTAACAGTCGCCTCCAGTGCTTATCCACAAACACAGGAAGTCTGTTTTTACTCCTTGGTTCTTTTGACACCCACTAGAGATTAGACAATGTATCTCTAGTAAATAAAAATGTTTAAAAAGCCACTTTCAGTCCATTTCACTTTCTCCATCTTCTGAAATAACCTGACACCCACCACGCTTCAGATCATTAACCCTTTGCTGACTAGTGTCCAATATATTTGACATTGAGAAAATCGCCATTAAATAGGTATGGGAACATACCCAGGGCAGTAACAGGTTCAGATATCAGGACCTTTTTATTTGACCATAGTTATGAAAACCAATATATCCTAAGCAAATGACAGGATTTCGATCTGCTCATATTTACATCATTCAAATAAACCCCGGAATACCGTTGCCTTCTAGTATTCTGCATGTCAGAATTTGTACATTTCTGACAGTCCTGCTAAGATGCAGCTAGTTTATGTTACTCTTAGTGCAATATTCATACAATACTTGGAATGTAAGTGTCCATTAGTCTGGTAACAATAGGTTAGTTACACTGGGGTCTATACAATTGATCTTAATGGTGGCGGATCCAATTACTGCCGTTGTTCAATAAAGTAAAATAGGACACTCCCTAGCACCCTTTCTTCAGATGCACAGTAAAGATACTGGCATACAGTGCGAGATATTTGATTTTCATTCGGTACACAACTGGCTGTTTATCCAAACAGCGGCTGCATTTAGATCCACCGCTCTTTAAATCAATTAAATAAACCCTAAATGTTTTCCACTATGTGATCAAATGATAATATGTGTGCCTTCATGAAATACTTTCAGCTTGGCTGTGTGCATTTCTCATATACCTGAGACAGGTGTGTTCTACAGCTTCTTTTAAGAAAATGTATCTTTGTACCTGGACTTTTATATTTCTAATCTTCCAGTAGGGACTAGCTGAAGTTAATTGAGATTAAATGATATATTTAAATATATATTTAAACACCTTCTAACAATTTAGAAGACAATTATGTGGATTAATAAACCTGAATCACAGAAAGTGAAGATTGCATGAAAAAGCTAGTTATTCCACCCAGGAGTAGACAAGTATTTCCCATCCTCTGTAGGGACAAAATATATCTGTAGTTGGATTCAGCAGTGAGAGTCCTTTATATAACAGGTTTAGTAGTTTATGTTAGACAGAATACTGATAATGGACTTGAGTTGTTTCCCTGTCTCTCAGTAAGTCTGAGTGCTACTGGCTTTTATAGTAATGTATTTGTGGTAGTTGCTTACATTTTCAATTTCCCTGAAGCTTCAAATGATACTGAATCAGAGAAAGTGTATTTCCCAGAAGTTCGCTGTCAATCTCCATCAATGTTTTATTCGTGGGTACAATTGCACATTATTATTTTGCCTTATTTAAAAAAAAAATTATACTTTCAACAGGCAATATGCTTAAATGTAATTCCTCACCAAAATGACTACGTATATTAAAGTAAAAAACAAGGTCTTTGAATGGGGTTCTATATATTTCATAATGCTTTGAAGAGGTCCAGGTCTTGCTCTTTACTCTGTGTGATGATCATTTTAATAGAATTACTAATTACATGATGTAATTCGATTGTAACACCATTGCACATGTTCACCTCATTACACCGGTAGTACACTGGTTCCCTAGTTATAACAGTGCTATTACATGGTTATGCATGCCCTGTAACTTTGTTTGTATTGTATTTAAAGTTAAGGGTGACTTTATGTGCTGTACAGGATGTCTATCAGATTCACAGGATATTAAAAACAGCCTCCTCTTAACTCTAATTCTCAATTGTGTTCTGTTTCTTTTACTTTCAGTAAAGTTAGCCCTCCAGTTGAAGGACATGCATCCACAGAAGCTGAGAAAATAAGATCTGACCTGGTTTGGTGTTCTGGCTTCGTACACATCTCTGCTTTAAACAACTATTAGAATGTAACATCCCAGCAACACCTCCAGTTCAAATACAGGCTCAAATATAGCAAAACAAACATACAACCCCTTTGCAACAAACCACTAAATTGTGTCACACAACTGAAAATGTACAAAAGGCTTTTGGTTTGATAAGACAGGCCTCCCACCAGTGTGTGTTGTGAATAGGAGCTTAGTGGATCATTGCAGTGGTAATGGCTTTTACTGCCTTTTACTTTGGGGTCATCAGTTCTAATTTAGCCCAGGTCAGTGTTGATGGAAAACCTCTTTTGGCTCATGGAGGACTAAGTGGAAGTGTTCTGCTGTTTTAAACCCTAGTCCTGGGGGACACATGTCCAGTTAAGGTCCTATGTGCTATGTGTCCAGCCTGGTTAAGTCACTACTTATAGGGACTTCAGATATTTTGTGGTCCTGGTTGAAAGTGCTATGAGATGCCTGCACAGTAAAGCCATTATAGAAGAATTTAATATATTCTATATTATATGGTATACATTGACTGTCGAGAATAGGAGTAGGCAGAGCATGTGGTCATACCTGTCTATCCTGTGATAGAAGGTGAAGCACTTTGGTAAGGCAGGTTGGGGAGGCTCGCTCTGTAGCTGTGTCACACACTCTGGTTAAAGTATGCTGTATTAAAAATCTGGAATGACAAGGAGTGCAGTGTAATTCCTCTTGAGATTCTCATCAGATCCTCTGGAATTGCAAAGTTATAGTGTATTGCTTGTCTATCTATCTATCTATCTATCTTTATATATATATATATATATATATATATATATATATATATATATATATATATATATATATATATATATATATATATATATTAATCCAATGTTTCAACCTGCCTAATGGTAACCGGAATAGAGTTCCACACTGAGACAGCAGAAAGCTCCGGCTCTAGTTTATTTAAGACGACTTTTTGGAACAACTCAAAGTTCTGCATTTTCTGATCTCAAAGAACGAATAGGAGTCTACGGAGTTAGGAGTTCTTGGAGACAGGATGGTCCTAATCATTGAAGGTAACCAATGTAAGGACCTATGCACTGTGACATGTATAAACTGCATCTCCCTACATCAGTTTCAGTCACAATAAGCTTGACAGTCTGAAAGAGGTAGTTAGCTTCTGCATTCAGGACGTTTCACAAGGATCAAAAGTTATGATTCCAGAACAGGAGAACAGGCTTTGATGCAGATTTCCGGGCCTGATACCCCTGAAGGAATTAGAAATACACAGGAAAGGTCATGTATCCTTCTAGAACAATTTAAAATCCTTGAACTCTCTATGTGTGTTTACTGCTGCCTTGGCTCTCCATTGAAGCCCTATGCCCCATTGACAGTGTGTTCCAATGTTGTTGTTTTTTAATCTTTCCACAGAACCTATATTCTTTGACTAAAAATGGTTAATATGCCCCACCCACACACAAAAACAGATGTTTATAGGTCAAAGACAACTATTAAAAGGCACATAGAAGATGTTGCCAAGCAACAACAGATGAATATACTTTCTTTTCTGTGTTGTGACTGTTTTGCAACAATCGAATGCTTAAGCTATGCCTGATCTGCCAGATGGAACAGGCACTGTAATGCACTCACCAGTCTCTGAGGTCTCACCAAGTATAAATTGGAAGACAAATAGCAACTGATGCATTTGCAGAATTGAACCGGACTACATCCACTCCTCTTACCTACATAGAAAAAAGACTTCTATTAAGGAAATGTCAAAGCATGCAAAGCTCAGCAGTTCAGTCTGACCTTTGAAAGAACAAAACCGAACTGACTTTGTTAGCCCCTTTAGTTTGAAGTTAACTCTGTAATCACACAATTTTCAGCTGCAATTCATTTTCCTAACTTTTTTTTTTTTTTTATGAATGACCATGCATCGTTTTGCTTTAGATCTACAGGCCATAGCACTGTTAGTTTAAAATGGAGTCATTAGAATATGTCAGCTTAAATTTACCCACAATTCTTCCTCATGTCTAGGATAAGGTTACTGTAGATGTTGTTATGCATTACCTCTTTCATATTCCTACAGTCTTGCCCAGTAATGTAGTGCAGCTGGCTTTAATCCATAAATAGGATATGCTTATTGAACTGTATGTATTTCCCTACACACAAGCAGCCCTTGTGTTATAACATCAGAAGGCTAAAGTTTCACATTCCACATTCTGTATTTAGGTAAGCGGTAGCATATGGTCTGATAAAGGACTATTTATATCTTGACTGAAGTTGTAAAGATATAGTTTTCAAAGTTATAGAGAAAAATAGGTCCTAAACAAAGATCTGCTCCTCTCAAAGAGACCTGCTGCTTTCCTGGATGAACTTCACAGCTTTACTATTGTTTTATGAAAACAGAGCCAGATTTGAATTTATTTTTATGGACAGTACATTTTTCTGTTCCGCCAAGATTGAGAAGTTTGCACAGCCAGGATGTGAACCTGTACTCCCTGATTGTCTCACTCTGATACTCCGTGGCAATGCGCATTAGGAACAGAAACAGTGAAAAAGGACATACATTGTTTCTAGTTCTGAAGCCATTATTGTAAATAAAAAATAATGGAAGCTTCTAGGAGCACTGGAAGGTATCCAAACACAGAGCTTTTTGAATTATCTCCACACACCATCAGTTTAGACTGCTGAAGTGTTTTTCACTTTATCTCCTTTTATTGGTAACATAGTCCACTTTGATGGCTTTTAAGTCCTTTTTTTATCAAAAGCAGCTGCTGTAAGAGGTTGTCAGTGGTGATATTTCTCTCTGGGATGCAGAGAAGTTGGATATCGTTGGTAAAAGAATGCTGATGTACCCAACACTGTGTCTTGGGAGAAAGCAAATACATACAGAAGAGGTCTGGTCACACCGGGGACTCACATTTCATTCAGGGGCGGAGGGGTTTGGAAAAGATTCTTCAGAGCCGAGGTTTACTGCAGGCTCTAAATCAAAAGAATTCTATTAGATGAAGATGATAGTTATTTATGCATGTATTTGTTAATTTATTATATTATCATTTACAGAAAGAAATCTACAAAATTGACAAATGGAAATATACAGTCGTGTGCTCATTCATTGGAACACCTCGAGAGTTGTCATTTATATCCTTCATATGCCTACCTGCATGAAAACCTCTGGGTGTGAGAATTTCAATTTTCAGTCAGTAATCAGTGATGTACAAACAATACGCATTAATTTGTGAACATATTAGACCACTTTGTGCTTTAAAATTATGCATTTTACCATTTTGGTGTGTTTCTTTTCTCTTATTATTTAAATTAATTGCATGTGTGGCCTGTTAAAGTAAATTTAATTAAATTAGATAATCACTAATTTTCCTATTTTCACAATTTTCCAAGATTTTCAGTGGTTTGATTTCATATGCACAACAAATCAAAACAGAAGCAATGGGGTGTTCTAATAAATATGTATAATCTAATCTAACTGCAGTGAATCTCAATACCCTTGCTCTATTCCTCTGCATATCTGTTTCTGTCACAGGTAATGACAACAAGATACATCATAATGCAACTAAATAATACATATAGTAGCTCAGATAATTATATGTTTTCCAGCCAATATACAGAAAAATGAACTGTAGGTCAACAGTCCTTTACCTAGAAATTCTGGATAATTCCAATAATGTTCTAGTACCGATAAAAGAAAGTAATACAGTGCCTTGCATAAGTATTCACCCCCCTTGGACTTTACCACATTTTGTAGTGTTACAACCTGGAATTAAAATGGATTTAATTAGGATTTTTTGTCACTGATCTACACAAAATGGTCCATAATGTCGAAGTAGGGTGTTGGAGAGTGCAGCCAGCGGCTGGTGTTGATTTGCAGGGAAGCACACGGATCACAGAGAAGTTTGGTGTAAAACCAATTATTTTTATTTAAGAACAATGGTAAACAAAAAACTAATTGAACAAAATATCAAACAATTTGAAAAAAAAAAAAGTGGAAACCAAAAATAACTATTTATAGTCACCTAATCACAGGTACTGACTTCAATAACTGAGTCCAATCATAGAGCTGCAAAACTGCCCTCTGATCTACACAAAAGGAAGATCCTGACTGAACCAACTAACAGCCTTTATACCCTTCCAGGTCTCCCCCACCCCCAGAATAAACCATTATGCAGGTGGTTATATAAAAACAAACCAGCAAACAGTTATCAATAATAAATATCAAAGTATTCAAAAAGAAACATAAATCAATGAATATATATATAACTAAACATTAATCTAACACGTGCATTAAAACTATGCTTTAAAACAAGCAGAGGGAAACTTAATTAAAATCAGCTATCCCCCCTTTCAATATCTTCTACAGGTACTGCCCTACTACAGGAAGTCAGTACCCAGGGAAGTCAATAAAAGCTTCCCTCACCAACATGGCTGGTTCCCCACTTCCTGTCAAGATGGAGGACCACACCACCACACCCAACTCAGGTTACCCACCATTGCATATCAAAAAACATGCACATTAAAATAACTGTTGTTCATTTTAAAGTTTATCTTAACAATAGTACTGCAATACATTGTTCTGGAAGTGTGCACCCTTCCAAACCAACTATCTAAACAGTACTCTTGATTAACCTTTCTTTTGTTTTTTGTTTTTTCAGGACGCTCCCAACCACAGGCCTCCAGTCCCGATACAACAGGTAAGTGAATTTTGTTTTTATTATTTTCGTTACTCGACACCAGGATCAGCAACACAATACAAAAACAGTTAAAAAAACATTTGCAGTAAATGTCCAGATACATACTGAGACAATGTGAGGGTCTCCTCCCTCACATAGGGAAAAAAATCTACATATTTTTCAAAATTATTTACAAATAGAAAACTGAAAAGTCTTGATTGCATAAGTATTCACCCCCTTTGCTGTGACACCCCTAAATAAGCTCTGGTGCAACCAATTGCCTTCAGAAGTCACATAATTAGTTGAATGGAGTCCACCTCTGTGCAATTAAAGTGTCACATGATCTCAGATTAAATACACCTGTTTCTGGAAGGCCCCAGAGTTTGTTAGAGAGCATATCTAAACAAACAGCATCATGAAGACCAAGGAGCTATCAAAACAAGTCCGGGATAAAGTTCTGGACCAATCAGGGTTGGGTTATAAAAAATATCCCAAACTTTGAACATCCTCCGGAGCACAGTTAAGTCCATTATTAAAAAATGGAAAGAATATGGCACAACCGCGACTCTGCCTAGAGAAGCCCGTCCACCAAAATTCAGTGACCAGGTAAGGAGGGCATTAGTCAGAGAAGCAACCAAGAGGCCAATGGCCGAACGAGCTGGAGAGATCCACAGCTGAGATGGGAGAAACCGTCCATGGGACAACTATAACCTGGACGCTCCACAAAGCTGGGCTTTATGGAAGAGTGGCGAGAAGAAAGCCATTGCTGAAAAAAACCCATATCAAATCCCGTTTGGATTTTGCCATAAGGCATGTGGGAGACACAGCAAACATGTGGAAAAAGGTTCTCTGGTCTGATCAAAATTGAACTTTTTGGCCTTAGCGCAAAACGCTATGTGTGGCGCAAAGCCAACACTGCTCATCACCCTGAGAACACCATCCCCACGGTGAAGCATGGTGGTGGCAGCATCATGTTATGGGGATGCTTTGCATCGGCAGGGACTGGGAAACTGGTCAGGATTGTTTCATTCTGCAAGAGACCTGGGACTGGGGCGGAGGTTCACCTTCCAGCAGGACAATGACACTAAACACACAGCCAAAGCTACACTGGAGTGGTTTAAAAACAAGAACCGGAATGTCTTAGAATGGCCCAGTCAAAGCCCAGATCTCAATCCGATTGAGAATCTGTGGCAAGACTTGAAAATTGCTGTTCACCAACGGTCCCCATCCAACTTGACAGAGCTTGAGCAATTTTGCCAAGAAGAATGGGCAAAAATTGCAGGATCCAGATGTGCAAAGCTGGTAGAGACTTACCCAAAAAAGACTCACAGCAGTAATTGCTGCCAAAGGTGCTTCTACCAAGTATTGACTCAGGGGGGTGAATACTTATGCAACCAACAAATGTCTTTTTTTTGTTCAATTAACTTTTGTCTCACAATAAAAAAATATTTTGTACCTTCAAAGTGTTAAGTATGTTGTGTAAATGAAATGGTAAAAATCCCAATTAAATCCATTTTAATTCCAGGTTGTAACACTACAAAATGTGGAAAAGTCCAAGGGGGGTGAATTCTTATGCAAGGCACTGTACCTAATTCAGCACATTAAAGTAAGACCCTAGTGCCCACAACGTCATATGATGTACATAACAACTGAATAGAAAGGATCTGAATACCTATTACATTATGAACATGACTCTTTGACTTTGGATGAATTTCATAGTTCTAATAGCTGTTCTTTCCAGGGTTCACAAACCTGCATGGATTTGGACACAGTTCTGAGTGTCGTTAATACATGAGAACTGGACCTGACTTCAGGAGTCTTTTCTTTACAAGAGATCAGTCGAAAGCAAGTCTTTCATGTGTTAAAGATAATCATGAATGTCTTTGTTGAAGTTGATTTATGTTTTTATTCAATCAAAGCTTGTGAGTTCAAAGTGATGCAGCTATGGTATGGAACCATGTAAAGTGAATGGGACTTTCTGTTCCAATAAGTAAATATAATTAAATGTTAGGTATTGTGCAGCTTTCTTTTGTGTCATATCTAATGCAGCGGTGACCTTGTCCTTTTCTTTCATGTGCTTTCATGCAAAGCAGCCACACAAGCCTGCCATGCAGTACAGTGTTGGGTTTGCTTATCATTTTTACTGCCTCTGCAGGGATTTATAATGTTTAATTATTCTCAGGGCCACATTTTGCTAACAGAAACTCTGTTATCTAAACAGCCTGTTGGTAACCTGCCCTGTGTGCTGTGCAGTTGGGTCCTTGTCATAGAACACAGGATGTATGTTGCACTGTATGTTATATATTTACAGGTAAAGGATGCATTAGATTTTATAGAAGGATTCCTTTTAGATTGGGAAATAGTTCAATTATCCAAACACCCCCTGATCTGAATAATCACAGTTCTACGGTTTTATGCATTCAAAATATGCTGTCCAAGGGTTGATAAATATTTATTCTGATCTGCTAAGATTAGGCACTAGCAACCATCTAAAACGGAATTTGATTTCATGCTTCACAAATCTGTAATCAGATAACTTATTTTACTTGAGAATTGCTTTTTGGCTCCTTTAAATCTAAACTGGAAATGCAAATTTATAATAAAAAAACAACATTTAAATACAGATCTTTATGCATGTGATGACACTGTATTCATTCATAGAATCATACTTACTGTACAAAGTAAAAAGCACTGTCAAAGTTTCAGGTGAATCATTTGGTTAATGATTATCTTCACAGTACTGAAAATGTATTCTTGTCTTTCTTATCTGCTGAACAATGAAAAAGGGGCAAAAGCAATTTTTACAACTGATTGTCTAAAAGCATTTAATAAAAGGTACAAAGGAAAAATAAATGCTGTCATTATTCCTAGAGGTTCCTAGATCCCATAGTTATTATCTCGGCTAAAATAACAAAAACTGTAGGGAATTCAGGTATGGAAGTGGTCAAAGGTAGCATAAAATTAATTGTTCCTAAGCCTCCAGTGTGAAGCACAAGGCATAAAGACAAATTAGCGTTTGCTTTTGAAATTGACCTCTACTCAACTTGACTTTGTCACCACTGTACACCTATTCCAATCCTTAAGCTCATTTGATTTATTACCGGATCTCATGTTAAATAGGATTTTCTCATAGTGAGTCCAAGAAATGCAATGGGAGCTAAATGTAACGAAATGTCATTAATCCAGTTTCTGTCATTAGGCAGGCCAATGCGGTAGAAACGCCATCTGTAACTTCCCTTAGGATCTCAAACATTTAAGGGATTTCTGATTCACAACAAGGACAACTTACATGTAAGTTACATGTGACCGTATTTCACAAAATACAGAGCCTGAGAGGTCCCCGAGTCACTCACCTTGGCATGACTTGTGGTGTGACTGGCACATTCACTGGGGGTTCCACAGGGTGCGACGAATTGGCTCTGGCGCTACTGCAGGTTAGCTGCCGGGGCTGATTTTCCTTGCCACGCAATAGTAGACCCTACTGGCCAGGTGCCTGGTGAGCTCAAAGCGGACACATGCAGGACAGGCCTTTGTCCTCCAAGGGCCGGTAGTTCGATTGGAATCTGCTGTAGAGCTTATAGGTATAAAGAGGCAATTGCCTTGGCCTTGGGATCGAAGGAGGCCAATTAACCTACAGTTCTCCTGAGCAGCTGTTGTAAGGATTAATACCGTGCGTGAATTTAATTCAACATTTTAATTAGGGAGAACGACAGGGTAAATAATTAGGAACAAAAACAATGGAAAATAACAACTTTCTCTTTCACATCTTGCCACGCCTGCTGTAATGGTCTTTTTGCAGGTAAATGGCATGTTCTGACACTTGGCATAACTGTGTAGTCTCTGGTTGATAAATGCTGAAACAAGAAAGAGCACTAAAGAGGTTGAAGATCTTTTATCTCCTCTTTGGAGCACTTCCATAATGGTGTATGGGAAACCTCCTGCTAATTATTGACATCCTGATCTAAAGCACGAAGATCAGTGCTTCTTCTATAGTGCAAACACCAGCTTTGTTCCTTGAACCAGTGGCAGCTGGCACCTAGCAGGTTTCCATAAAATTATACTTTAACAGCACTGTAAACTGTCTGATTTGTTATCTGTTGAATAATGCCAATACACTTGAATGCATCTTTTATGAAGGATAAAATGTGGTATCTTCAGAGCAGTTGTATTGATTAATAAAGCATTAAGGTACGACAGGGAGTGAATTCACATGAGATAACCGCACACTTAGGGCGTTATAAGGCCCGATGAGAAGTGTGAGGTTATCTCATGTTAACTCACCCCCTGGAGTGCCTTAATGCTGTGTCAGAGTGGGTCATAATATCACTCTGTGTATGAAATTAACAGAATTGAAACATATAGAGGGGGGTCCTAAGCCATTCTCTGTGTCTACTTGGTTTCTGGTCACAAACTTCCCCACTGACAAAGAATGCTTTTAAAAAGAGTCATAAACTAACTGCTGGAGAAGTGTTTTATCTTCCCCCCTACTGAATGAATCATTTGGCACCAGCAGTATCTTGCACAAGGCAAGCCAGACAGTTTTGGGTGCTTTGACACCTTGGACAGAAAACAGTCCATCTCATAAATCCAGCTGACAGAGGGCGAAACAGCGGACCAATTGAGAACAAGGGGCCGTCTAGGAACGAGAACAACCAATGAGAAACACCCCACGTGGACTCGGGCACAGCCCAAAATAAACAAACTAACCAATCACAGGGTGGAAGTGAGAATCACAAAAGCAACCGCGCAACTTTCAAAGGACGTGCTTCCCATACAGCGCTTCCCACACTAAGCGAGCTCCCCACAGGAGAAACAGGGCTCGAGGCAAGAGAAAGAATGCTCCCAACATGAGACCTAAGGCTCCACACACAGAAACAAGTCTCTGAAGTGATTCTTATAAACGGACTGCATTGTATAAAAATAATAATAATAGAATATTGTAGGTTATATTCAAAATAAAAACATGTATTGTAAAAGGCAGTTCTAGTGTTAATGAAATTTAACTTTTAGATGTTCCACAAACACACACACACACAAATATAAATTCTAAGTAGTAAAACTTATACTTAGTAGAAATTATATTTTATATAATTTTGTGCGTGTGTGTGTTTGTGCGTGTGTGTGTGTGTGTGTGTGTGTGTGTGTATTGGTAAGGTAACAGACAAACAAGTAGCTAATGCGCGGCGTAATTCAGAATGTGCGCGACAACACGTGAATTAATTTCTCTTGTTAAATTTTTTTATCTTCATGGCAACACATGAAGCTCTCCTCACGATATTCAGAGTCATTCTTTTCCTACTTAGTAAGCAGACACAGCATTTAAATATCCCCTCCCCTAAATGACTATGAATTGAGTAAACTGCATTGGTATGGCCGATTTTTTTTCCTAAATCAGAACTGCATAGCAACGCATTTCCTGAAAAGCACGGAAAACACGCTGTGAGGAAAACTGTCATGACTTGTGCATGTAAACACCGCCATTGTTAGCTGTGTTAAATGCAGCATCTTTTGCTAAATTAACTTTTCTGCTGTACAGCGGATCATTCACAAAGCGATTGATACCAGCTCGCAGACTGATAAAGCTGGAAATGCTGTACTGCTTATGGAAACATAAAATTCCTGAGAAAATAAATTAAAGGTAACAGGTTTACCTTTTTCTTGAAGCCAGTTTTGTATGAAGTTCACAGCCCATTTGGAAGCTTTTATTGTGTTTTATTTTTGTTTCGTTGAAGTTTGAGTTGATTTAGTTCTGTTTCTGTTATTCCACTGTGCCGTTTTTCTTTTAAAGTAAAATTAATTACTGGTACCAGTACTTTGTCAGATTCGGGAAATCAGTCTTCTTACCATTCGTCAAATGTTTTTCTATTAAAAAGATCAACATTTGATTGTGGGTCTGTGTGACAGAGGAGCGAATGAATCCTAGTCCACAATCTCTCTCCCGACCTGTGAGGGCGCTGTATAACAGGAACAATGTGCCTCGTACTGGATGGTTTGGTAATTCAGTCCAGGGTCAGTCGGAAGCCGGCCATCCAGGAAGGAGGTGGAGTCACAATACCAGAAGTCATCGCCCTAGTACGGTAAGCGATGTGTCAGTCATGGCTTGGATGAGACATGATTGAACTAGCTATCGGAGGGGGCGTGACTAAGGGTATTTTAGGAAATGTGATGATGCAATCTGTTCCTTTGTTATGGTTGCAAACAGATTTGTAAAGGATGGACAAAAAGTATAAACCGTGAGTGTTTTGTATTTGTGTTTTTGTTACAAACTGTTTATTTATAATTATTAGATGGCTAACAAAACGGAAGCTGTCGCTTTCAAGCCAGCATCCCACCCGGATTACAAATACTGCACCAGTCACAATAATTGTGCATTCACCAGTCTAAGCAGGTTTACGCAAATTAGGCTGTTACATGCATTTTCTCCACTATCCAACAGAGAAAAGTAAACAGTAGGCCATCATAGTTTATTCTAATATTCTTAACTGTTACACACTGCCAGCGCATGTTTAAAAATGCACTGTATACAACATTGATACACCATTTAGATTTCAAGACCACGTTACTAACATACTTTGCATAAAATATTTTCTAACAAAGTTGTTACGGCAGGAGAAAGGCAGACACAAATCAAGCACATCTTATGGACTTAATTTGCTAAATGATAAATGGCCAACAATATAGTTATATACTGTACAGGCGAAAAGAAAGTGAAAGAGTTTATCTGTGCTGGGGAAAATAAACAAATACCATATTACTTTGAATTAACTCTGAGTCACAGGGCTGAGCTCTAATATATACGATGTGCTTCTTTCTCTTCAACCAGCAAGACAAGGATTGTGCTTGACTGCTTTGCGTGAATTTCACCAGACCCCCCCCCACCCAGCATACACCAGTATGCAGTATAATAATGGCATATACATGTTAATACACCGAAAATAGTAACTGATTTATTCAAATGAGATCAACGTCGTCATGTGCAATTAGAAGTGTTTATAGTTGGAGCTGCACAGAAGGATGCTGTGACAAGATGGCTGCAGGGAGGAACTCAGACCAGAACTAAAAACACACAGAGCAGACAGAGACTTGGGGTTTTGGTGAAGCTGAGCGCGTGATCGCGCTCAGCATTTAATAAACAAAATAATATAACACAAAAAACAGGACACGGCACTTGCGCCAAAATAAATATATAAACAAAACGGACTAAACAGTAACAAACGGTGGACGGACAGACACACAAACACGGTGAGTAAATAAATAAAACAAGTATCGTGCTGGTACTACCAGCACGCGATAGCAATTGTTATAAATATTTCTTTCTTCTTTCTCCTCTCTCTCACCCGTTCTCCACTCACGAACACCCAACCCGAGTGAGTGAAAACATACAGCTTTTTATGCAGTTGTACCGAGACTCGATTGCTAGTCAATCATTCAATTGGAATCTCGGTACAACTGCACGTGAATTAATTAAAGTGCAATTCCCGTGCTCACATATTATTACTTTTACTTGCACGTGATGTGATTTGTGCCCTCCTCGTGCCTAAATACAAATCTACAATTTAAACACATGTGAAACACAGACCCGCTTATATCCCGTGTACCAATGCCTATACACCAACATTTACACACAACACGTAACACAAAATACACACAGGGGCACTTTGCCACATATACCCCCTTGTGCAAAGCACACATGGCCTCAATGGCCACCTCCCCTCAGTCCCAAAGTCCCGAAGAGGGGAAGCAAGTTGTTTCTGGGGGTGGCCATGGTGGAATGTCCGGCACCCCAATTCTTCGTGGCGGCAGCTCCCTCTTCCGGGGCTTCAGCCACACTATCTCCTGCCGCAAAGTGCAGCTGGGGGAGCTGGTCTCCTGACCTCCCCCTTCTTCATGGCCGGCAGTTCCCCTCCGTGGGGCTCCGACCACACAATCTCCGCAGCGAAATTGCTGCGGGGAAGCTGGTCTCCTGACCTCCCCCTTCTTCATGGCCGGCAGTTCCCTCCGTGGGGCTCCGCCACCCAATTCCGGCAGCGAACTGCTGCAGGGGAGCTGGTCTCCTGACCTCTCCCCTTCTTTGTGGCCGCCAGCTCCCTCCGTGGGGCTCCAGCCACCGTGTTTCCTGCCACGGAATGCGGCTGGGGAGCTGGTCTCCTGACCTCCCCTTTCTTCATGGCCGGCAGCTCCCCTTCATGGAGCTCCGGCCACAGTGTAGCGACCGAGGCAAAGCAGAGGCCCAGCGACCCCAGGCGAAGCAGGATCCCTGGCGACCCCAGGTGGCGGCAGCAGCAGCGGACCCTCGGGAGGCGGCGCAGCAGCAGCGGACCCTCGGGAGGCGGCGGCAGCAGCAGCGGACCCTCGGGAGGCGACGGCAGCAGCAGCGACCCTCGGGAGGCGACGGCAGCAGCAGCGGACCCTCGAGGCGGCGGCAGCAGCAGCGGACCCTCGGGAGGCGGCGGCAGCAGCAGCGACCCTCGGGAGGCGACGGCAGCAGCAGCGGACCCTCGGGAGGCGAACTCGGGAGGGAGCCCCCCCTGCATATGTTTCTAACCACTTCAGTGCTAACGGGGTTGTAAGCAATTGTGGCAAAGTGGTTTGTAGTGCACGGGTGAAGAGGTGATGCAGTGCTGAATAACAACAGTCCAATAATGGTTCCAATGGTGAAAACGAAGCATTATTTGTTGTTTTGAATAATAAGACAGCGATGTGTAAAGTCAGTAAAACCACAGGGTTCAGTCCTGAAATAATAAGACACACTATACACAGACACTGTCACAAATCCCAACAGTCAGGGCTCCTTGTGTAAGTGGTGAATTATACAGCAACAGTGAAACAGTAGTGCTGATGCAGGCTGAATAGCGACAGCTCCCAGATTTAGTCTTCTATGAATGATAAGGGTGACAATTAATACACAGACAGATACAACACGACAAAAACTCATGGTTACTTTCAGCTTTTACCGTCCTTTACAGGTCTTTCACAACCATAGCAAAGGAACAGATTGCTTGGTCACATCCCTTGATATACCCTCAGTCACGCCCCCTTTGGTAGTGAGTGCAATCACGTTTCCTCCAATTGATGACTGACACATCGCCTACAACAGTAAGGCGCTGACTTCTGGTATTGTGGCGTCGCCCCCGTTTTGGATGCCCGACTTCTGACTGACCCTGGAATGAACTGTCAAACTACCTAGTCTGGGGCACACTGTTCCTGTTATACAGTGCCCTCACAGGTTGGGAGGGACATTGTCAACCTAAAAATCCGAGGCATGTTATTATTTAAAATATGACAATTTTATATAAGCTACAGTGGATGCCATGCCATCACAAACCAAAAAGGTTTTATTTAACCAGACACTTCCTTGACAAAGGAATGATGAAAAAAAAAGATAAAATAGTTACAATTCTGTAAATACTGTAAATAACATATCATTCTGTAAATACTATTCTGTATAATAAGACAAAAGATAACAACGGTATGCCTTGTGCAAAACTTAAACCCAAAGACTGTCGTCTTTTCATCTTCCTTTAGGGAATCTGACAGCAAGACAAGTGTTGTCTTGGTTTGGAGTGACAAACCAATGCGGTTATGATTGATATGAGAAGTTCGAAGGGGAACTTGACTGCAATCTTTTACCAGACCCTAACTGGCTCTGAGTCAGTCCGCGATGGATACATAAAGGATATTCCTGTTAGTCCTGGTTTTGTACAATTATTTTGCTCACACACACAAATTCCAAGTATTTTATCAAAAGCAGTGTTCTCAGCAATTCTAGCTTTCTTAAATAAGGCAGAGGCAGTTGACCACACTTGCATCTGTTTTTCAACGAAAGGTAGTTTAGGGAATGCAGAGGTGATTAGTTTGTGAAAATAATACAATGCTTGGAATACCCTAACTATGAGCTTTTATTTGTATTTATTTCAATTTTGCTTGCACCATGTGTGGTCCTTCTGTGAAAAATCATTACTCCCCCATGTCCCATCCCAGCAAGAAGTAAGGGTAACTATATGATAGCAGAAAACAATGGTTTATATGAGAGCAGGAAGCAGGGGTCTCATCTGCTATTGAAACATTTCACTTGTGATAATGTTAAATATTGGTTATCACTCTTGTATTATATGAGAACTTATAGGCATCAGCTACAGTACAACACCCCTAATCTGAACTTTCTTGCTATGGGTATGACATATCACAACCTAATATATTCTTCTTCTTGGTAAGATTAATTTTGTATCATTTTCTGTTTCAGCCATCACATCTTGGTGAGGCCTTTTAAACATGTCTCCTCTCTAAGTCCAGCTGGTACAGCAGAGCGTAGCCTTTAACATGTCCCTCCTGCAGCGATGTGAGAAATACATCAGTATGAAATACCACATAGAAGGTGGTGTACAAGTGATTGCAAACAACAAGAAGAATGCATTAGTTAACACACCTATCAGATTTCAGACCCATTCCAAGCTACTCTTTAACTTGTATTCGACCACAACTGCCTAATGTGTAAAATGATTACTCAGGTATGAGAAACCAACCAATCACCATTAAATATTTGTCAAAATAACTGAACACAATATTCTAGGTGAGGTCTTACTAATGCATTGTAGAGTTTTAACATTACTTCCCTTGATTTAAATTCAACACTTCTCACAATATATCCAAGCATCTTGTTAGCCTTTTTTATAGCTTCCCCACATTGTATAGATGAAGACATTTCTGAGTCAACATAAACTCCTAGGTCTTTTTCATAGTTCCCTTCTTCAATTTCACTATCTCCCATGTGATATTTATAATGCACATTTTTATTGCCTGTGTGCAATACTTTACACTTTTCTCTATTAAATTTCATTTGCCATGTGTCTGCCCAATTTTGAATGCCGTCTAGATCATTTTGAATGACCTTTGCTGCTGCAACATTATTTGCCACTCCTCCTATTTTTGTGTCGTCTGCAAATTTAACAAGTTTGCTTACTATACCAGACTCTAAATCATTAATGTAGATTAGGAATAGCAGAGGACCTAATACTGATCCCTGTGGTACACCACTGGTTACCTCACTCCATTTTGAGGTTTCTCCTCTAATCAGTACTTTCTGTTTTCTACCTGTTAACCACTCCTAATCCATGTGCATGCATTTCCTTGAATCCCTACTGCTTCAGTTTGAGAAGTAATCTTTTATGCGGGACTTTGTCAAAAGCTTTCTGGAAATCTAAATAAACCATGTCGTATGCTTTGCAGTTATCCATTTTCAATGTTGCATCCTCAAAAAGTCAAGTAGGTTAGTTAGACACGATCTCCTTTCCTAAAACCATGCTGGCTGTTTCCCAGGATATTGTTACCATATAGGTAATTTTCCATTTTGGATCTTATTATAGTTTCCATAAGTTTACATATAATAGAAGTCAGGCTTATTGGTCTGTAGTTACCTGGTTCGGTTTTGTCTCCCTTTTGTGGATCGGTATTACGTTTGCTATTTTCCAGTCTGTCGGTACAACCCCTGTGTCAAGAGACTGTTGCATGATCTTGGTTAGCGGTTTGTAAATAACTTCTTTCATTTCTTTGAGTACTATTGGGAGGATCTCATCCAGCCCAGGGGATTTGTTTATTTTAAGAGTTCCTAGTCCCTTTAACACTTCTGCCTCTGTTATGCTAAAGTTATTTAAAATTGGATAGGAACAGGTCGACATGTGGGGCATGTTGTCCGTGTCCTCCTTTGTAAAAACCTGTGAAAAGTAATCATTTAATATATTTGCTATTTTTTTTCTTCATCTATGATTTTGCCATTTGTGTCTCTTAGACATTTGACCTCCTCTTTGAATGTTCTCTTGCTGTTATAATATTGGAAAAATATTTTGGAATTGGTTTTAGCCCCCTTAGCAATATTGATTTCTATCTCTCTCTTGGCCTTTCTAACTTCCTTTTTGACTTGTGTTTCCAGTTCCAAGTACTCTTTCTGCGTACTTTGTTTTTGGTCCCTTTTAAACGCTCTGTAAAGTACATCTGTAGTACATCTTATCCAGAGTACATATGTCACCCCAAGCATAGGACATAGAGCACAATTCTAAAGTAAACCCAGCACTCTGTTTAATAGTAGTTTTTGTGTAGATACTTTGTTCTGGTGATTTGTAATGAATCTGTCATGTGTAGGATGTTTCTTATTGTATAAGACTCATCATTTCGCTCTGCTTGAGTATCTCAGCTCTGCTTCACCCACACTGCACAAGAGGAACGTCTTGTGCACAATAGGGATGCCCTACACACAGCTCATGAATGATTCTCAACCAAGCAATTTCTGAAAAAAAAAGTATTCGACTCCAGTCGCAATAAAAAAAAAAAAATCATTGTAAAAATACAAATATTCTGCCCGTTGAATGGTAAGCAGCAATACAACCCCCCCATGCAAATTTACATGCAAATTGTGTGCCTCCGTTCTGTCTGTACAGGTTTTATGTGGTCAGGGATATACACCTCGCCATAAAAAACAGTCATGTAATTATTTCCAGACACAAAAAACATTGGAACAATTTATGGAATACTAAGACATAAAGGGCTTTAATTATAAAACCAAATTAGGACAGCAGAGTGGTCTACCCTATATATCTTTATTACATAGAAAACCAACACACTCTCCTGACATCTTTAAATATCTCCCAGCAGCCTGGAGCACTCTGAGAAATGCTACACGCACTAATTACTTGCTGTTCCTGCCAAACACCTGCTGTTCATGATCTGATTTCTGGATGAAAAACAGTTCCCACTGATCATTATTATTTTTATTTTATTTTATTTATGTATGTATGTTTTCATTTGTATCAATTGGGAGTCATTGCTATTCGTTTGGGAACTACTCACTTCAGAATATGTATACTGTTGCCTGAGGTGAAATCAGCGCTCAATAGACAAATATTGTTGCTAATTAATCTGCAGCGATCTGCTATACTACAAGTAGCTTTTAACCCTGTCTGTATTTCATGCATTCAAATGTTTAAACTGTGTGAGGGTCCGTGCCAGAGGAACATTGAGTAGAATAGCATCTCACTCAGTCTAGGCATTCTTTTAGATGAGAACTGGATTTATTTACACCATTTCATTACCCCGACCTCACATTAGATATAAAAGCCACGCTAGTCAGGTACAGCAGCACCCTGTGTAGTACAATGTATTCACAGAGCTATCCTATTGGTATTTAGTGCCAGCTCTGAAATAAAAAGAGGATATTTTTATAAGGTTCCAATAGAACCGCATAAACTATAAAACAGCAGTATGTTTTACTAACTGTGTGTCCAACACACGGTAATGGCACTCCCACAATGCATTTCTTTAATTGGGAGGTAGATGCCAGTCTCCTGAAAGTGTAAACCTTAAAGGTACAGATTGTGTCTTAAATATCAAACACTACCACCATATCTTTATGTAATATTGTATTTATTTATTTTAAATATCAAACACTGCCACCATATCTTTATCTATATTGTATTTATTTGTTTATTTTAAATATCATATTTAAATATCATCATAAATATTTATTTTAATAATGTTCACTAAGTTAGTATCTATTTTGTTTTGCAACATCTTGTTTATAAGTGGGTGAAATACGGCCTATACAATATTGGTGTATTTCTTATAATACATAGTATCTAAATACTCTGGCAGAACTGAATGGATTTCTCTACATTGAGACTTCTTAAGTATTTAGTTTTTTATATAGTGTGAGTCTGAATGAATTTGGAGATTAATCTTTTTTTGGAAATGTACAGTATTACAACCACAGTAATACTACAACTACTACAACGACTATGACTACTAACTACGACTACGACTACGACTAATAACAATACAAATAATAATACATATAAATGCATACTTTCTGTTTGTCTAGTTGCTTTTTACATATGTCATCTCTAAATCCCTTCCAAAAGCCCTAAAAGATGACATTTTCATAAAGTAGTAAAATAATCTTATAGAAACTATTTATGACAGCCCATTTACATTATATGAATAATCACCCAAAGAGGCAGCAGTACAGTGACGTTTCAAACCAGGGCGTTAGCAGTTAAACTTCAGTGACAACTAATAGCTAAATAAAAACACAGGGTGTGCAGCTTCTCATTGGAGCAGCTTTGATGTTACCCTTTCCTATATTAAAAAGAAAGACTCTGCAAAAGGTCTTTGATGAAGATGAGCCACGGCTCCAAAGGATTAGGTTTTATCTTTGCAGCGTGACGGATTTGAAAAGTACCTTTTAAATCCTCTAATGTGCCATCATGAAACGGCTTGTATCGCTTACAAACCATACAAGTGAAATACCAGAGGTCTTCATTTACCAGCTCGCTTTGTGTCCCGCAGGCAATTGGGCAGAATACAGGAACCCTGTGGCTTCAGAGAAAGTTATTGATCACCAGCCTTGACAAACATCTAGCAGCATGATCAGATCAATTATTGATCAACACATTGAAATAATTAGTGTTTTCTGTACTTCTTTCTAGCTAAAATGAGTACATTGAGCAATCTGTATTGCAAGCAGCATGTTTAACGGAGGGTGGCTTTTCATTGAGTCCTGAGTAGTCAATTTATTAGGAATCCACACCCTTAAAGTGATTGTAGCTAACACTATAATGACATATGTCTTACCCTTTGTGCACTTCAGTTTGTTGTAGAGGTCTTACATGTGCAGGTTGGAAATAAACACTTTTAAAGTTTAAAACAGGATTCATGGTACAACACTAGTATAAAGAACTCTCTGTTTGCAGCCATTATTTCAGATAATGTTGCACTTCTTTGGTCATTTCATCCTTTTTAGGGCTTCTTCCCTGTCATTAACCAACCAGCTGCTTCCCCTACTGACTGACATGCTTTCAGCCAGTAACATGCTTTGACCCAGAAGACATAGGAAGTGCAAGTAATACTGATGTCCTAAGAATTTCATGGAAGCTGAGAATTTCCTACAACGTAATGCAGTACCAAAGGAACATGCATGTACATATTTGCTGTAACATGTGTGTCATTGAAACTGCAAAACAGTCTACATCTATGGAATTATTTTGTTAGCTTCAATCGCATTAAGATCACCTTTTGGAGAATAGTCAGCCATGAATAAGTAGTTATCATCGGGGATCCTAGTTTTCCTCATTAAAAAAATGAAACTCTCCAATAAAAAATAAATCTGCTTTATTCCGCAATTAACATAAAAGGCTAAACAATTGTGTTGTCGTCCAGAAATAGTACTATTGAATAACAGTTAACACAGGAAGTATTTATTGGTACACTTTCAAATTCTAGGGAAGCTACAAGTTCACCAGTGCCAGCAATCAGTAATATAAACAAACTTCCCATTTTACTTTAAACATTACAAATACGTCTGTGTAGGAATAATAATAATAATAATAATAATAATAATAATAATAATAATAATAATAATAATAATAACAACAATTTTTTATTCATATTAATTGATCTCCGAGCTAGTATTTGTCACCTGGATGGCTATTGCCAAACTCATTGACCCGATCTTTAGGGGTGATTTGTATCGTTTTCAGCATCTACTACTTGTTGAGTAGTAACAATGCACTGGATAGTGAAGTAAACGTTTCAGCATGAATGTGACACTGACAGTGCGCCTCGCTCAACCTTGACCTCTGTACACTAGTTTTATTTTTTTACTAAATTTAAAGCAAAATTGCCTGTGTTGATGATAAGTGTATTGATTTGGTTATAAAACAACCAAAAAAAGCCTTGCATGTTATTTGCAAGTGTAAAAACTAGAAATTCTCCGACAGCATAAAAATTCTGTGTTTATTCCGGAGCAAACAGATTCCTAGGATCCCTGGTTATCATAATGAGGAGTTAAAATGTTGCATATCTCAGTAACCTATAAGGGTGTGATTTAATGACGATTGTATCCAGTAGTTTTTCTCAACGCTTATTTCAATTTGAATGGAGTCACTGCTGTGACTTTAGATCACGGTTTAGCTTGCTTTCATTTAATCCAACAAGCGTCATGATTACTGTACCATTGGAATTTGCCATGGAAGTGATTACAAATAGCAGACAGAATGCAATACTTAAATATCCCTTGATGTACTTGTAATGTTTGGAGTCCTCTTTCAGAAGTAGTAAATTAATGCTAGATTACAGATGCATTTACTGTGCTTTGTGCATTAAATAGAAGTACGGATGCCAGAAAAAACGTTAATGGTTTTGCACTTTTTACAGGAAAATCAATAATTGTGGATTAAACAGTGGGCTTTAATGTTTACACAAACGGTGGATTGCCAGTAGTTTTTTGACTCCAGTTAGCAGGGCCCCTACTTTGTTTGTTTCCAGTCAATGATGCCTTGTACCAGGCATGAAACGCTTTATTAAAATGCATCTGCATAATTTAGGTTGAGCACTCACACTTTAATTACCAGAATACCATGATCTGCAGACACACAATATGCCAGTACACCAGTGGTGATGCAAAATGCAACATAAAACTCTGCATCTTATTCCAACAGAATACACTAATTGTATTCTGTTGAGAGGCAGAGGGAACAGTAACCAAGAACTCAGAGGGAAACCCACACAGTGATAGCAGGTGTACACACAGAAACAGTTGCCATAGAAACTGAACAGCACACATGGATCTCACCTGATTTATTTTTTATTTTTTAAGAATGCTGGATTACAGCTATATTGCTAAAGTTAATTGCAAAAACAGAATGGAAAATGTCACAGCACACTTTGAAAAGCACAGTTTGGCTTTACACCTTATGATAGGAATGTGGAGATGTTTGTTAACATTGAATGACATTTGGTCAAACGCAAGAACTTCTACTCGAGTTTCCAAAGAGTAAAGGCAATACATGAGAATGACAGCTGCCTAATGATGCGCCTCAAAATAAAATTGTTTTAAAATATAAAATGGGACAGAATGTTAAAGAAAAGTCGCTAAAAATCAATTCCAGCAACTGCTGATGATCTAGTTGACGACTGGGTTACAAAAAATCAAGCGTTGTTTAAGGGTGGTATCCACCCTTAGCTTGAAGTACCCAGTCGGGTATTACTCAATATTAGATTGGCTTTGCCTGGTAGAGGACCAGTAAGGGTTGCTGTGGCGAGGTGAGGTAAACCCAACCCAATTGATGATCCCTTCCTCGTTCTTGGGAGTGCGAAGACCAATGTAGCGCTACCTGTGGGCTCCCAGTTAAGACTGGCAACTCAGTGGAACCAGTATTCGCGCCCTCGAGATCTTAACCGCATGACTCGCACCATGCAGAAGTGCCTTTACTGTGAGCCACTGGGGACCCTAAACTCTATGTTGTGCTGTATGTCCTCTTTCTGAAACCTGGAAATACATTTAAGGAAAAGCACCCAAAGTAGTTATTAGGATAACAAAGGGTACAGGGTGCTTTGTATGGACATTTCCTTTTTCTGTGCTTCTTTCTCAAACTATGACTGATTTAGGATTTCAGTGGGTGTGACAGAGAAAGAATGAATCTTGGTCGCCAATGAATTACAGTCGCCAACACGACCTGGATTACAATTAAAACAAATAAAGAATTGTTTGGACCGTGAACTCTGTTGTTTGCCATCTGTTAATGCATTACATCACCTCTACACCTGCACACTGCAAACCACTTTGCCACAGTGGGGTAAAGAGTGAACTGGATCACATTCTCACAATGTATCAGCAGAGAGGAAAGTAGCTAACTGCCACACTAGTCAATAAGTCTGGGGGCCAAATGACATCTGCAGCCCAAGATCAGAGAAGGTGGCTCAGACTATCAATCCCCGGTGCAGAACTAGAGGCACATTATATAATGGTTTACAATAGCTGTGGGAGAAATAACTTAGCTCTGCCAAGAGGTAGAGAGTGTCACTGTTATGAGAGCTGCATGTAAAAGGGGCTCCTGCAACAACAACATCAACCGACACCATGATGCAATCACCAGAAGTTTGTGTCTTTATGACATTGAGAGCAGTGATTTCAGAACATGGGCAACGACTAAACATGTATAAAAGTGTACTGAGATTTTAGATTTAGATTTACTTGGATTGTATCTGTATGAAGTAGAACCTGTCATATCCTATCTTGTAAGCTACGATACCCTCTGTTAGCCAACTGACCTTTGGGGTGTGTCATTTACACATGCTGCTACCAACTGAACGGTACAGATGGAAACTGATCAATGCACATTTTATTATGGATCGAAATTAGTAAATTTAGCTCTTAGCAGGACAGAATGGAGTCAGTTGCAGTGACATGCTGTCACTTCACTTCATGTAAAACAAACTGCCCAGTTTAATCATGTTCAATTCAAGAAAACAAGAAAGCAAGGGATTAATAGAATTATTACAGTTCAAAAGGTGAAAGAGGTTCTTTCTCCAAACTTCAAAACCAGTTTATGTTTGTGTGTCAGATTCATTTGGCAGAGACTGAGAAATCACAGTAAAAACTGTTTATAAAATGCTGTTTTGTAAATTGCCAAATACTGCATTACAGTGCTTTGTTGTGCAATCATTTTCACTGATTTTCTTTGCATAGTATATGTGCAGTCCCGTACTTTGGTGTTCTAGACACACTGATGTGCCTGACAGTGTTCATTTATAAAGTCCCGACTACAATGTAGTATAATGAGATACGATATTTTTACATATCGGATGAACCCCTGGAATCAATTAAATCTGCTATGACTGCTTCTATTAAAAAGGACCACATTACAAAGAGGGCCCCCATAATATTGAAGAGGTCTGTGATATTTCAAGGTGAAGTTTGGCAAAGCTAATCAGATCGTATGGAGAGTTCAAGGCTGTTGTTAATTTGTGGCTGGAATTACAATAGAGCACACAATGATGACCCTGCCTACAGCAATACAACACAGTTGCAAGTGGATTCCTAATTTTGTACGCTACTGCATGTTGAGATGAGTTGAACATGACCTGTTTGTCCTTCATCACTATAATGAAAAAAAAATGAAATTAGTTTTTCTAAAAATATAACAAGGCTTACCTAACTATACATAATAAGATTGTAATTCCATCAAGGAGTTCTGGCAAAACAGTCCTCAAGAACAAAGCTTTAAAAGTAATTACGCCCCTATGCTGCCAATGTAAGATATTACAGGCTAGAACAATATTAGATGTATCTATCAAACTAATAGTTCTGTGCTACTATAAGAATCGTACAGTACTATACAATGAAATATTATAGGGCACTATAGGAATCATATAGTATTATAGGAATACAAAAAAATATGTGCTTAGGGGCAGGCAAGATCAAAAGATTAATCATTACCTTTTCCTAGTTGAATCCATATCATTACTTTTTTATTGACTTAGATGAAAATACCAGCCAAATTAAAATATAGTTTTAATTTACAGTACAAAATTAATAGACTTTTTTCTGAACTTCTGTATTTTTGGATTAAGAGCAGTGATTTACAGAACCAAGTTTATTAGATTTCCAACCATTACTGCTAAAAAGAGCAATCTACATCCATCCTGGACCTCAGGCAACTAAAGCTCTATACAGATCTCCTAAAGCATTCATCAAGCAAGCGACTGTACAAAGACATGCACATATAAAGAACACAGGCGTTTCTATATGAAACTGTTCTGTATATACTGTATATACAGGCTTAAAGAATTGAACACTTGGTCCTGAAGACACGTTTCTCTGTACGACCTCGTAACATTCATACTCCACTGATCAAATTGCCAATTCCAGGCCCATCGCTTGTGATAATGGATCTGGGATTATGCAGTAAAGTGAAGTTGCATTTTTGTATGAGGGTCTTAGTACAGCATCATTCTGGGTCCATCATCGCATACTCAGGCACGCCATTCTACCCCTGTCTGATTAGATTTCTCCCTGCAGTAACTGCCTTCTTGTCGCTATACCTAAAGCCAAGGGCAGCTGCTCATAATTATACCCAGACATATACAATGTTAAAGGTTAAATAACTGTCCTCTTAGTACTTCTTTATTGACATGTCATCAATATGTAATTGGAATGAATACCTTTCCCTGCTGACCCGGCTGATGAGCCTCAGGCAGTATGCAGTGTCTCACTTAGTTCTTATATTGCGCTACACATTGTCCCATGATGCACTGCTGGACATGGCCTATTATTATTATTATTATTATTATTATTATTATTATTATTATTATTATTATTATTCAATGTGACATTTGCAGTCATATAACTCTGTTATATACTGCTTAATTGTTAATTTAAAAATGAAGAAATCCAGCTATATTTGTTTTCTTTTCACAGCCAGCCTTTCTATTGCATTGCCATTTTCATTGAAGAAGGAAAGGTTGATAACGGGAATACCGTTGAGTGGCTGTGGGATGTGGCTGATTGTAAATTGACTTTGCAGTTGAAGGGAATTCTGAGTGGGGCCTCAGGTATGATTTTTAAAGTGGTGACCGTATCGATATTGAGAATAATGAAATGTGTCATGGCATCCAGCCGGTACAGCATGTGTTCTGATTGGTTGAAAGACCTTCAGTAGTCTATAATGAATAATATTACTTTCATACTGTATGTCTAAAATCTAATAGCTATACAAATCCTACACAAGTTTTATTTTGTAATGTTTGGCACTGGATACAATCAGGCATGGTGCTGGCAGATAGGCACTGTGAGAGAGTCTTCAATTCTGCCCTCACGTGCCATCCAATTGTGAGCCTTTCTCAAGCAGAAAATGACAATCATGCTGAATTCTGTGGCGTTCTGTGCCAGATTTACAGTAAAGCCAGTCCTGTGCAGATGAAAGGCTTGTGAATTAGCAATGACACAACATCTCTTGTAAACTCCATGATCACATGGCATCATCACTATTCCTTCAAGTTCTGTCCTGATAAGTAAATACATATATCCTTCTGCTTACAACTCATCCCACAACCTCCAACACAGAGTCTAAGTGGGGTGTTCAATGCGAAACGTACACTGCCTATACACCATGGGTATCAGACAGATACATAAAGAATGAGCCATCTTTTGAAACATTCAGACCTTCAGGGAACTACAAAGGAAATTCCGTGGGTTGACTAGCTGTGAAAACACTTAGTTGCTGTTGTCTCTTGTGTTGTGAAAAGCCACTTAAGAAAATCCCTGCGTGTGTCCTGACTGCCTCTACTCCATTTATTATGGGTGTAATTCACTCTGCTGATTTTACAAGCCTGCACATCAGCTTTGTTTGTCATCATTATGTGTATGCCAAAATACCTCCAAACTTAAAATCCTTGTCTTATTAAACCCAGTGACTGATGTGACATTTCTTGCTGTTTTTACAAAGTTATATGTAGTTGTTTTACAATAGTTGATCTTGTTGGATTTATTTGCCTACTATTTTATGACACAAATAAGCAAGACCTAAAGGCTGTACCCTGGATTTAGCTGCAGGTCTTATTTACATTGTTCTAGAACTAATTTATTCATAGTCATTTTTAAAATAAAAAAAACAACTTAGAAACTACATTAAACAGATTCAACCAGTGTAGGTCTCTTCAGAATATGCTTGTGAGCACAATTAAGATTGTTGGTGTTGTATTGGATAACATTACCTTTAGTTACCAACTCAATGCAGTATTTAGTTTAGAACAGTAGATTGGGCTAGTGCAAAACAGACTTTCTATTGGGAGATAGTACACAGTTGTCAGAAAAATCAATGTGGTTGATTTTTCTTACAAAACTGCTGTGCTTATTCTTAATTCCATTGCCGTCACTACACTAGGCACAGTCACTACTGTAGCTTTTAAAAACGGTTTATTAAGAAGTAGTGTTGTCGGGCTGTGGATCAAGTGCAGTATAAATGTGCTGGATTTTTTATTTTCTTTTGCGTTTCAGTTGACATTAGTTGTTTTTTTTAGCTTCCACAACAAATACAATTTAGCTTGAAGGACAGCACTTGAGATAGGAGTGGGTGGAACCCCTGCTGATAATCCATTGAAACTTTAGTGTTTAATTGAGTATTTCCCAGGGCCCTCACACTGTTCAACATGCACCGCTTCACCTGCAACAATTCACACATGAACATCTTCCCTTACAAGTGCCAAAACCCAGTGTGCAGCCACTGTCGGAATCCCAGCAGCCACAGCTACTAATGTGGGTAAGGCTTGGCCAAAGCCTAAATGATTTCCATTACACGAGAGTAGATGTTAAAACTTCATGCTGATTTGAACTCGGCTCTCGCCAAGATAAGCACCAACTAAGACGTAGCTTTACAGTAAACTAATGTGATCCTTAGGTGTCTCCATCCTTTGCGCTTCCTTCCATATGATGATGTAGATATCCTTCTGTCAGGTGTTGATGGCTGAAGTTTAATGCTGTCTCCAGGTATTAGCTTATTTTGCCTCCCTAGCGCATCAGCACACACAATGGCTGCGATGCTGGCTCCGGGGATCAACCACAGTGCGGTCTCCCCAGCGCATCAGCATGACAACCGTCTGGATTGAGCTAAGTAGGGTACATCTCTGGGGTCTTCAAGTGGGCACCTTCCATCCTCTGTGTTTCGTCGACTAGCCCACGACACCTCAAGATTTCTTTGCTCATGTATTGTCATTTTATTCAATAGGTCAACTGGAACTGAGCTATCAGAACCAATGGAGGTGCTGCTGGACAGATAAGCTCCTTTTGGCATGCTTAGCGATACAGTACTTGGCGTAAAACATGCACACACACATAAACAGCCTTCCAATCCCATGATAAAATAATATACTACTTCTCAAGAGATATGTCCAGTTCCTAGAAGATATTCAGAATAACTGTATTAAACAGCAGTGATAGATTTGACTTGCCAGTCCTGTAATAAGCAGCCGTGGATGCTGGCATTCATACTGGCCATGTATGTGTAACTCGTAGACCATAGCCATGGACTGACAGCCCCCAGCTGTGATGGACAAAGTTACCTAATAAGTGTCCAATGTAAAGCTGCGAGCTGGTGTTAAATCTCAAACTTAAAAAAAAGAACGGGATGCCAAAAACTATTGTAAATTATACACCAAAAAAATGACTGACTGGTTTCATGGTGCAGTTGAAAATGTGCCATTGTTGTAACAGAAATCTTTCAATAATACTGCTAGAATGAAAGTGAAAAGAAAAAAGATTAATTGCTTTAATACACTATTTAAAGAAACACTTTAAAATGCCACGAAGGCTACAAACGCTTACACAAAGTGATCTCTTGTGCGTTTCATCTCCATCAACAAACACACTTCCCTTTAAAACATGTGGAAAGTACAACAGGTAACAGCCTGCTGGTGTTCCTTTTTTGCAGACCAACGCCCGGCTGGAACTCACGTACCCCCAGTGTCTAACAGCTCAAATCAAACAATGAGCTCTTCAAAACATAGCAAAGCTATATGTATCTGTTCCTCACAATGAGGAAATGGGATCTTTGTGTTCTTGGTTGAAAGACTGATGTGATTTGACTCTCAATTTAATCTTACATGTATCATTCACTGCAAAGTCAATACATTGATTCTTTTTTTATTCACTCAAGTGTTTTGAGTGAACGAACTTTAAATATGAAATGGTCTAGACACTCATATTGTAATTTTGTTATATCTGTTTTGCTACCTTATTAAGTCCCATTCACAAAACACCAAAACACTTGACCAGTTTATTGTTGTAAGATTTCAGCTGCTCAGTACATCTTATTCCCAGGATGGGCATCTTGTTGCTGTGGATTATTGTTTTGTGCATTTTCTGTAAACTGATCCCAGATCAGATCTTATGGGAGCAATCTGTCTGGAACACTACAGGCCTGCATTTCAGTTTCAACAGTACGTTGCTTCAAATTCCATTGTGTTCTTTTTTATCGTCCCATTGTTTTGTATGTTTACAGTCACTCATTGCAGTTGTATTTTTAAATGTTTTGAGAAGTCAAAGTTACTGTACCTGACTTCAGGAGCTGCTCCTCCGTTCTAGTTGCCTGACGTAGACATCTGTAACATAATCTAGATCAGCCAGAGTGTGTCACAGAAGGAAAAGCCAGTCCTGTCCAGTGCTCAGCTATTTCAGAAGCAGGTTTCCTTTTGGATTTCTCACAGTACATAGCTGAACACCAGATGGTGTTTGTGCTTACCAACAGAAAGATACTTAAGCTGGGCTACGTTCAATAAGCAGAGCGCTTTTTTGTGGCGCTACAAGGTGGAAGTTAGGTCTTATTGAACGGTGTGTTAGAGAGCGTTTTCATGGCAGATGAAGTTGCAATGGATAGTTTTGCAGGAGTTTCTGGAAGACAGACAGCATCATGCCTACATACTCAGCAACGAATATTGCAGCGTTAGCGGCTGTGACAGCAGTGAACTCCAATAGTCCAGTGAGGGTAGATAATTACGTTGAGAATGTTGTGATAGAGCCTGCTACACCAATGCTGCATTTAAAACTCATTTTCAGATGGAGCGAGCAACATTCGAGGTAGGCTATGTCATGTTTATTTTAATAATACTAATAGTAATTGTAATATTTATAATACTAATAATGAAGTTAATGTCACTCTCCCCCTTTATTAAAATAAAAAAGAAACATTGTAACTGTGCAGGGGTAGCAAGACTATGAGAATAATAGCGTTTAACATTCCTATCTTGAGTAACGTAACAAAAATACTACAGTATGTGACCATAAGTTTACATTGATTTACAATAACATTTATACATGTGTGCAGCTGTTACAAAACATAAGACTTTTTACTTCTTGTACGTGTGGAAACGTACGAAAAACGTCACTTTTTTTAAAAGCTAACAAGATTTACACATTAACAATGACTGCAAGCATAGTCAATAATGTACTTAACACAGATATTTTGGTCAAATGTGACCGCACTTTGCACACTGGTAGTTCACCTTCGCCATTTTGACATGCCCACAGAGTCAGCTCCTGAGAGTGTTAGCTAATGCTACAGAGCGCTTTTTTGTAACAGGGCGTTCAATATCAAACGTTACGGAACGTTGTGTAGCGCTCTGGCTATTGAACTCACCCCCGATCTACCCTGTGTTACATATGTCTATGGCAGGCAACTTAAATAAGAGCCGCTCCTGATCACAGGTAAAAGCACCTTAACATAGTGGGACAGTAAAAATGGGGTTAAAATGTATTTTGAAGCTATTTATTCTTTAAGGATTTTTATTAGTCATCAAATATGAACCAGTCAAATTAAATAAACAGATAAAAAGCAGAGTAATAAATAATGTTGCTAATAAGGATTGTGTTGGTGTGCTAGGTGCTGAGAGAGTCAGCTAGCTAAGGACCAGACTATGCAACCGATCCATCTTGAAAATAAAAGCATACAAGTCGAGTAGCTAACATATGAAGAAGGGAGAAAGGAAAGATTTGAGTAATGGATTGATCGAAATACAAGAGACAGATTTTCCACATGCCTCCTGGAAACACAGCTAATACTGTACTTGACTTGAATAATTTAAGTTTATCTCAATATGCAAAATTAATCTATAACTGTAGCATATGCATATATGTACCAAGGTCATAAATCACAGTGTAATTCAAATGATGCAAAATAAATCAATTATCTGATTGCAAACTCTCTCAATATATTATTAAGAACAAGCATATGTAAAGAATTGCAACATGATACCTCATCACAATGATTTATTACATAAATTTCATTTTCTTTATTCCCTCTTTTATCAAAAATGTGAACATAATTTAGAGAAATACTCCTGCATCATATCCATCTGCTGTGCACCGTGTACTTCATTAATTCCTGTTAATTTTATCGTGGCTCATTGAGAATATGGAATACAATTCAAATCACAATTTGTTATGTCGAGAGTACAAGATAAATGATCTCAACAGAATGTTTTGAAATGGCAAGGTCCAGAGATAAGTTATCTTGTGCCATCCCCATGCCATAACCTCAGTTTGTGTGCCAAGTGCTGCAGGTGCCAATCCAAAATGCATTTTTCATGCAGTATTTCTATGGTGATATGGACATAATTAACATGAGAAACTATAGAAAAAGACATGCATAGATGCTAGAGTTGAGTGAAAGTAAATCCAGTTTCTCTTCTTTAGCAATCAACAAGCCTCAGGTGCCTCCATTAGGCTATACAGGAACGTGTCGGGTTTCCTATTTGAAGGTAGTTGGGATTATAAAAGCAATGTTGCAAGATATCCATTGAGAGAAAAAATGATTTTGCCTTTTCTTGTGTTATATTCACACTTCATTAATAAGCAATGTTTGCTTCTCCACTGTACTGGAACTGTTTAAATGTTCCTACACCCGACCCAGTAGCATGCATTTTCAATGATAATACCCATTCCCTCAGAATCTTTGTTCACTGCCTGAAAGCTGATTTCTTTCGTTATATCACATTTCCTTCACTCCATGGATATTTCGTTAGTTAGTTAGTTAGTTAGTTAGTTAGTTAGCTTGCTCAGTTAGGTAATCTGGTGAGAATTGATTCACCTGTCTGGACTGGAAGCTTCATCCTTCTGGCAAACAATACTGTACACTTACCCCATGAATGACAGGTTTGAGTGAGCAGCTGGTTACTGGCTGGCCATGGATGTGCTTGAGTTGGCAACTGTTACCGAGTTAAGCAATTCTCATTTTCTCCAATGCATATTTGGATTCACACTGCACATGTCCCCATTGACACATCATCATAATCTATACTACCTATATCTATTCTATAATCTACAATGCTGCGCTTTTCACTAAATCTAATAATATTTACACATGGCTATGACAGACGTTAGCATGTAATAACCATCAATAAATACTTTAGCATTGGTTTGGATGACCTTTCAGGGGACAGTAAACAAACTGGACTGTCAACAAAAACTGTTTTTGTTCAGATGACACAGATTGCTTAATTATACTGTTGTAACCTTAATCCACTCTAAATTTGCAAGATATATGGTTCAGTTAATTTGTTTTGCACCATAACATTGTTTATGTAGGCCAGCAAATACAAGAATGAGACATTGCATCTTCTAATGCTATTTTTTAATGTATTTATTCATATACTGGAACAGGGAATACATTTTAATCTTTGCAACTTCAAAGCTAACTTTCAGAGGAGGGCTGCAAATCTAATATCTTTGTTAAAAGTTAGCAGAGCATGGTCTGCACTGTTTTGCAGTACAGATTGTGTTTGATTTCAAAGTCAAGCTTGGTTTTCAAAAGTTTTGTGAAGTGCACAATAATACACTTCTATGGATGGCAGAAGCAGAGACAGAGGCACATTGATCCAGTTGATGACCAAAACAATTTGCTTGACTGTACCCAGTGTAATAAACCCTATCATGTATTGCTGTTACTCCTTAAAGAGTTATTGTACTGTACACTGCCCCTTTAAGAGGCCAGTGACCCCAGCCTTCTGAGAGCTCATTGACATTGCCAGAGAAGATAACCCAGGGCATATTTGTACTTTTGCGTCTTGCAAATAAACATAAAAAAGAAGCTCCCAAGATGTAGTATTTCATTGGTCAGCAAATTAGGTGCTAGTACTGTGAATAAGTCCATATGACCTAGATTGATGGTTTCTGCTCATATTATTATTATTATTATTATTATTATTATTATTATTATTATTATTATTTATTTCTTAGCAGACGCCCTTATCCAGGGCGACTTACAGTCGTAAACAAATACATTTCAAGAATCACAGTACAAGTAATAATACAATTAAGATAAATACAATGACTTTGGTTCAAGCAAGTACAAGTGTGACAAAATATCATTCAATAATACAGCAGATAACAGTCAGTGATAGTTACATCAGGATATAATTAAATACAAAATACTACAGATTAAACAAAAGTACAGGATTAAATGCAGTAAAATTGGGGGCAGATAAGAGCAAGTAAAGCGCATTTAAGAAAGGGTGATAAGTGTCCCAGGGGAAAAACAGAGGAGTTCTACAGGTGCTTTCTAAAGAGGTGAGTCTTGAGGAGGCGCCGGAATGTGGTCAGGGACTGGGCAGTCCTGACATCTGTAAGAAGGTCATTCCACCACTGCGGGGCGAGGGTGGAGAAGGAGCGGGCTCTGGAGGCAGGGGAGCGTAAAGAAGGTAGAGACAGTCTTCTAGTGCAGGCGGAGCGGAGAGGTCGAGTGGGGGTGTAGGGAGAGATGAGGGTCTGGAGGTAGCTGGGTGCAGTCTGGTCAAGGCATCTGTAGGCTAGTACAAGAGTCTTGAACTGGATGCCAGCGGTGATCGGGAGCCAGTGGAGTTAGCGGAGTAGTGGAGATACGTGGGAGAAGCGAGGCAGAGAGAACACCAGGCGAGCAGCAGAGTTCTGGATGAGCTGGAGCAGACGGGTGGCAGATGCAGGGAGGCCAGCCAGGAGGGAGTTGCAGTAGTCTAGGCGGTAGTCATATCCATTGAAGAATGATGGTTTCTGTTCATATCCATTGAAGAATGATGGTTTCTGTTCATATCCATTGAAGAATGATGGTTTCTGCTCATATCCACTGAAGAATGATGGTTTCTGTTCATATCCATTGAAGAATGATGGTTTCTGCTCATATCCATTGAAGAATGATGGTTTCTGCTCATATCCATTGAAGAATGATGGTTTCTGTCATATCCATTGAAAAATGATGGTTTCTGCTCATATCCATTGAAGAATGATGGTTTCTGTTCATATCCATTGAAGAATGATGGTTTCTGTTCATATCCATTGAAGAATGATGGCTTCTGCTCATATCCATTGAAGAATGATGGTACTCTAGAGCTGGTGATGTGATGAGATACAACAAGGAGAAGTGCTGACTTTATCTGAGGTACAGCTACACTGAAGACGTGTCAAAGCGTTAGTTAACAAACCTATTTTTAAAAAAATCATTTTATATTCCCTATTATGAGCACTGCACTCACTCAATACAGGGCAGATGCAAAACAGTAGTTTATTCATACAAAAATATGAATATTGTTATTTTACACATTTCTTAAAGATTTGCCAAGGCAAGTGTAGTGCAAGCATGGTAATGCATAGGCAAGCATTGTAAATACAAGAGAAGTATGGTGAATGCATTGTATAACATTGGAAAAACATTATTATTATTATTATTATTATTATGATTATTGAAATCAGTTTTCCTTTTCTGCTGCTTTGTAGTATTCATACAATTATTTGGGTATTACTTGATGCCTCATAACATAGTCAAGCAGTTAACATGAACACCCAAAGCATTATCTTTGGACTGGATTCTGGAGAAATTGCTGGGTATCTGTCACTTACAAAGCATGAAATACGAATGCTGTATCCACCCATGGTCTGTCTGCATTATGACAGAGATCTTATCAGACTGTGACTAAGTGACATTGTAAATGTCTTGACTGCCTAAACAGCCATTACAAAGAACTGAATGGATCTTTTTAGATGGCGAGGCAATGTAAACCAGCATAGGGAAGGATAGCAAACCTGTCAAACAAAGTTATGTTTGAGAAACCTAACATCAAATGAAATGATCCATGCTGATACAATCTACACTTTAAACCGGGCATTCGTTTTATAACAGTAACAAAGAGGGCAGGACATCTGATGTATGCAATAGACTTCACCCACACATAATGTACACTGGTTACCTTATTGTATTAGTTTACCCAGACCCACAATGAGTCTGTTAACCTTTTAACTGCCATGCAAATAAAAAGTTATTGATGTTTTGATTCAACAGGTTCTAAGTAATTACTCTGGGTCAAGTTTGAAAGTAAACTTTTATAAAGGAATTAGGAGCCATGCTCATTGAGGTTCGGCCAAATATCCCTTCAGAACAATACCCCTTACAGACTGGTGGCCCTGCTGAGAAATGAAAGCTCTTTCTAATTGTCTGTCCAATTGTATATTATTGTTTTAGATTTCCCTATTAAATCTAGCTTCCATGCTGCACCAAGACTCAGGAATTGACAATACAAGTGATCCATTGTTGTGTAACAGAAGTAATAGCAGACTATGAAGAAAGCAGGAACCGTGCTGCACAAATTACAGTGCGGGTTAATTGCTCGAGTCCAATATAACGTGCCTATCATTAATTAAAACAGGAAAGGTTGAAGAAACAAACTGCACCTGTGACTATTTTGTCAGATGCTGCAGCACACCACCTGTTTTATATTTACATGCAAAGCTCCTTCTAAGTACGAGCAGAAACATAAAATACTGTGAATGAATATGCTGAGCAACCTTTTGAGAAATATCCACTTTCACTGCAAATCTTGATGATACAGCCTATTTGCAATTGCTGTACATGTAACACATCGTTAAACAGGGGTAAATAAAAAAGTCTAAGAGGTCGTTTGAAATAGTGTTACCTTTTACCTTTACTCAGACACACAGGTTAATTTAATTCAGAAAGCAGGTTTTAATCGTGGTACACCAATAAAAAGACAGATACCATTATATACAAATAATAGTTTCAGAGCAGCATCATAAATATTGTCCATTTAGAAGACAACAATTATGCAGGTCACACCGTAGCAGCACGGGATGTTAGCAGCAAAACAGGAATTTTAGGTTCTTCTTGTAGACTGATAGTTAGAACAGATCATTATTTTAGTCAGGATGTTTGGTTAAAGCACAAAGGGGGCATGTATCAATATTGACTGACACAGCGCTAAATTGGCAGAGTGTAAAGTAGCGCTCTGCCACGGCACAAATGTTACCCCATCCCGAATGTATTAGTTAATGAGGCACAGCGTAAATGCGAAAATTCTGCTGAGCCGGTGTTCTGAAACCCTCCGACTGGGCTACGGCAGAACAGATTAACAGACTATTCTGAAAAATAGCGCCTCCCCTCCAAATGGGCTACCTCAATTGAACAATAGGTAGGTCATTTGGAGAGGCAATATGACCCGTGTCGACTAAGTGTCTTGACTTTATATTATATTATTATTATACGATGGATAAAACCAAATATACACAATGGAAAGGATAAAATGAACCAAGTTTATTATACGACTAATACAAACAATTGTACATAATGAAATAGCCGATATCAAGCTATAGCACAAGCCCCACCGTCTTTTGCAGCCACAAGTATACGTAGCAATCAAGATTGAAGACTTGTTTGGGGAGGCTGGGCTTGTTTGGACATGTTTTGAAACTCATTTGGCTTATTTGTCTTGTCATACTTACGCTGGTACAAAGAGTTTTTGGGGTCAGCAGAGGTAGGTAATGATTCATAGTTCTCTATAAAATCAATACAATGTAGATAGTATTGAAAAATAAGCAAAAAAATAATATGAATTATTATGATTATTTAAAACTTGCCTAAAGTTTAAAAGTGATATTATCAGTTTGGAGCAAAACAAATACAAAAACGAATACAAAAACCAGGTACAGCATAGTTCTCCATTTCATATTTTAACCTAATAAATATTAAAAATAAGAAGTATTACAACGTAATACAGATGGTTTATTCTCTTCTACTACAACCGTTATTTACAGGTATATATATAAAATCTAAAACACATTACTTATGTTCCATCAAATGGATTTAGAAGTCTCCAGTGTGTGAACAATTTCTATTCTATTACCTGCACTAAATATAAAATTAATTTTAAAAATCAACTTATCATATCCTTTATTTTAGGTCTCCCAATGCCCTCAGTGTCAAAAGAAAACATCAATGATAAAAGCATCTCCAACATATACTCCAATATTGTTATGCTTTCCTTTGACAATTAATTTTAAATTGTGTAATGTTATATTGCAATTAGATTTGTGAATAATTGCACTGATTTTTATCCAGAAATAACTTGACTAGACTACATTTAAAAACGTTTGCCTTTAAACCAGATGTGAGTTCTTAAAATATATTGCATATTTCATTCCACTATTAATATGGAACAGGAATAATATCCAGGGTGGCGGCAATCTGAGCGATTGTTTGTCTGCTTCAGGTCAGAGTTCCACGGACAAGCCCTGCCTAAACAGCGGCTGTCAAGGTGGATTGTAGATACAGTCAGGATTGCATACGATCTAGCCAACTTGCTTCCGTCTGTCGTAGACATTTTCAACGCTGCAGAATGGGCCACGCCACATACTTTTACCAGATTCTACCGACTGAATGTCGTAGATCAGCAGAACCCTGGTTTTGGGACTCATTCTGCCTTTTAACACACTTTTCATTGTGTTCCACTTTAAGTCCTGGTGTAGTTAGCTGTACACCTTAATTGGACTTCTGGTGGTGTTATATGTCTGTGGTTCTCAAACTGGGGGGCGAGGACTGCATGCTGGGGGGGTGCAAGAAGGTTCAGGAATTATTTATTTTTTACAATTACATCTTAACCGATAAATCACCGTAAAACGAGCAGGTTTTGATTGGATCACCAAATAATACATCCACCAATCAGAGGGTTGGATACAGTGCTCGTAGCGATCCCACCCTCTGGAATTGATGAAGCGATCAGAAACCCAGAGGTACTGTAAACTGCGCCTATAGTAGGACTGTTCTTTGTTACAGCCAAATTGTTTGTGCCAGACTTGTTAGAAAGTCGTAACAAAAGGGTTGACTGTTATTGTCGATACGTTGTTGATACTTTACTACTATTATTACTGAAGACACCCAGCGTGGAGGTATCGCAGTCCATAAACCAAACAAAACGTTCAGATAAATTAGTTCTGCCCATATAAAACTGAGCTGCATTTGCCAGTGCTTGCTAGTCTTTAACCAGTTTGAAATTTTTCCAAGCAAATTAAAGCATTTTCATTTTGGCTTTATTGTTAAAGTTTTGGTAATACTATCCTGCAATTATACATGACACTGTGTTATGTTGTGAACCATAGCTAAGTTTTAAAACTGAGACATAACAAATGCTTATTGTAAAAGTTTATGGTTACCTTAAAATTAAGGGCCATATAAGAATGATAAATACTGTAACTGATTTTTAGAAGGCCGCCTTGTTGTTCTCCAAGTTGCTGCAGTGACATTTTAAGTGCTATATCGAGTTACTGTAAATGAGATACTGTTTTAGCTGACATATTTCATGAAGTAAACATTTATTTGAATGTTTTTGGAATTAAAAGTATAAATGCAAAGCTGTGTGTCATTTTTGTTTGTCTGTAGCCATTACCTTTTATGAAAACCGGTGCAGGCATATACAGAGAGCATCCTCATCATTTCTTAGAAAGAGGACAGTGATGGAAAGATTACAGTCAAATGCAATCTGAAACATACATAGGAGGCTAGGATTAAATGATTTCCATTACATGAGAGTAGATGTTAAAACTTCATGCTGATTTGAACTTGGCTCTCGCCAAGATAAGCACCAACTAAGACATAGCTTCACAGTAAACTAATGTGATCCATATGTGTCTCCATCCATTTGCACTTCCTTCCATATGATGATGTAGATATCCTTCTGTCAGGTGTTGATGGCTGAAGTGTAATGCTGGCTCCAGGGATCAACTTATTGCCTCCCTAGCGCATCAGCATGACAACCGTCTGGATTGAGCTAAGTAGGGTACATCTCTGGGGTCTTCAAGTGGGCACCTTCCATCCTCGGTGTTTCATCGACTAGCCCACGACACCACAAGAGGGCTCGATGGTGATTCTGGCGTCCCAGCATCACCCCCCTCCGTCCCCCACTCAACTCAGCCCAGCTTACTTACCTGTACATCAGCGTTTCTTTCTTTCTATTGTGCTTGAGATCCCCAGCCAGAATCTTTCCGTCTCAACCACAGCCAGTTGCTGCTCCTCTCTGTTGCTTCAGATAAGTTTTTCACTGTGCGACGCAACTCTTGGCCATTGAATCCGACATCTCTGAGAAACCGGGTTGTAGAGTGTGCCACAAATCCTCGACATCCCACTTCCACTGGGTACAGAGAGCATCCTCATCATTTCTTAGAAAGAGGACAGTGATGGAAAGATTACAGTCAAATGCAATCTGAAACATACATAGAAGGCTAGGATTAAATAATATGTAAGAATTCAATTACATTTTTTTTGATGGCTATTTTGACCCTACCAGTGCATGCTTTGTAGGCTTTCAGAAAATGTCAATTTTGGACAGCCCCTTAATATACAAGGGGACTACAGCCTAGATTCATAGAAATTTGTCTTAAAAACAGATTTCACATTCTTGTCTCTAAGAAAATGCTTTTAACCTGATTGAACAATTACAACAATAACTTAAATAGGATGTTACTGTGATAGTCAAGAACACAGATTGCTGATTAAAGGTTTCAGTGGCTCTGGAGCCGGAGCCGGAGCAGCTAAAAGCAGCTGCAGCTGGAGCAGCACTGTGGAGCTGCACCGGAGTGACTCTGGAGCTGGAGCAGGGGCTGCCGGAGCCAGCCTGGAGCTGGAGCAGGGGCTGCTGGAGCCAGCCTGGAGCTGGAGCAGGGGCTGCTGGAGCCAGAGCAGGGGCTACTGGAGCCAGTCTGGAGCTGGAGCAGGGGCTGCTGGAGCCGGAGCAGGGTCTGCCGGAGCCAGCCTGGAGCCCAAGCAGGGGCTGCCGGAGCCAGCCTGGAGCCGGAGCAGGGGCTGCCGGAGCCAGCCTGGAGCCAGAGCAGGGGCTGCCGGAGCCGGCCTGGAGCTGGAGCAGGGGCTGCCGGAGCCGGCCTGGAGCTGGAGCAGGGGCTGCTGGAGCCAACCTGGAGCTGGAGCAGGGGGTCTCCATCAGCTCTGGTCATTCGGACTATAAGAGATATATCCCATTTAGTAATTGTTACATTTCTATTTCAGGGAACCTAGCATTTGATATGCAAATTATGCAGGCTACATGAGTAAAAAAAAGTTTAAAAAGAGCACCTAGTTTGAGAGGTGTTAGTTGTGTTCGGAATGTGGAGTGAGGGGGCTGGGAGAGTTACTCTAAGAAGAAAATGTAAAGACATTTTGTAGAAGAATGTATTTAATTAAACCGTTTCTCAAAAAAGGTTTTCTTTACAAAGTTTATTTTGCTTAGATCATTTTTGTTCAAAGATTTTTTTTCTCTTGATTTTGTTAAAAAATAAAGATATTTTGGAATTTTAAAGAAGCCTGACCATGTTTCATGACATTATGTACAGAAAAGTATCATTCCCCATACAAAGAATAATTTCTGTTCCCCTCACAACCCATTTTGTCATCAAACTAAGGATTGTTTTTTATAATTTATTAGGAAGCCAGGGGCTAAAGTAAATTAGCACAGAACATTCATCGAGATCTCTCTTAACACAAATCACATGATATTAGCATAATATTTCATTTCTTACACTGGAAAGCCAGGGGATTCAGAGTTCCATAGCTTAAACACTGCTATGGAATTCCGTATCTCCCCAGTATAAATTGATGGGACACCCCGAGAGGGATTAAGTTAGCACAGAACATTCATCGAGATCTCTCTTAACACAAATGACATGATATTAGCATCATATTTCATTTTTTACACTGGAAAGCCAGGGGATTCAGAGTTCCATAGCTTAAACACTGCTATGGAATTGTATCCACCTGCAGCTTTACCCGTTAAACCCGTCAATATATGATAGATAATTATGATGCCTGGGACAAATGCAAGCATGTGTTTGTTAAAATTAATGTTACCCTTAGCTAAATAATAATCATCATTTATCTTAAAAACAAAAACGCACCGTTCTGAGTTATTTACACTGGTAGCAGCTACATCAAAACCTAAAAATATAGCCTACAAATTCATAGTGAAGGAGAATTATTTCCCAAATTAACTTTTGTGTTTAATTAAAGGTTTAAATTGTTTTAGTTATTTTTTTTAAATATAATTTTTCTTATTATTTGAATGCACGATCAAATGAACACAAAGCATTACCATATTCAGCAAGAAATCTATAACCAGAAATAAAAAGTAAACACACCCCGGTATTACTGCCCTTTCGAATTTATGTATTGCTTATTTTGTAGTTACATTTAAACGGATTAATATTTGATAAAATTGCGTCATTGTTTGCTTGTTTTATATGTAACCAAGGCTATTATTATTATTATTATTATTATTATTATTATTAATAATAATAATAATAATAATAATAATAATAATAACTAGAGTTGCCAGCAACTCTACCAGTAACAGTACCAGTACCAGTACCAGTACCAGTTCCAAACACCTTAGCAAATAGTGCAGAATGCCAGTACCAGTACCAAACACTTTAGCAAATAGTGCAGAATGCCAGTACCAGTACCAAACACTTTAACAAATAGTGCAGAATGCATACATGGGTTACTATATGTGTTCCATAGTAACCATTACCCAATCTGCTCTCTCTCAGGAGTTAAAAGTCAGTTTTACATTTGACCTTTAGGAGAGGTCAAAGGTCACGGGCAATCCCATTTCTTGATAGAGCATATGTGGGTTACTATATGTGTTCCATAGTAACCATGGCCCTATCTGCACTCTGTAAGGAGTTATTAGCCAGTTTTGTATGTTGATGATGTCATCCAATGTGGCCACCATGTTTTTTATTGTAGCAGTTTTGGGAGAAGAAGAGCTTTGTAGTTTGTGATTATGACGTCTGTACCATGCGATTTTGACGTCACGCAGCATGGCCACCATAGCACACAACCTATCAGCTTCTTACGAACACCAGTTAATCTTGGACTATCCCTCAACAACTATACCAACTTTCAGCACTCTGCAATAAGTGGTTTTCGAAAGACGAATTTTTACATTTAGGCAAAATGGTTTTTTTTCAATCCAATATGGTGGCCAAACCATGTGACTTATGACATATGTTCATTTGCATTTTCCATCTTCTCATAAACATCTACCAACCTACCGAATCTGGTGAGTTTTCAAACAACTCTGGCGGAAAGAAAAATAATAATAAGAATAATCCCAGCAATAACAATAGGCTTCCCAGTCCTATGGGCCTGGAAGCCTAATAATCCCAGCAATAACAATAGGCTTCCCAGCCCTATGGGCCTGGAAACCCAATAATCCCAGCAATAACAATTGGCTTCCCAGTCCTATGGGCCTGGAAGCCTAATAATCCCAGCAATAACAATAGGCTTCCCAGCCCTATGGGCCTGGAAGCCTAATAATTCCAGCAATAACAATAGGCTTCCCAGCCCTATGGGCCTGGAAACCCAATAATCCCAGCAATAACAATAGGCTTCCCAGTCCTATGGGCCTGGAAGCCTAATAATCCCAGCAATAACAATAGGCTTCCCAGCCCTATGGGCCTGGAAACCCAATAATCCCAGCAATAACAATTGGCTTCCCAGTCCTATGGGCCTGGAAGCCTAATAATCCCAGCAATAACAATAGGCTTCCCAGCCCTATGGGCCTGGAAGCCTAATAATTCCAGCAATAACAATAGGCTTCCCAGCCCTATGGGCCTGGAAGCCTAATAACAATAATGTCATTATTAATGCAGCGTAGCAGCAGAACTGATTGACTGCTTGAATGTAACAGAGCAACAGAACACTGTGGAGCTAAAGCACAAATCTATCCAGCCTTCACGTATAGCGATCTTGATCTACGCAGGCGTAAATCTAAGGGGATACAGAATTCTATGGGATTGCAGAAATCTGCGTAACACCGGCTCAATGCCATGCATTTGGTTACTATGGCAATGGGGTCAAACAAATACCAGCTTCATGATTGATGAATTCTTCATAAATTGCAATGACATTTTTACATACTACTAAGGTACAGTGTGTATAAAGAAAAGCACAAAAGCTTCAGTTTTATCATTTCAGGTTTGCAGTTAAAGTTTCTCCCATTATTTAATATTTTGGGATTAGAGGCAGCAAAATAGGCTATAAAGTACATGATCATTTTAATTGATGTGTCAACATAAGTTTTAAAGGTTTACAAAACTCGAAAATGTTGCTGAATTTGCCATTCAAGGTTGTTTTTTAAAAATCTATTTTGTCTGTTTGTTACTTTTTTTTGCAGCCAACACCTTTTTTTAAATGTCTTGTTTCCAGCAAGAGTTTGTTACATTTTTAAATATTGTTTCAATAGCGAATCGAGTTACAATGTACCTTTTAAAGAGTTGACTCAGTAGCTAGGCTACATGTTAAAATGTTTGAGCCTTGGTTTTTGGGTGATGTTCTTGATGAACTATCAATGGTAACACAAAGGCAACTTATATCAGTAGAATATAATCTAAATAGAAAATGTGTTTTATTTATTTATTTATTTATAAAATGTTGGTTTCGTGACATTCCGTGAAATTCTATGTTGTTTTTTTTATTGTCATTTGTGAATTTCTTTTAAAAATACAATGAATTTTCCGGGCCCCTATGACTGCTGCCATAATGCTCTGTCCTATCAGCTGCTTAGACTTTTTCTTTGCTCCCAAGTAAGACCAATTTGTAGTCAGCCTTATTTGTGGACCTGCTGTTCTTCCGCTTCATCAATCTCATTTTAATATCACAGACTTCATTTACAAATGAGCCCCACCTACAATTTGCACATGCATATAATTAAGGCTTGACACGCCTTAAAATGCATGGCTATTGAGCGGCAGAGCGCATTGCACAGCGGAGCACATTTTGGCAGTGCTAATACGCCATTAACATGCCAAAAGTGTCATGATACACACGAGGGCAATTAAGGCCGGCGTAAACTCGGCGCTATGGCCTTAATGCCGTCGCAATGCTTGATACATGTTCCCCAAAGTCTTTAATGCATCTAGAACAGTGATAATGACATTTAGTAAAAATTGATAAAAAACATGCAAAAATAAAACAGTCAACAAACATGGTGCACTGGAGGGAAACTCAAAGCGAGAAATAAATATTAATATTGTTACTAATTACATAATAGTTGTCATAGTTGCCCTTCTGTGTATTTCATCAGAAACCAGGATTTGATTTTCAAGGAAGAATCAGGAAACCAAGCTCTGTCTTTGAAACCCCTTTTCCACTAACTCTAATACAAGCTCCCACTGTTAACTGTGGTATATGAAATCAGAATGGTGTTTCATTGGGGACCTCTGAATGGCTCCAAGACAGGACGGTGTGGTGTGCATGGTGAGTCATGCAGTCAGAGGAGCGCAGGTTTGCATCCTGATCCCACAGTGAGCATCACATTGGCCCTGACGCTGCTGCAGATTGTAAAATGGTCAGGGACTTTTTAACATCACATTGCATCAGCGGTTCCCTGTAATGTATCCAGACTACAGGTTTCAATCTCAAAAACCTTTACTGAACTTACACGTGTTAGGCATACAAACTCTTGGAACTTGCCATCTTGAAATCTACCCTAAAACTGTCCACGCCCCCTTCCTGAGACCAAAGTCCTGTGACCTCTGCTGAGTCTCATGACAGCAGGTCATATGTACAACTAGAAACACAGCCCAGCGTGCCATACTCTACACTCCCCGTCAGCTTGAGCAGAAATACAGCCCAGTGTGCCATACTCTGCACACCCAGTCAGCTTGAGCAGAAACACAGCCCAGCATGCCATACTCTACACTGCCGGTCAGCTTGAGCAGAAACACAGCCCAGCGTGCCATACTCTACACTCCCCGTCAGCTTGAGCAGAAACACAGCCCAGCGTGCCATACTCTACACTGCCGGTGAGCTTGAGCAGAAACACAGCCCAGCGTGCCATACTCTACACTGCCGGTGAGCTTGAGCAGAAACACAGCCCAGCGTGCCATACTCTACACTGCCAGTCAGCTTGAGCAGAAACACAGCCCAGCGTGCCATACTCTACACTGCCGGTGAGCTTGAGCAGAAACACAGCCCAGCGTGCCATACTCTACACTCCCCATCAGCTTGAGCAGAAACACAGCCCAGCGTGCCATACTCTACACTGCCGGTGAGCTTGAGCAGAAACACAGCCCAGCGTGCCATACTCTACACTGCCGGTCAGCTTGAGCAGAAACACAGCCCAGCGTGCCATACTCTACACTGCCGGTCAGCTTGAGCAGAAACACAGCCCAGCGTGCCATACTCTACACTGCCCGTCAGCTTGAGCAGAAACACAGCCCAGCGTGCCATACTCTACACTGCCGGTCAGCTTGAGCAGAAACACAGCCCAGCGTGCCATACTCTACACTGCCGGTGAGCTTGAGCAGAAACACAGCCCAGCGTGCCATACTCTACACTGCCCGTCAGCTTGAGCAGAAACACAGCCCAGCGTGCCATACTCTACACTGCCGGTCAGCTTGAGCAGAAACACAGCCCAGCGTGCCATACTCTACACTGCCGGTCAGCTTGAGCAGAAACACAGCCCAGCGTGCCATACTCTACACTCCCCGTCAGCTTGAGCAGAAACACAGCCCAGCGTGCCATACTCTACACTCCCCGTCAGCTTGAGCAGAAACACAGCCCAGCGTGCCATACTCTACACTGCCGGTGAGCTTGAGCAGAAACACAGCCCAGCGTGCCATACTCTACACTGCCGGTGAGCTTGAGCAGAAACACAGCCCAGCGTGCCATACTCTACACTCCCCGTCAGCTTGAGCAGAAACACAGCCCAGCGTGCCATACTCTACACTGCCGGTGAGCTTGAGCAGAAACACAGCCCAGCGTGCCATACTCTACACTCCCCGTCAGCTTGAGCAGAAACACAGCCCAGCGTGCCGTACTCTACACTGCCAGTCAGCTTGAGCAGAAACACAGCCCAGCGTGTCATACTCTACACTGCCGGTCAGCTTGAGCAGAAACACAGCCCAGCGTGCCATACTCTACACTGCCAGTCAGCTTGAGCAGAAACACAGCCCAGCGTGCCATACTCTACACTGCCGGTGAGCTTGAGCAGAAACACAGCCCAGCGTGCCATACTCTACACTGCCGGTCAGCTTGAGCAGAAACACAGCCCAGCGTGCCATACTCTACACTGCCAGTCAGCTTGAGCAGAAACACAGCCCAGCGTGCCATACTCTACACTGCCGGTCAGCTTGAGCAGAAACACAGCCCAGCGTGCCATACTCTACACTGCCGGTCAGCTTGAGCAGAAACACAGCCCAGCGTGCCATACTCTACACTGCCCGTCAGCTTGAGCAGAAACACAGCCCAGCGTGCCATACTCTACACTGCCAGTCAGCTTGAGCAGAAACACAGCCCAGCGTGCCATACTCTACACTGCCGGTCAGCTTGAGCAGAAACACAGCCCAGCGTGCCATACTCTACACTGCCGGTCAGCTTGAGCAGAAACACAGCCCAGCGTGCCATACTCTACACTGCCGGTCAGCTTGAGCAGAAACACAGCCCAGCGTGCCATACTCTACACTGCCGGTCAGCTTGAGCAGAAACACAGCCCAGCGTGCCATACTCTACACTGCCGGTCAGCTTGAGCAGAAACACAGCCCAGCGTGCCATACTCTACACTGCCGGTCAGCTTGAGCAGAAACACAGCCCAGCGTGCCATACTCTACACTGCCGGTCAGCTTGAGCAGAAACACAGCCCAGCGTGCCATACTCTACACTGCCGGTCAGCTTGAGCAGAAACACAGCCCAGCGTGCCATACTCTACACTGCTGGTCAGCTTGAGCAGAAACACAGCCCAGCGTGCCATACTCTACACTGCCGGTGAGCTTGAGCAGAAACACAGCCCAGCGTGCCATACTCTACACTGCCGGTGAGCTTGAGCAGAAACACAGCCCAGCGTGCCATACTCTACACTCCCCGTCAGCTTGAGCAGAAACACAGCCCAGCGTGCCATACTCTACACTCCCTGTCAGCTTGAGCAGAAACACAGCCCAGCGTGCCATACTCTACACTCCCTGTTAGCTTGAGCAGAAACACAGCCCAGCGTGTTTCTTTAAGTGTTTCTTTAAGTGTTTCTTTAAACACTTTAAATGATCGAGCTGATCACAATGATGATCGTTCTTCAAATCAATTTCATGGAAAAAATAGAAACTATGGTATAGCGCATTCAATTAAACACATAAAAGACTACACTTGGTGCTAAAAATATTGGACCTTAACCTACGGTAATTTTATCCTGCAGGCCTTTATACATTTATACATTTAAATCCCACAGACCATGATGCATGGGACACACTTGGAATAAGTTTAAAATGATAACTCACATGCTATTGAGATAATGAGCAATTTGGTCTTGTGGATCATTTCAAAAACAGTTATGGATGGACTCAGTTTCGTTGACATGTTCAGCTAACAAGTTACAATCATTGAGGGTGGTCCGTAAAAGTAATTGTGAAATGAATACCTGATATTAATCCTTTTACATAAGTATTTTTTAACTTTAATTTATAACTGTTTTGTTTTTAAGAGCCTGCAAGCAGTGTTGTGGCACATCACTCAAAAGGGGTCCCCATTTCTTTCATTGTTAGTCTCTTGGTTGGAGAAGTTGAATAGGGTTTATTCAAATAAAAGTTGTTTTATAAAGGCTCATTTTATAGAGAAGCTCTTTGCAACGTTGTTATAATGGAAAACTATTTTGAGAGAGCTTATGTGGAAGTATACATGAAAAAATAAATAAAAAAAGTTTAAATAAATAAAAATTATAGTTAATTGTGCTGTAAAATTGAAGTATAAATGCAATAAAGAAAGCAGTGTGGTCCAGTGGTTAAAGTCCAGGGCTTGTAACCAGAAGGTCACCGGTTCAAATTCCACCCCTACCACTGACTGACTCCTTGTGTGACCATGAGCAAGTTACTTAACCTCATTGTGCTCCATCCTGTGGATGAGATGTTAAATCAATGTCCTATTGTAAGTGACTCTGCATATAATGCACAGTTCACAGCCTACCTCTGTAAAGCGCTTTGTGATGGTGGTCCAGTATGAAAGGTGCTATATAAAAATAAAGATATTATATATTATTATTATTATAAGACCCTCCACATCGGGCATTACTGCTGACAGCTTACTTAGAAAATGGACCATAGATTTCCTTTAATCTGGTTGGTCAATATGAGGTACATAATCTCAGGTAAAGGCCCTCAAATGTTACAGTTCAAATGTTTAATCTCTGTTCCAAATCAGCCTACCAGAAAATATGTAAACACAGTATTAACTTGTGTATTTTACCTTTTTTCCTGCTTGATAAAAGAAAATGTCTGTTTCAGTACACACACCTCTAAATGTAGTGTAGACCAGTGCTTTTCAACCTTTTCATCTCAAGTACTAGTGTTTCCAGCAGGGACCACCAGGTGTACCAGTAACTATGTGCAATCTTAAACGGCTGTTGTAAAACTGAGACCTACCCATTACAACCAGGTTTGTTGTGTCTGTACTGGTTAATCTATGCAGCTGATGACTGCAATGAATTCAGCATGTTTATATTTTAAATATTGGAATTGGTGACTGCACCATTAATTGTTTACAGTTAATATGGAAATAGCATGCTGCAGCTCCCATGCACAGTGTTAATGAAGTTCTGATCTGACAGCAACACAGACGGCTCTTATGATTACATGTTACTGTTTATTTTTCAGTACAAAACAATCAGTTTGTTCTTCTATATTTACGATAATAAACATACCACAGCAAGCACATTGTCATGTATTTAGATATTTTCAATAGTGCAAGCTAAATTTAAAGAATGGCATTTTTTTTCTTACAGCAAACAAGTAAGCTGCAATACATTTAATTTTTAATTCCCTTCATTTTTTTCTCAGCAGTACACTTCCTATTTAGAGTCCTAAGTATTTATGTGCGTTCTGCTTTCATGTTTCTTAAACTTGTCAATTTTAAAAATAAACTTTGTTTTCCATGCAACAGCTGACCCTGCTTTAGTACAAAATACTAAAATACTGTTTTACATTATGGTATGCCTGCTTCTTTGGCTAAAGAGATATTATCAGCTCATCATCTAACTGGGGAATCTGCTGCAAAATTAAATCAGCCTTAAACTCCTGATGGTAAACAACACAATTAAATCTATTATATCTGGGATGCAAGATGCAACAGACCAGAGCTGGAGTTGAGTCACAATTGGTCAACAGACCCAAAAAAATCAGTTTGTGTTGCCTCAAAACTTTATTTAGGCACTCTACTATGTGACTGAAGATAACGTTGGGTTATTGAAGTTGGTGCGGTAAAACATGTTGAGACTAACATCCAAAAGCAACTGAATACTGCTGTTAGGAACATAAAAGTGTCACTTTATCTCACCAGTCTACTGGAATAGAAATCAATATTTCCCGGTGCTGTGAATAAGAACAAAAAAGAAAATCATTTTGGCCATTCACAAGACTTGCATTGAAATGGAAGAGAGATAGAGGGAAAGGTACAGATTTGCAGCAGCTGAAAAACAGCGATTATTTGTAGATGTGCTTGTTTTAATAATAGCAGAAAAGTTTGCTATCACGCAATACTGTCTGTGAGACTGCTGCCTTCTATGCAAATAGTGCATTGATATTTTTAGTCTGCTTTCGCTCATTTTCATTATTTTGTTCGTGAACTTCAATAATTCATACATTTTCTGTAAATAAGATCAATAATTAAATTACATTTAAACAAAACGTTATTGTCAAAGAGTGTTTATGCAAAACCAATGTAAATTTACAATATAACGATATAACTTTATATAACTTGATATTATTCTGAGTGATAATGTAAATCTTCTATTGTCTTTTCCCTATAAGAGTTTTTTAATATATAAAAAAATAAAACCACTGCTTAAAAAACAAAACAAAACAAAAAATGATTTAACATATCCATCTTGACACGTCTTCGATACCATGTGTTACCTTGGTTACCATTGTATGTATTGCGTCATTTCTGTTATCTACACAGATTTATATATTTCTTGGTTACAACTTGGCATGCTTCCATTACTGTGCTGTTTAAGTAATGTGCTGACACGGTTTGGAAATAGTAATCGTGGAAACGGAACAGAACCAGAACTGGAACGATAAACAGAAAAAAACCCAGACATTTTTCATGGAACAGAAACAAAAAAAGAAACAAAATTAATTTATTATGTTCTGGAACGCAAACGATATTCAAGATTTTGTTTATCGGTTAATGTCAGGGGTGCGTCAGAGAAGAACCGGGCAGGCTTGCTCCCCCTGGTGGTAAGACACCAAGAACTGTACACACCAATTAACCCCTCTTTCCCTACAGGTTCTAGGATCTGGCAAGACACTGGGATGCTTAACTGGACAGACAGCTCCAGACAGGTAAGTTCCAATGAAACTAACTTTATTGTTCCCACAGAGGAAATATAAAATACTACAAATAGGTAAGTTAAAATTGATAATAATCGGCTCCAGTCCTCTCTTCTCTCTCTAAACAGACTGCAATCACTGGGAAACAGGTGCAGAAAGAGCTTCCATTAGCCACACCCGTCTGCAATCAAAATGCATCACTGCACAACAGGTCTATTTAGGAGGCAATTACCTTCAGCTCAATGTAATTTAGTCACCCCTGTGGCATTAATAATGTTTTTCGTTCCCTTTCAGCCTGTTCTCTCCGTCTCTTTCCATTGTTTTCAAACACACAATAATTTGAAAAAAGCGCTCTTCCCATAGTGTTACACTTCAGTGGTCAACAGTGTTGCCAAGTCTCCCAAAACAAGCCCAACCCATTTCAGAGGGAGGGGAATGGGGGTGTTTATACAAATTCCATATATTTTCTTAGTAGTTATAGTGTTTTTTTAGAAGTTCTAGTTTTTCTTAGCTGAAGTGGTGGGGATAGGATGATTAAAAAATTCTAATGACATGCATATACATTGACACCAGTCAATTACGCAGCCCGCGACTCTAAAAAAATTAAAGCGACGTTTTAAACAACAAGCCCAATTCCGCTTATTATAAGTGGACTTGGCAACTGTGGTGGTCAACGACAAAGCATTACATCACAGCCAGCTAATGAAATTCAACATTGCATTTAGCTTTCTTTTTCTGGAGCAGCCAACAAATCAAATAGCACTCTATCTTCAGTTCACACTTCCACCTTGCGGTCCTTACATGATCAGTCTTGTATTCGCTCAAAATAAACAGGTACTGTTATAATTATTAACTTATTATTATTAAGCTATGTACACAAAAAAACAAGCTGTAAAAGTATATGTGGCAAGTGAAGCGCTTTGTTAATAATCAGAGGTTTGCTAGTTATATTCCTGGATATTAAGAGTTAAGACATTTTACTGTTGACTTGAGAAAACAGCAATGTTTATTGTATAATTTAATTATTTTGTTGTATTTTCAATCATTTAACGATTCATGATTTAATTTAATTTAATTTCCATTGTTAGATCCAAAAGCAGTATGTAGAAAGGCTGTACATGTTACAATTGTTGTATGTCTTACTGTGAAATGTGCATACCGATGATAACAATGTTCCTGTAGTGCAGTGCTTCCCAACCTTTTTCAATGTAGGACCACCTTGGTGTTTGGATTTTTCAATGTAGGGACCACCTTGGTGTTTGGATTTTTCAATGTAGGGACCACCTTGGTGTTTGGATTTTTCAATGTAGGGACCACCTTGGTGTTTGGATTTTTCAATGTAGGGACCACCTTGGTGTTTGGATTTTTCAATGTAGGGACCACCTTGGTGTTTGGATTTTTCAATGTAGGGACCACCTTGGTGTTTGGATTTTTCAATGTAGGGACCACCTTGGTGTTTGGATTTTTCAATGTAGGGACCACCTTGGTGTTTGGATTTTTCAATGTAGGGACCACCTTGGTGTTTGGATTTTTCAATGTAGGACCACCTTGGTGTTTGGATTTTTCAATGTAGGGCCATCTTGGTGTTTGGATTTTTCAATGTAGGGACCACCTTGGAGTTTGGATTTTTCCCACGGACCACGTGCCACGCATCACGCATTGTTTTTGACAACAGCATTTTGAAACTAATTTGTATGTGTATAAGTATCTTCACTACCAGGTCAGCAAGTAATGTTGTCATTTTGCGCATTGAAAGTTGCTGACAGCAAAGTTCCTGTTTCTTTTGTTTAAAATTGTTTATTTTTTTCTCATTCTGATATGCTTTGTAGATAAATGGTGTCTCAATTTTGCAGGGTTAAGAGTTTAGTTTGTTTGAATTGGTGGCATACAGTCAATAGGATTATAGGATTTTGGTTAAATATGACAACATCAAGAACAGACTGTACACATTATTTCCAGAGTAGTGCTAATAGAATTTCCTTTTGGCATATAGTCTTGTGAGATATTAAACCTGGCTGAATAAACCCATATAATAACATGGAGCTGAAATCGATCATTCACACTACGGTCCAGTTCACAAGTCTAGCTACAAATATAGCCTCTCTTTGTTTCACATTAACTTATGTTACTATATGCAGCTAACCTCTCCAAAAACGTATTGAAATAATGATATATTCCTATACCCCTGACATACTGTTGCACATATATTGTTGAAAATGAAAAGTACTAAAACTGTGGTTTTCATGTTTTGTTTTGTTTGTTTGTTTGTTTTAATTTAAGTTATTCAAACTGAGTTAGAAATATTCAATGCAGTGTGCTACTTGTATGCCGCGCGAAATGGCTGGCACAGCCGGATTACGTTTTTTTCCCCCTGAAATTCAGTGAACACAAGCAGTAGAATGAGCACAGATTAGAAAGCAATGCGTTTACGGGAATGCTAGATGTAGATTTGTTTGTTTTTAAATAATGCTGTCTAAAAAAAGAAGTCTGTAATTTTGACAAGACAAATGTGCCATCATACTGCGTAAGTTATTTAGTTAGTCAACTTCTTCAGCAACGTTAGTTTATTATTGAACAGAGAAGATTAGTTCAGAGATTGTAGATCCTACCAAAGTTTTTGTACACTGTGTTGTATGTGATCGGTGCGCTGCCATTGCTGGTATTGTCATGTGAGCTTTTAAATGTGTTCATATGTAAATAAATCCTGTTCGCCTGCGGGGTGTATAAAGGTCTCAATCTCCTGCCTGTCACTCAGCAGTGAATGCACGCACCCACACAGCAGACGGCTACCCTGTCACAAGCATTGATACATTGTATCTTTCTACACAAGGGATTTAGGGGAGCACCCTAATAAAAGCGGAATCTCAAAACAATAATTGTGTGAATATATTAATTGTTACAGCTGTGTATAATGGTATTGAAATCAGGATTCATTCATCCGACTTTTTACATATATCCGCCCTTAGTCTGGTCCCACCGCAGTCGGATATGCAACAGATTACTATTTGCTTCACATTACAAAGCTGTTTCAATTAATATATATCAATTTACTAACACACCCATAATAAGAGAAAACAGACAAAGGGGAAAAATTCAGACTACATACATATCTTATTATTATATATCACATGGTTAAAGGTATTTGTTTAGTAATATTAGTAGCACAACGTGTGATTGTGTAGAAATCATTTTTTTGCAAAAACTGTGTAACCGTATTTACATTCAACTTAACAGTACACGTTTGGTCACCATCACAACTGTTGCAAGAAACTGGGGTTCCCATATTCTGCTGGTGTTTTTTTTTAAATATATATATACAGACCGATGTCACGTCGCATTCATAAATATTGACACATGATTTTAAAGGGAGAGGCAGCATTTTTGTGCGTAACTCCGAAAAAACAGTTGTCAAAACTTTTTTGTTGTCGCATTTGCAACCATTTTAGCCGCAGTCTGGAGCCCTGCTTCATAATTTCTCTGTGATTCGGTGGTACAAACCGATTGATACATTACAGTGGCGCGATTGAGGGAGTATTGTGGTTGAGGAATCATATCATCATAAAGAACACCTGCCGGTGTGCACAAGGTGCAAGCCTGTCACATACCAGTACACAGGTTGAAAACCACTGGCATAGACTAAAGGCCGCTACACACCAGACACAATGAGGCAAGTAAAAATGTGCAGCGATGCAACAAATGAATAGAACCTATACTTTTGATAAGTATCTTTCACACCACAGGCAACATGACAGATGACACAAGGGTGACACCAGGGTGACCACTTTGGGCGGACAACAAGGGAATTCAGCAATTACAGAACAGTTTCAGTGCACAGTGTCCTCCAAGGTGAAGCATTATCCAAAAGGGAAAAATAATACTTACCATGGGAAAAATACCCAGAGCTTTATGACAAAGATCATCGCCATTATAAATGTACAGATTTGAAAGATAATGTATGGGAGTCCATTTCGAAGGCGCTGGGTAAGTCTGGTATGTATGATTTATTGCTATATATGTTGAAATACCGTCGGAGAAGACACTTATAATTTCCACATCATGTTGTCGAATATGTACCAGTCTTGATCATAGTTTTGTCAATAGCAATCTTTAATAGTTTTATACAGTTTTCAAATATGTCGTATTGCATCCACAGTGGCTCTCAAAAGTATTCACCCCCCTTGGACTTTTCCACATTTTATTGTGTTACAACATGGAATCAAAATGGATTTAATTAGGAGTTTTTGCCACTGATCACTGATCAAAAAAGGTCCATAATGTCAGAGTGAAAAATAAAATCTACAAATTGTTCTAAATTAATTACAAATATAAAACAGAAAATGATTGATTGCATCAGTATTCACCCCCTTTGATATGACACACCTAAATAAGCTCTGGTGCAACCAATTGTCTTTAGAAGTCACATAATTACTTGAATGGAGTCCACCTGTGTGCAATTAAGTTGTTTCACATGATTTTAGGTTAAATACACCTGTCTCTGGGAGGTCCCACAGTTGGTTAGTACATTTCCTAACACAAACTACATCATGAAGACAAAGGAACATTCAAGGCAAATCCGGAATAAGGTTCTTCAAAAGCACCAACCAGGGGTAGGATATAAAAACATTTCCAAGGCATTGAATACCCCCCGGAGCACAGTAAAGTCCATTATTAAGAAATGGAGAGAATATGGCACAACTGTGAATCTGTCTAGAACAGGCCGTCCTCAAAAACTGAGTATCCGGGTGAGAAGGGCACTAGTCAGGGAGGCCACCAAGAGGCCTATGGCAACTCTAAAGGAGTTACAGTCTTCCACGGCTGAGCTGGGAGACACTGTGCATATGGCAACAATAGCCTGGGTGCTTCACAAAACTGGCCTTTATGGGAGAGTGGCAAAAAGAAAGCCATTGTTGAAAAAAACTCACATCAAATCTCGGCTAGAGTTTGCCAGAAGACATGTGGGAGACTGAGACCAAGTGGAAGAAGATTCTATGGTCTGATGAGACCAAAATAGAGCTTTTTGGCCTCAACACTAAGCGCTATGTTTGGTGCAAGCCTAACACCGCACATCATCCTGAGAACACCATCTCTACCGTGAAGCATGGTGGTGGCAGCATCATGCTATGGGGATGCTTCTCTGCGTCAGGGCCTGGAAAGTGCGTGAAGATAGAGGGCAAAATGGATGCAGCAAAGTACAGAGAAATCCTGGAGGAAAACCTGCTGAAGTGTGCAAGAGACCTGGGACTTGGGAGAAGATTCATCTTCCAGCAGGACCATGACCCCAAAACATACAGCCAAAGCCACACTGGAGTGGCTTAAAAACAAAAAGGTCAATGTCCTGGAGTGGTCCAGTCAACCCCCGGATCTCAATCCAATTGAGAATATGTGGAAAGAGTTGAAAATTGCTGTTCACCCCATCAAACAGAGCTTGAGCAATTTTGCAAAGAAGAATGGGCAAAAATTGCAGTGTCCAGATGTGCAAAGCTGGTAGAGACTAATCCAAATAGACTCATGGCTGTAATTGCTGCTAAAGGTGCCTCTACCAAATATTGACTCAAGGGGGTGAATACTTATGCAATCAATTATTTTCTGTTTTGTATTTGTAAATCAATTTAGAAAAATTTGTAGATTTTATTTTTCACTTTGACATTATGGTCTTTTTTGTGTTGATCAGTGGCAAAAACTCCTAATTAAATCCATTTTGATTCCATGCTGTAACACAATAAAATGTGGAAAAGTCCAAGGGGGGTGAAATACTTTTGAGAGCCACTGTATGTCGCTTCAGGTGTCTATAGTCATGTCACTGCGAAAGTATCTTGTCACCTGATGAAAATTTGCATCGCGTCTGGTGTGTAGTGGCCTTAAGTCTGCTTGCTGGCTGTCCTATATGTTCAATCTATCTATTTAAATATGGTATAGCAAATAAAGTAAAAAAAAGTGTTTGCTGTCAGCGTCAATAAATCACAACAGTAATAGCAACTAGTCTCTGATTTGAAAGACAAGTTATAGAAAATAAAACTGGGTGCAGGCTGATTACTTTCAGCATCTTTATTTAGCAAATCATCATAACACAGGCACAGTGCTCTCTTCTCTTACAAAGCCAGGACTCTTTGAATATACTGAACACACTGTATGAATACTCTGTGAACACATTACTGAAGAAACAGCACGATTAGCATTAACACACGTAGGCTACCAGTTTTTTACTTACTAAAACTTACAAAAAAATGTTTTACTTTCGCAAATACATTTTAGCACCTAACAGTAATTTAAATACTGAAACTTACACGAACGTGCACTCAAATCCAAATTAAAAAATAAAAAGTTCTCTGTACTGTTCTTTTACATGTTTTTACATTTTTTAAGAGGTAGATAAAAACGAACAGTTCACATACCATGTTTGCTTTTGTGTACAAAGTGCTTGAACTGAAGCTCCAAGCAGGTAAAGTATATATTCTTTTAGTATGGAGTTATTATTTATGCTATTGAAAATATAAACAATGCAACATTGTCCACTGCTGGGATAGTGAAGCCTGAAGACTATTCATGAGCAACAAAATCATGATAAAAACTAACAGAAAAACTTGAAATTATATATTTTTTAGCGCATTCCTTTCTAATAGTAATATAACCCTCACAAGAGGGCTTTACCATTTCCTCTTTATGTTAAATGCCTTCGGCTCATGTAGACTTTTTATAATTTTTTTTATTCATCAAATGTGTTTGAATTTTTATGTTGACCAACCCTTACCTCAGCATTTGGTATATTTTATTTTATAATTACAGTATTGTATGAATAAAATGTGTTGCTTACCTTACTACACTGTGGTATGAGTATCTTTTGATAGGGTTAAAAGTTCCTGTTAATAGTCATTTTGAGTCCAATCTTTATTCCTGCAACTATCGGAACAAAGACCCTTATTTGTTCTTAATTATACAGGTACTTAATCCAAATACTGTATTTCTAGGTTGTCACTACATTTACATAGTAATCCATACAGTGTTTTGGCGAGTAGTGTTTGTTTTGGTACAGTCGCCTACTTCTGCCTAAACGGTGATACTTCTTTAGCGATGTCATCAGGAAAGGGCGATCCCAACATTTTGATTTAGCATGCATTAATGAGCATTCATAGCCCAAAAATATTAATCAACTCTAGAATGTTCCAGTGGGTTTTGTTCCAAAAGTAACTTTTAGGTATTAAACCTGGAGTGGAATGGACCCGGAACATTAGCTAAGACGAGATGATCATAGTGCATGCTAGGATTCTTTATTGCAACTAGGAGTACGATCCAGGTCGGTGAGATACACTACCCGACAACCCAACAGCTTTCACAATACAGAATTACCACAGCTCAAAAGCCTCCCCTTTTAGACTGTTGTTTGGAATTGTAAACGCTCCGATGTAGTTAAATAATTCAATAAGGCACAGCATGTTGGCCGTGCACATTGTTGCGATGACAACACCGATCTTTCTTCTTGTACAATTAGAATGTTGGATGGGCAGCTGTAAAGTGCAGTGGAGTGGAAAGCCTATTCCGTGCCACAACTCATTACCTTGCCAGGGAACTGTGCCTTGTCATGTGATCTGGACTCCAGGTCTCTGACTAAATGGTTTCCACTGCGTTTGATCAATTGAACACTCTCCTATAAGCCCTGTTGATAAATATTGCACAATTCCCAGTCTGTGTCTAACACAAACATGGCTTGTGGAGGAGCAGTGGCTGTTTCAGGCTGCATTGTTCTTTAGTACAGTCTCTTCTGGAAAGGTTCTTTATACTGTTAAGTGCAGCAATGTTGGATGGGTCACTGCATTGTAACACACATCTACTGCCTTTTGTTGACTAGAACAAACCTGATTGAATGTAATTAGTCTGTATTGCATAGTTCAGCTTTTATTTGTAAAGGGTACGCATCATTGCCTGCTCCCTTTAACATTCATGAAAACAAGTGGCTTTGAAATAACTAATCTAAAAGACCATCAAATGATGAATTGTCTTTAATGGAACAAAACTTCTAATAACGGAGAATGACAGGCAGAGTACTATTTATTAGGGCTGTCAATCGATTACAATTTTTGATCAGTTCATTTATGGCATTAGTTGATTAATCGGTAGATTAATCTGTGCACATTTTTAATAAAGGTAACAATATTATAGCGGCTAAATAAAAAAAAAAACATTATTATTATTTTTTATTTTAGTAAATGTAACACATTTTCACAGAACAATCATTCTTTTGGGCCACTGTCAGTCACTTGGTCTTGAGAACCCGTTGTCACCTCCTGCCACTTTGAGGCAGTGGAATTTTAACTTTAGAAGGGTTATATATATATATATATATATATATATATATATATATATATATATATATATATATATATATTCTATAACAGTGTGAATGCCGGAGCTACAAAAGTGTTCGAAAAACTTTTCAACACGGGGTGCTTCGTCTTGGGACAACTGCATACAAAAATCTCCTCCAGTGTTTTAAATCGAGGTCTCTCATTTGTTCCAACAAGTAATGTTAATGTTTTGGGTCTTAAGGTAAATTGTTTTAAGTTTAAACGCCAATTACATTAAAATAAAGTAATATTTTAACTTGTCAAAAGCTGTCATTGACTCTGATATGCAACATGAAAAGAAAAGAACACTGTTCAAAAATAATTCTTATTTTCTTCCAAATCTGAATCCTAGTATTGTGACATTTTCTAATTTAGTGACTCGAGATCTAGATGTATTAATTAAGAAACACCTCGACCCACATATTATAATTTATCAAAAGAAGAACAATCTACCTTAAGACAACTTAATTTAAATAAAGAGATAATTATTAAACCTGCGGACAAAGGTGGAGCAATTGTCGTAATGCAAGCAGAAAAATATAGAACTGAAATATTATCTCAAATGCAACATTTTTTATACATTAAAAAGTCATGTTCAATTTTGCTGATCTATCCATTTTTCAAAGTTCGATCTAAAATTGTGTCCACTTTAAAAGATAAAGTGGACACAATTTTAGATCAAACTTTGAAAAATGGATAGATCAGCAAAATTGAACATGACTTTTTAAAAATGGATTATCAGATTTGTTCCCAAAATTCATAAGGATCCAATAAACTCTCCACGAAGATCAATTGTGTCAGGGGTTTGCTCAGTTATTGAACCCCTTTGTCAATACATACTCTTTTCTCCAACCTTTTGTTTGCGATCTTCCATCTTATTTGATGCTGTCACATTTTATTTAAATTCTAGACCAACTGATGCCAATGCACCCTCTGAATTCATTATAGACTTGTTATGATTGTCTAAACTCAAACTATTTTATCTTTGAGGGTCAATATTTTTTTTAGAAACGAAAGGTACAGTAATGGGGGTGTCATTTGCTCCCAATTATGCAAACCTGTATATGGGATTTTGGGAAGATAAATACATTCACAGTGAGATGAATACTTTTTTTACCATTTGTTTTCCTATGGCAATGATATATTGACAATATATTATTGATTTGGACGGGATCAAAATCACAACATGATCAATTTGTTAATTATATTAATTCAGTTAATGTTAATTTACAATTTAAATGTGAATCAGATTTGTTAAATACATTTTTTGAATTTAGAAATCTATAAAGATGAAAACAACACTTTGCAAACTATTGTATTTATGAAATTAACTGACCATAATTCATTGCTTCTTGCAAAAAGTCACTTCATTAAAAATATACCAAAGGGTCAATTTTTACATATTTTATTTTTAAATCAGAAGAAATGTACTCTGAATTTAAATCTAGGGGATATGATGATGATGTTTTGAAGGAAGCAATGCTTTTGATTGTAACTCTTATAAAGAAAACACAGAGTATTAAGAATGATAAAACTATGTGTTTCTCGACTAAATTTAATGACCTATCTAATGATGTGAAGAGAATGCTTCTGAAAGTTTACATGGTTTGCATTCAAACGTGCTAGAAACATCAGAGACAAACTGGTTCATTCATTTAGTCCTACAACAGATCAAACTAAAACGTGCTTGCCAACTCCCCCTGACTGTCATTTTAAATGTGGCCATTGTACGCATTGCTCCAATACAATCAATACCAAACAGATTTCCCATCCTAGATCTGGTAAGAAAAAAAAAATAGTTTAATTAATTGCAACACTACTTGTGTAATTTATATGTTGACATGCCCTTGTGGGCTGGTATGCGCTGGTCAGACAAAAAGAGCTTAAAAGCTACGTATTGCCGAACACAAAGCAGCTACTAGAAATAATAATCAAGACTATTCTATTGTTAAACACTATAAACAAAGCTGCACATGGATCTTCTCCACACTAACTACGATTTATGGGTGTGGAGAAGGTTAATATACCTGCTAGTGGTAGAAGTTTAGTAAAGCTCCTATTACAGAGAGAGGCCTATTGGATACTGGCATTACAAACACTGGAACCACTTGGACTCAATGAGGAACTGAATTTGTGTCCCTTGATATGAAATGTAGGTTTAAAGCCATTGATATGCAAGATTAGATACTGTTGCTGCTATTGAAGAAATGTGCTAATTGTTAATTGATAACTGATGACTATGTTCTTGTGCGTGTTCGAAATGTGTTTTCTGATTTTAAATGTCCACTTATAGTGAGGAGTTTAACCTGTGTCCTTTGATATGAACTGTGTAATTATGTTAACTGTTATGCTAGATTGGATATATTATTATGGATCATGTATTTATATGTTTGATTGTTTCATTAACTTTGTGATTGTCTGTTTGCTGCTGCTGCCGTCAAAAGAATGTGGTATTTCTTATTTTTTATTTGTTAATTGATGATTGCTGCGATCTACCTGTGTGTCTAATGGAAATGTGATCTGCTTAATGTTTCCTTTTGTTCACCTGAAATGAAGAATGACTATTTAAGGGTGATGTACTGTACTTCCCTTTCTTTTCTATGCTCTGAAGAAGACCTATGGGTCGAAACATGTTAGCTATGTTTGCTGTGAAGTTTTAAAGATATGAAGTAAAGACTATTGCTTTTATTGAGAACTCTGTGTGGATATGGACTTCCCCTTTGCTGTGGCTGTCCACTGGAGGAGATATATATAAGGTATAAACCACTTCAGGACGTGCGGTTCCCATTAAATATGCACACGTCTGGGTGGTGATTAGACCCGAGGCAAAGCCAAGGGCCTTTAACCACCCAGACCTGCGTATATTTCATGGGAACCGCACGTCCTGAAGTGGTTTATACCGCTTATAAAATGGCTATTCCAAAGTTAACTGTCATTTTAAAAAAAAACAAGAAACTTTTATTGTGTATACATCAACAGTATTATATAGTCCCAAAGGACATAACCTTTCATTAGTATTCAAGAATTCGTTTGAAGTTTGACATGTTAAAAATAAACTACACATTTCCATTTATTGTGTTCTGCATTGAAAGTCAAAAGTAGAGGGCGGAGCACAAGCTGATGATGTGGATAGTCTAGGCAGCATTTCAAATGGGGAAGGAGGCAGTTCCACTGGACAACGGGGGTCATTGTCAGCCATTTTTAGTTCTTTTGTGTCTCTTGTTATTTGAGCGGCACACTTATTCAAGTCCATTTTCATCCTTTCGGATCTCAAAAGATTATTTTTTGTCCGTTGCCGGACACACTCGCGCCCATGTTGTGCCAGGTTAAATCCAGGTTGGTAATATGAGGGTGGTGTTTGGCCTTGGCGTTTCATGACTGTCAGTGACAGGTACACATTATTACTGGTCTTAAACTCGCTGTCAACAGAGGGTCAATAGCAGCATACCAAATGTAGTCCACTTGATGTGTCTAACTGGTGGATTAAGCAGGTTTAGTCCACTTGATTGGATTAAAATTAGTACACCTGCTAATCCCGATTGCAGTGTACCAGAAGTTAATCATCGCAGGTGGATCATCTGCTAAATCAGACTAAACAAGATCCCGATTGCATGTACCAAATCAGATTTGTGATGATCCTGTTCAAGTAGATTAACTTAGTACTGTTAAGGATATGTTTAACTTATCCTTGTCCTATGCATTTACTACTTACATTTTGTTGCAGAGACAGCTGCATTTTTGCTCTGAAATGACAAGTACATCTGAAAACTTTATTCTGTACATTTCTTATGTCCGTCACATTCAGGCAGTCAGATCCGTGAGAATAAAGTCTCGCACAATATATATACATTTCAAATAAATGTTTTAGTCACGTAACTTTGGTACCGTTTTCCATTTAACGCAATACAATTTCAGTTAATATGCTTTTACTATAAACAACTAATGGTCCATTATCACACAGTTTTTCTGTGCCTATGCAGCAGAGTCGGCAGCTTAAATGCAAGTATGATCTGCCAGTTTGAAATGTGCATTGATGCACATATGTTTGATGTAATAAAAATGTGTCTTTCTTTTTGTACCGATCCTTTTATATATTTATCTGACACTCAATTCCACATATCAGATTAGTAAAGAAGGGTTTATACAGCTATGGCCAAAAGTTTTGCATCACCTAGAATTTGAGGCATAATTAAAAAAAAACAAAAAAAAACTATATGAACATAATTTACATATTTTATTTAACATCATGTAATCAAAGAAACTACAAAATGATATTGCAAACGTCTGCCGGAAGCCATAATAGTCGTAGTAGGCCTACAGTATTTTATGTTAGATTTCGAAATGTCACATTTTCAATGTGTCTGTTTTTTCTTAAGTATATGGAACACTACAAAGCGTATGTAATTATATATATATATATATATATATATATATATATATATATTAACACAATATATTGACGCAAAACTGTTTGCCATAGCTGTAAGTTAGTCCCCCATTATCGGTGTAACTTTTTCCACTTCTTCCGATCAGTTAAACCAATTACTGGGATCATCTGCTTGGGACACTGCAATCATGATTAAGTAAGTACAGACTTGCGGGATTTTCTAGTCCACATTTTAGTCCACTTGATGTGGACTAAATCATTGGTACAGTGCAATTGACCCCCTGTGCTAGGCGAAAAGGAAAGAAGAAACAGCATTCTACAACAGCATGTTACAATGCTCCCAGACTGTGGAATAAACTACAATCTGATATTACAGATACTTAGTCAGTCAGTATTTTTAAATCAAGATTAAAAACTCATTTTTTTTAGCCTAGCATTTTGTACCAATTTTGAAATGTGCTTTTTCTTCTTCTCTTTATTGTTTTACTAATATTTATGTTTTTTTTTATTGTTTTGATTAATTTTACTGTACCTTTCACTTGTTCATATTTTTAAATTGTTTTAATTAATTTTATTGTAACTTTTAAAGCACTTTGAGATGCTGCAATATGAAAGGTGCTATATAAATAAATAAACTTAAACTTAATGTTAAAAAGCTATTAAGTTTATATTTTCTTTAAACACATTAATAACCCATGTTGTACATGCCGTTCTGGAGGGGCTAAGGAACGACATCCCCCAGAATGCCACGGGAGGGAGCCAGGAAGAGGTACACCTGGCTCTAATTATAGATGAGTGCCACCTGCCTGCGATTAGCAGGGAGGTATAAATTAAACAAAAATGTTGGTTCTAGGCAGTCTCCAGTCTGTGTGAAGTGAGGCTGGCACTGTGTGAACCTTTTTTCTTTGGGCTTAAATTTACGGTGTGTTTTGAAACTGGTAAACAGCTTAGCTGTCCAGGTTGTACAGTTAGGTTCCTGAAAAGTTTAGTTAGCGCTCCTGTGTGGAGTTAGGCTTTTGTTTGTTTTGTTTAATTTTATTTATTGTAAGAATTGTACATCTTGTGACTGAGTCTGTGTCTATAAGGGCAAAATGAACCTGAGCCATAAGGCTCTGTTACAATATAGATATAGATATATAGTTGTAGTCAAAAGTTTACATACGCCAATGGAAATATATAATTTCTAGAAATTTCTTGACAACAAATAATTATAGGAAAAATCTTTTGTAGCAAAAGTTTTGCTTTTGTGGATGAGGAAAAAAGTTACAGATTTATACAATTATTTATTTCAGCAATGTTTTAGCAAAACTCAAAATGCTAATTTAAAAGTATTCATACCCTGACAAGGAAAATCAAATTAATATCCTTTAGCAATAATAACCTCTTTTAAACAATTAAGATATTTGTCAGTGAGCTTTTGACATGATTCTTTAGTGATTTTTGACCATTCTTGAACGAAAATTGTTCCAACTTTCTTCAACTCATACCAAAGATTCTCAATCGGAATTAGATTGTAACTTTGACTAGGCCATTCCAGAACCTTGATTTTATTCTTCTTTAACCATTCTGAAGTAGATTTTGATGTGTGCTTTGGATTGTTGTTGTGTTGGAACGTCCAGTTGCACTTTTAAACCAAGTTTTGTAGCGGAGAGTTTCAGATGATTGGCCAATATCTTTTGGTATGCTATGGAATCCATGGCATTATACAGATGTTTGGGCGCATACATATTATTATACAATGACCAAATACATTCGGAACAGCAAGGTGGGATAGTTTCATGTTTTATCTTTCATGTAGTGCTGATGTACCCATTGACATTCGCTTATCCACATACACACTGTATTGCAGATCTATAGACTTTAATTAATTGGATGAAATGCAGGAATCAGAATTTATCATATGCTGTCTGTCTGACGTTATGGTCTAGCCTTGTCATTGTCACACTACTATCAAATTTGATTGGTTGGTATTGAAAATGTTGCCCTCGTGTTGCCTGAAATATAGAACATCATCCTACGTGGGAGACACGTCACCGGCGTGTTGCCGGGGTGTTGCCCAGGGTGGTCACACGAGGCGACAAGCTGGCAACATCTGTCGCCCCCTTGTTGTCATTGACAAATGTTGCCTGTGTGACCAGGGGAAAAACAGCCCCACAGAAGGATATTACCACATTCATGCTTGACAGTAGATATGGTGTTCTTTTCTTTGTATGCCTCACCAGATTTTCTCCAAATGCAACGATTATCAGCATGACCAAATAGTGCAATTTTTTTTTTCATCACTCCACAAAACCTTTGACCAGGACTCCTTTCCATCATTCAAATGCTGTTTTGCAAACTTTAAGCGATTGTCCTAAGAGTGGCTTTTTCCTTGGCCTGTGACCATTGAGACCTTCACCATGCAATACTCGATCTATGGTTGAAATGAAAACTCCAGTCCTTCTTGCAGCCAATTCACTTTGAATATCTTTGGCAGTCAATCTCGGATTGATATTAACCTTCCTCACAATTCTTCTACTTGTTCTTAGTGAAAGAACCTTCTTTCTTCCAGACCAAGGGAGCATTGTGATAGTACCATGAGTTTTGTACTTCTTCATAATAGAAACAATAGTTGAAATTGGGATACTCAAATACTTGGAAATCTTCTTGTATCCTTCTCCAACTTTATGACAATAAATCATTTTCTGCCTAAGCTCTTCAGATAGCTCTTTACTTTTTCCCATATTGACTTATTGGTAATGACACAATCATCCTATGCCTAATCCTTTTATACTTTCTAAGAATGTTCACCTACAATCCAGCATTTTCTAGACTTTCCTAGAATTAGGTTCTGCGTTATCATATTGAAATTCCAAGCACCTTGTAGACAATACTATCATAGCATCAAAGGGGATGAATACTTTTGAATTAGCATTTTTGGAGTTTTGCAAAAAAAAATGCTGAAATAAATAATTGTAGACATTTATTTCTTGTAACTTCCTCGTCCGCAAAAGCAAAACTTTTGCTACAAAAGATTTTTCCTAAAATTGTTTTTGAGACATTTCTAAAAATGATACATTTCCATTGGGGTATGTAAACTTTTGTCTACAACTGTGTGTGTGTGTGTGTGTGTGTGTGTGCAGTGTTTCTGAGATGATATATGATGTACTGTAGCACCTATGCTGATACAACTATAAAAGTTGTTTCAGATAATCAAAGAGAGCCATTCAATTATTATGCAGCCACAACACAAATTCAATTCAAGCCATGTAAATATGCCCTCAAACATGCAGTTATAATGCTAAATGCATAATTATAGCCAGTCAGTTATAGTAACCCTGTGGCAGGGCGAGAGTCCTGCTTGTAAATAAATTGCGGTGTTTTGTTGGTGGTTGGCAGGGATGGGGTTAATTCCTGTCCCTGCCAAAAACATGTGAGAATGTGGCTGCTCCCAAATAGAATAATTGATGACAAATGGGAGAGAGAAAAAAAAAATATATGCTCCTGTATTTTTATGTAAAACCTCAATGTGATAGTGACAGACATGGGTGAGGGACTTTCGGTTTCTTTTTGTGTGCATGATGTATTTTTGTTTAAACTTTTATTTTGGCTGGGTGGGCTGTGTTTTGTTGTTCATTTTGCTTTATAAAAATAAACCTGCAACACTTCAGTTCTGAGTCTCCTTCCTGCCTCCTGACTACTATAGAGACCCTGCCACTCTACCACAAACCCCTAAATAAAACCATCACAACTGAATTAGACGCAGTTCATGCACAGTATGTCTCAGAGTCATTGCTTAAGTTTCATACCCACTTCGGCAACACCTCGTTTAACCTGAGTAGGTACTGTGCCTGCACTAGACCAGACCACACTGAGCTCAATGCATTGACAGCACACGGAGAGAAGGGGCCGTAAACTTTATCTCCAAAGCGTTGCTTAAATGATAAATTGAGTAGCATCACCTGGTAACCGTGGCAATGATTACTCTTGGCTGCCTGTGTGAAATGGTTCCCTTGGTAACCAGGGGCTGCTACTTGGTTCATAACATGTCAAAAACATGAAGGTTACCACTATGGTACCATTTACCCTGACCCCTGCTACCATTGCACCTTAGTAAAGACCTGTTGTATTATACTGCAACTGCATTGCCACAGAAGATAATTTGGTGAGGACATATATGGGTTAAAATGCCAATATTATGCATTTATTGTGAGGCAGAACACAAAATGCAGAATGGTGTTTTTAGGTGGTGCCAGCTGAACCCTAATCTCAACCATGTCAAACCCTCTTAATATGATCTGTATTGACTCCCACACACAGAGTTCTTTAATCTTTTTAGGATTTACTGACACTTCCAGACCTGGCATAAATCTGACTGAGATTGAAAAAAATAATAATTTCTAAACTCTGTAGAACAAGGTGATTATTCCACCTTAACTCTCACATTATAAGCACAGTATTTTATATGCAGTATCTTTCATCAATCCATTTTTCATGAGCTATGCATGCACTGAAATCCCTGGGGTAATTTCATTTTATTTATTTTCCTCTTCAAAAACTATTTAGATTTTTACTTACCACAAACTGACAGTTGGGTGTGGTTTTGAATGCTAATATAACTTGATTCTTAGCTATACTGGCACACCGTGAGTATGTGCTGTTCACTGTTTCATTGTAACCCTGTACCATTTTAATTAATGTAGCAGTACACTTGCCGAGTAGGAAATGTGTTTTTTGAATTGCATGTGAGGTTATATAGTAATTGCATTGTAAATACACAACCACAGGTGTAAATACAGTGTATTTTGTAATTAAGCACATTGTTGCATTTTATTTTCACAGCCATCTCTGTAATTACTGTGTTATTATAGTGTAGTTAATGTAAAGTTTCTGCAAAGCCAGTAAATAAACAAAGGAGGAGAGGTAAGGAGCAGGGTTTTCAAAAGTTCGTAAATGATAACTCCAGTGTTAATCAAGAAATCGGCATGTAGCATTCATTGATTTTGGCATTTCCAAGCTTTTATTATGCTTATTTTGTTATTAAACAATTGTCCTAATGTGATTTCCGAAATTATGTTGATTTACAAAATAATGTTAATATCTTAACGAGCAGTGCTTGTGCAACTATTTATTTTGTTTGCGTGGAAATTTAAAAGCAAATCCGTATTAATTGTCATAATTTATCAGGAGTTCATTTGCACTTGGAAAAGGAGGGTTTAAATTAACGAAAACAGTATATAACTCACCTTGAAACAGAAATGTAATAGACCGCGGCTGATGATACAGAGAGAGTGTGCAGGACCAGAGTTAGCCTTTTCTATACTTGTGGTTATGAAAGAGATTTATTCACTTGTTTTAACCATTTGTAACCTTATGGAACATTTGTTGTATTGCTAAAATGATATTCCGTTATTTGCACGAAGTGTAGTGTTACTAACAAGAAATTATCAATGCAACTGTAGCCTACTTGAATTCTTCATCTGTACATTATATGATAGCTGACCTCTACTGTAGATTTTATTTGAATTATACAATCTTGGTATAGAAAATGGCATATTAAATATTACAATAAAGTTTCCTTAGGTGATTGCGGATTTGCAATGTGTCCTTGGCTTTTAACCCACAAGAACGAAGAACAGGCGTACAAGGACACACACAGATCCACTAGGAATGTGATCGAGATCATTGACATGGAATTTGACTTTATATACAATGTACACTTTCTCCTTCACACATGTATGCATATAAAATGTTCTTATAATACTGTAAGTGTAACATGTTGAGTTTATTTATCATGGAGGCAAGTAAGTAAGCCAGCTGAGATTCTCGGGACTTTGTTATATTGGAAGATTTGGGAGATTTTTTTGAGTCATCTTCATCATCATCATCATCATCATCATCATCCTGAAATTCTGATCTTGATCTCTGAAAAATGTGGGTTTCCTGTCAGTGTGACGCTCATTGTGGTCACTACTGGCGCAAGGATGTACAGTTTCCTCTCGATCCTGGTTGATGAGAGTAAAGCTGCATCCACACTGGATGTGAGTGAATAATTTAAAAGTCACTGCAGTCAAATGGGCGACATTGCTTTGAGAACATTTCGCGTGTCTGAAATAGAACTCTTTTTTTTTCGTCGCGACTGGAATGAAACTGACAATCAGAAGCTAGGTTAACACCCTTGACACACGTCAAACACACGCCTGAAAACACGTCACACCTGAAAACAAGTTAATCATTTTATGTAGTACCAGTAGTCGTGGCTTGCAGGTGGTACATTTAGCAGCACCGAGACATTTTCTTTCCAGTGGTGCAAGTTGCATAAAAATAGGTTTATTAATAAGCAAAAATAAACCAGACCATACATTATTATTTATTTAGCAGATGCCTTTATCCAAGGCGACTTACAGAGACTAGGGTGTGTGAACTACGCAACAGCTTCAAAGTCACTTACAATTACATCTCACCCGAAAGATGGAGCACAAGGAGGTTAAGTGACTTGCTCAGGGTCACACAATGAGTCAGTGGCTGAGGTGGGATTTGAACCGGGGACCTCCTGGTTACAAGCCCCTTTCTTTAACCACTGTTACATTGACACATACTTGCTAACACAAAAATACAGGTTAGTCTTTTTGTTAGTATAATTTATATTTGTGTGTAGTTTAAATCACTTGTTGAACGTTTACTTCTTCCAAAAATGTCATACGCTAAGTAGGGTATGTCATACCCTAGGCTTTTGTAGGTTCCTTTTAAACTAAGTTATATTAATATTACTGTAAATTGCACTGATCCTCACTTCTTCAATAAAAGTCTCCATTAGTGATATTTCAGGAAAAATGTGAACATTACTATGTAAAGCTGTGTGAGAACTCATTCTTTACCTAAAGTTATTAGATTTTGTTATTATTATTTTGATGTTGTACAGCAGCTATAGCTCAGTTTAAGAATACTTATTGTACCATAACTTAATTCATGACCTTGCTTTATAATTTGAAAACTATCACATGTATCATATATAAAGATATCGTGCAGCATATATCATATATCACAAAATATGATAAATTAATACTTAAGCCCATTTACATTTCTCAATTAATAACAAAGACATATTTAAAAAATACTTTTACTTAACCATATAAAATAATGCAAGGCTGTGTAGTCCAGTGGTTAAAGAAAAGGGCTTGTAACCAGGAGGTCCCCGGTTCAAATCCCCCCTCAGCCACTGACTCATTGTGTGACCCTGAGCAAGTCACTTAACCTCCTTGTGCTCCATCTTTCGGGTGAGATGTAATTGTAAGTGACTCTGCAGCTGATGCATAGTTCACACACCCCAGTCTCTGTAAGTCGCCTTGGATAAAGGCGTCTGCTAAATAAACAAATAATAATGCAATAAAAGAAAAACAAAGGTGTGAGGGTGGTTATGGGAAGGAAAGGATAACATATTCACAGGAGGTTTGGTTTAATTCCATGCGGGAGGTTTCTTAGGAATATATCGTTACCTGTGTCACTCATATGGACACCATCCCCCCTAAAAAGCCCAACCTGATCATATTTAATTTCAGGATGCGGTATTGAATACCCCTAAACCCCTTACAAAATCAGAAATGACATTGTTCACCCAGTTACGTGCTTTGTTTATTTTTGGAGATGCCTTTACATCTTTCCAAAGATGTCTCTGGGTAGTGCACGAGAAAATCATTTTTGTTTCTGGAAAGAGCTCATGCAAATTTGATAAATCTTTTTCATTTTTTGAATTAATTCCACGCTTTTCAATTTTTTAAAATCATTGCCTCCAGCATGGGTCACCAGGATATCGGGTTCAGAAACAGGGTAATTTAAAATTAAATCATAAACAACATTTAAAAAAAGGTGCCATCTCAGTCCCCTCCATCCGAACCAGCGGACAGAGGTGCTTGGCAGCTGCAGGTCCAGCCCGAGTGTTCTCCTGGCACGTTGCGCCCCACAGTGCACAAAACTGTGCCCAACAATCCAGACAGAGGTGGCTGTGAAGAATCAACAAGATGTTTGATGTTATTTACAGTAGGTTGATTGCAACATTTACATCTTTTTTTAATTTAATTTATCATATTTTCCAGTCTCTTACGTAGATTTTAATGTATTTTTTCACCATTTAAGAAAATAGTATGCAAATATTTATCATATGCAATACATTGGATCTTGTTTATTTTTTTTTTACTTTTGCAACTTTGCGGTGGATTTCTCGTGAATTGTTTTTTTTTCTTTTTAGATAAATTAATTGTCTGTTGCCAGTTTAAGTTTGCAAAAAATAATGTATAGTTAATGGTAAATGTACCTCTTTAGACAACTGGAAAACACCCATCAGATTGATTGCACATGTACCAAAAAATGTCATAGTACCTTTAAAACTTGTTGACACATCATTTAAAATGTGTAATTCTCATAGCCTACTTTGCTGCCTCTAATCCCAAAATATTAAATGGGAGAAACATTAACTGCAAACCTGAAATGACAGAAATCGAAGCTTTTGTGTTTTTCTTTATACGCACTGTACATTAGTAGTATGTAGAAATGTCATTGTACAGTATGAGGTGTTCACCCATCATGAAGCCGGTATTTCTTTGACCCCATAGTTTGCAGTAGTAACCAAATGCACGGCATTGAGTCGGACCGTGTACAGCTACTGTAGCGCTGCTTCTACTTGATAAAAGTATGAAATGAACAGGGCAGGTGAAGAGTATATCCATCGCACAATAATAATATAATATAAAGTCAAAACACTAAGTCAACACGGGTCATTGCCTCTCCAAATGACCTACCTATTGTTCAATTGAGGTAGCCCATTTGGAGGGGAGATGCTATTTTTCAGATTAATCTTTTAATCTGTTCTGCCGTAGCCCATTTTTAGGGTTTCAAAACACTGGCGCAGCAGAATTTTCGCATTTAAATGTGCCAGCTTACACCATGCCTCATTCATTTTGGGCCAGTTAATACATTCTGGATGGGGTCAGATTTTTACACTCCGCCAATTTAGCGCTGCGTCAGTCGATCTTGATACATGTCCCCCATTATTATCCTGGATACTGGATCCTGGAGTGTGGAGATTGGTAGAACATCAGGATGCCAAAGGACTGGCTCCATGCACCTCTATATACCTACAGCTATGGCCAAAAGTTTTGCATCACATATAGTTTTAGGATTGAGACAATGAAAAAAAACAAAAAAAAACACATGAACATAATTTCTATATTTTATTTAACATCATGTAGCCAGAGAAACTACAAAATAATATCACAAAAGTCTACTGGAAGCCATAATAGTAGTTCAGTATTTCATGTTAGATTTTGAAATTTTTCAATTTTTGTCTGTATATGCAAAACTAGAAAGCTGTATGTAATTCAATATGTTAACGTAACATTATTCAGCAGGTTTCATTCGACTTTCTGAAGCAAATTTAGTTAATTCTATAGGGTGATGCACAACCTTTGGCCATAGCTGTACATACACATACAGTGGGAGAGCAAGTGTTAAATGCTCCTTCTGTTTAGTCAATACTCTTGCTGAAGGTAGATGGACTTTGTTTCATTTTAACAGTGTGCTAACAGTGAGTCGCCTCAAAAGCTGTCATTATTGTTAGGTCTAAATGTAATACAATTGAATTGCATGAATAATTTGATCAGGCCCGATCCATGGTTTTGAGTTTCAGTACAATCTGTTCTGAAAGGTCCTCAGCTGGAACATTGTAACTGATGAAGCTGTTTATAACCTTCAGGCCAACTAAACAAAAACAATAAGTTATCACTGATTCCAGATTGTGAAGCACTCAGCTTGATGCTAAGGTGCACTTTGACAAGTACATTTACAAGAAGGTCAGTGGGTACTTTAGCACCACCTCTGCAGACAGGGGACTATAGAAGGTGATTAATAGCCACAGGTTTATTTGTTGCTTTTAGAATGAATAAGTAGATCACGGATGCAATGGGGCTGACCACAATGATGGGTATGGTTAGGTTATTCATTTCTCCACTCATCCACGACATCTCCTTGTACAGTAATACAGGAACAAACCCTCTTAGAGTACATACATGACTCCACAGGACTGTGCTAAGTCACATGTTTTAATGTGCAAAATACTACAGCAAGTAGAAGTCACACGTTATTTTAGGGTGTATTTATAACAGTGTCATTAATTAAAGACTATTTAACGTATAGTTTTCTACAAGATTATGCAACTACAGTAGTCAGAAGACAATAAGAACAATTATTAAAGCTATTTATTTTGTAACATTATTATATAAAAAGAAAAAATAAATACTATTCCAAAACTAACACTTTATGAAGCAAATTCCGGATACTTAGAAGCTGAACATTAAGAGGTTTTAATTTCTTGTGTATTTTTCTATCTGGAGTAAAAAGCATTAAGAATCGAGCTGTTGCTGTAATAAACCCCTGAGTAAAGCTGCACTGAGGCTTTAAGGTGCTATCTATTGACAGCACTCCTCTTACGAGCATATCTCCTCCTCCACACAGATAGCAGAGGCACAGTTGAGTTGGAGCAGCTAACAGAGTGGGATGGAGCAAGAGAGGAAGTTGGGTAGAAGTGTCAGGGTTTTAAATGCGACTGTATTCCGAAGCCTGTGCTGAAACTAACCTGCCTAGACTTGTGTATGACCGAAGGATCCTGGAGATGCAGGCATAAGAGATTGCACTTTAGTTGACGGGTAAGATGTTTGTCATTGAACTGTGAGGTTAGCGTACAACCCTTGCTTTTTTATTCAATTCATTGGGCTGAGATGCCAAGCCATTACAATGCATTAGGCAGCAGCCATTACCTGCAGCAATCATATTAGTGCTTCTCATTTCACTGTAAACATTGCAGGCATACAGGATGCAAACAAGGAGAAGGCCTGGACCCAGAGATTCATTGGCATTTTTACACAAGTGGGAAAAAGAAATGCTGGAATATTTTAATATGCACTACCCGTTCCTTTCTGCAGATTCCTGTTATGGTTCAGATTGCTTTTTGCCTTTATTGTTTGCAGCACATGGGGGGGGGGGGACCGTGTTCAGCGATACAGTTCTGTGAGTAAAGCGTTCTTGTCTACAGCAATGTATAACTGTGCATTATTTTTTTGCTCTGGTATTTGAGTACTTCATGAAAAATGTATGGGCTGCTTTTCATTTTGTACAGTGGGGCATGTGAGCATTTGTTAAAAGAGCTCCATCAAGAATTGGCAATTCATACACAAGCTTATACACGGAATGACCTTGCTCGTGTACCCAACTTTAGACTAAACAATAATGAGAAACTGGTAGAACTAATCAGTTTGAAAAACAGCCTGTTCTATTACACTGGGGCATCATTCATAATTCATGCTGTGTCCTGGATTTTTTACACCACCTGCCCTTTATGCCTGCACACAGACTGCAGTTTCACAACACAAGAAGAAAATTACAGGACTTGCCGCTTTAATAAGTTGCTTACTGTGGATTGTGTTATTATCATGGCTTCTGAGTACTCTCTTTACAAATACAGTAGGGGATCGTTGTGTTAGATTAAAAGAAAAAAAAAAGATTTTGTTTGCACACCAGAAACAAACAACAAGGCAACTTGACAGGAAATAACTTGTCTGTTATGGTGTTTGCAATCACTGAGAGTGGTTCTGGGTTCTGATGCTCTGCCCATCTGGTTTTGAACTTGTTTTGAGCTTGTCTCAAGATTTTCTTTCTGGATAAAATCTGGACTGAGTACATGGTGAATTTTGGTGGTCTCCAAAAAGTCCATCTCTCTATGTTCCTTATCACAACTTGTATATGTTCCTTATCACAACTTGTATATGCAAAGATTGAAAGTATTTATCGCTGGAAAAAAAGTGATTGCTAAATGTAAGGTTAATATAATTTATACCAAGTGTTGCAAGTGTACAAATAGATTCACATGATATTAGCTGGTAAAAGTTCAGGCACCGAGCAACAACCGCTCAGAAACATTTTACAGATCTCTGAGCTAGAAATATATTCATGGAAATACAAGAAACCCACAAAACCTGGGCATGCTGTCAAGCTGTCTAAACACACTACCTTCTCTTTGGATTCAGCAGGAAAGTGCCATCCCAACCAGAGAAAAAATAGCAAAAAAAAATATATACAGCTCTGGAAAAAATTAAGAGACCACTGCAAAATTATCAGTTTCTCTGGTTTTACTATTTATAGGTATGTGTTTGGGTAAAATGAACATTTTTGTTTTATTCTATAAACTACTGACAACATTTCTCCCAAATTCCAAATAAAAATATTGTCATTTAGAGCATTTATTTGCAGAAAATGACAACTGGTCAAAATAACAAAAAAGATGCAGTGTTGTCAGACCTCGAATAATGCAAAGAAAATAAGTTGGAGCATTGTCCTGCTGGAAAAACCAATCCTCAGAGTTGGGGAACATTGTCAGAGCAGAAGGAAGCAAGTTTTCTTCCAGGACAGCCTTGTACTTGGCTTGATTCATGCGTCCTTCACAAAGACAAATCTGCCCGATTCCAGCCTTGCTGAAGCACCCCAGATGAGTCCAATTTTCAGCTTTGCCCAACACCTGGTCGTCTAATGGTTAGACGGAGACCTGGAGAGGCCTACAAGCCACAGTGTCTCTCACCCACTGTGAAATGTGGTGGAGGATCGGTGATGATCTGGGGGTGCTTCAGCAAGGCTGGAATCGGGCAGCTTTGGCATGAATCAAGCCAAGTACAAGGTTGTCCTGGAAGAAAACTTGCTTCCTTCTGCTCTGACAATGCTCCCCAACTCTGAGGATTGGTTTTTCCAGCAGGACAATGCTCCATGCCACACAGCCAGGTCAATCAAGGTGTGGATGGAGGACCACCAGATCAAGACCCTGTCATGGCCAGCCCAATCTCCAGACCTGAACCCCATTGAAAACCTCTGGAATGTGATCAAGAGGAAGATGGATGGTCACAAGCCATCAAACAAAGCCGAGCTGCTTGAATTTTTGCGCCAGGAGAGGCATAAAGTCACCCAACATCAATGTGAAAGACTGGTGGAGAGCATACCAAGATGCATGAAAGCTGTGCTTGAAAATCAGGGTTATTCCACCAAATATTGATTTCTGAACTCATCCTAAGTTAAAACATTAGTATTGTGTTGTTTAAAAATGAATATGAACTTATTTTCTTTGCATTATTCGAGGTCTGACAACACTGCATCTTTTTTGTTATTTTGACCAGTTGTCATTTTCTGCAAATAACTGCTCTAAATGACAATATTTTTATTTGGAATTTGGGAGAAATGTTGTCAGTAGTTTATATAATAAAACAAAAATGTTCATTTTACCCAAACACATACCTATAAATTGTAAAATCAGAGAAACTGATAATTTTGTAGTGGTCTCTTAATTTTTTCCAGAGCTGTATATAGCAGAGTGGAGTAGTGGTTAGGGCTCTGGACTCTTGACCGGAGGGTCGTGGGTTCAATCCCAGGTGGGGGACACTGCTGCTGTACCCTTGAGCAAGGCACCTACATTGCTGTATAAATGGGTAATTGTATGTGAAAATAATGTGTAAAAAATAATGTGATATCTTATAACAATTGTAAGTAGCCCTGGATAAGGGCATCTGCTAAGAAATAAATAATAATATATAAATATTTTGTTGTGTAGCATTACAATATGATAATGTTTAATAAAACAAAAACAACATTAAAAAAATATTCTCTAAAATGCAAGAACAAATGAAATTTTTACCTAAACCCTAGACTCAACATTCATATACTAACACCAGTTCTGGTTCCTCAGAGGAGGCAAGGCTCCGTTATAAACTCCTATCTGCTATTAACCACAGTTCATGTGATCTGAGCCCAGGTTTTAATTAGAGTTTAATTAGACTCCGTAGAGTTTTTTTCATCAGAGGAGACAAGCCTCCGTTACTAACTCACACACACAGTTCAGTACCAGCAATGGCAGATGACACAGTCTGATCCCTGGTTTTAATTGGAGGAGCAACTCAAACCCTCCCACCCCCTGCTGAAACACTGCGGAAGGAGATTTTGATCAGAAAAAAAATAAATCCATAACGGCAGGACAAGTTAAAAAAACATCTGGGACGGTAGACAAAAAATAAACTGCGTTGCTGCTCGATATCGCTGAAAATCCCTTGACTGTTTAGTCCCATTAAACCAAAGTTAAATACAAAGCCAGCGTTGTTGACATGCATGGATCCTGGGCATAGGAGGCTGTGTGGTCCAGTGGTTAAAGTAAAGGGCTTGTAACCAGGAGGTCCCCGGTTCAAATCCCACTTCAGCCACTGACTCATTGTGTGACCCTGAGCAAGTCACTTAACCTCCTTGTGCTCCGTCTTTCGGGTGAGACGTAGTTGTAAGTGACTCTGCAGCTGATGCATAGTTCACACACCCTAGTCTCTGTAAGTCGCCGTGGATAAAGGCGTCTGCTAAATAAACAAATAATAATTATGGGAGTTGTAGTTTTTCTCTGCATTTCTGCTGATTGGAAACACCTTTCAGCATGTACCAGATAAACTACTATTCCCAGAAGACACTGCGCGCCTGTCTGCCCATTGCACTGACACTGGTAAAGTGAGTTATATGTTCAAAGTTTTATATTATGATACCACTTCCTTTCTCTGGAAACAAATCTAGTTGTTGGTTTAGTATTTGTTTATTTTCCCCCGCGCAGACAAACTCGTTCACTCTCTTTTCACCTGTATGGTCAGTATATAATTTTATTAGTCATTTATTTAAGTTTAGCAAATTGATAGGATGCACTTGATTTTTTGTCTGCCTTTCTCCTGCCTTAACAACTTTTGTTTAGAAAATATTGCATGTAAAGTGTGTTAGTAACGTGGTCTTGAAATCTAAATGCTATATCAATGTTGTATAAAGTGCATTTTTAAACATGAGCTGGCAGTGTTATTATTATTATTATTTGTTTATTTAGCAGACGCCTTTCTCCAAGGCGACTTACAGAGACTAGGGTGTGTGAACTATACATCAGCTGCAGAGTCACTTACAATTACATATCACCCGAAAGACAGAGCACAAGGAGGTTAAGTGACTTGTTCAAGGTCACACAATGAGTCAGTGGCTGAGGTGAGATTTGAACCGGGGACCTTCTGGTTACGAGCCCCTTTCTTTAACCACTGGACCACACAGCCTGTGTGTAAATATGCTGGCAGTAAAGTTTTTTAGAATAAACTATGAAGGGCTATTGTTTTTTTTTCTTCTGTTGGCTAGTGGAGAAAATGTGTTTAACAACCGAATTGGTGTAAAACCTGTTTAGACTGCACTGGACTTGCCTGTCCTCAGCACCATATTACTGGATCCTCAGCTGATGCACTATCCTTGCACTATTGCACTACGACATCATTGTAGATAGAACTTGCTGTAATCCTATCTTGTTGCATCTTTGCTCATATTGTATTTTAGTAGTCTTACTTGCACTTACTGTAAACAATATTGTGTTTAAATATTAATCATGCACTGTAACCCTGTACAGTACTGCCCTGTAACACCTGTAAGTCAATTTGGATAAAGGCATCTGCCTAATAATAATAATAATAATAATGATATGAAAGTGTTGTCAGTTTGAATACAATAGGAAGATTCTACTGCTGCTGGGGTTTAATGGGACCCCCAAGCCCTCTGCCTTTTTTTCTGCCCCCCCCATTTTGTTTGCCCACCAGCCACCACTGATCCCTACTTCATAAAGAAAACTAGCAAAAACAAAATGTTCCAAGGAATCTCAGCCCCCGTACTTCACTAATTCATTGTTGATCATATGCAGTAGCGGTGTGTGCTGTGTAAGGTCCATGACCAAAAGCACTACATACCAACTTTTAGTCCACCAAATGTTTTTTTGAAAGATGAATAAATGTGATTTATATTTGGCTAGAATACATTCTCTTCATATATCAATAAAGATTTTACCTTTTAACAAAAAAAAATGTATTATGGGGGCAGCGTCGTAGCCAGAGCTGACATTCTACCGAGGTCACACTTAGGTTTCAAGCTCTAGCTGCAGTATTTATATGACTGCTTGGTATTTATATGACTGCTTGGTATTTACTATTCAACCTCCAAATCTATGTTACACTGCAAACCAATAGAGAAAATGAAGGAGTCTTTTATACTTTACCAGAATTTCTACATGAGGATCAGCATTGATGATGTAAAAAAACAACCGAGGACACAATGACCTCATAGCTCGTGGCCATGTATGGGGGACACCGGGACAGAGTAATAATTCCACGCTGTATTGAATATTTTCACCTGGGAGATGAGAGGATATTTGTGGAGCAATAGCCTGCTGTTTTACTTCTTATTTCTCATTGGTTTTAGTCTGGGACTTTGAAGCTCTGTTTTTTTACAATACCATTTGTCCCCTGCCCCAACCCCCTGTCTTTAAAGTATGTATTCCTAATAAAAAGTAATTAAGAAATGATTATCTGAAATCAATTCTCCCCATTCATTTTCATTAAAGCTTACAAATTATGTTAAGGGGCAGCAATCAAAAATGGTCTCTACTTGAACCATGTTCTTAATTATTAAATTGTATCAATTAAACCCCTGACCTGTTCCTAAAGCACAGTATCATTGAATTAAACATATTCAATTGGAATGGAAGAGCACTTGAACCTGAGTTGCCTACCCGTGCTCTATGATATAGGCTAGGTTGTAACATTGTTACAACAGAACTTATACATGTTGTACAAATCTAATATAAACATTGTGCATGTTATAATCATGTAGGAATCCAACATAAAAACAGCCTCCCAGTACAGCCAAACCATACACCTGTGCTCGCACCTTGAGGACTGAAGTCTGTATCTACTGTAAATAGCTGGGCACATTCTGATTTACCCATTCAGAAACAATGTAACAACTTGCCCCGGCTGCCCTACATCACACAGTAAAGTAGCTCATCAGGATCCTCACATTATTCGTGCTACATAATGGTTGTAACCTTCATATGTGATAGTGGTATGGTATTGTAATTTTAATGTATTGGTAACCTTAGATTATTTACTGTAACCCTGGTTCCCTGAAAGAGAAGACGACCACCAAACATACTTATGGGATATGCCTGCCTATTGGTAGGTATTCATGAGCTCTTTATATCAGAGCAGCCGATAGGCCCCTTCCTGGGGTGACGTCCTTAGTCCCGCCTACCAAGGGACTAAAACAGTCAGCCCACAGAAGCCATTTCTCTTTTTGCATCGAGCCCATGAGGGCGACCGATGCACCCTCGCTGGTTGGTGGTCGTCTTCTCTTTCAGGGAACCAAGGTTACGGTAAGTAACCTAACGTTCCCTTTCAATTCGAAGACGACCACCAAACATACTTGTACTTATGGGAAAGTATACCAGAGCAGTCGCGAGGGAGAAGGAGTGGCAGCAGATGAGGGACGCATCAAAACCGCAAGGACCCTCGTGCCTGAAGACAAGGAAGGATCTATCGCATTAATGCTATAGAACCTGGAGAAAGTATGCGGCATAGCCCAGCTAGCCGCAGTACAGATATCAAACAGCTAGGACCCTCTGAAGAGCCTGGGCCATCTGCACCTTGAGGGCCATTATGTCCCTTGTCTGCTTTGAGCGCTTAACCCGTCTCGCTTGCGGAGATGGGAAGTGGCTACGAGTATTCGATGTCCGAGCCTGCGCGCAGGGAATGCATTGCGAGGGGCTCTGGGATAACCGGAGGAGCGGGGGACTTGGGGCTGCAAGGGCCACTGACGACTCGGCCACAGGGGACTGAGCCTCCGTCCCCGTGGCCCTAGCCAGTCTATTGCAAAGCATCCAGGGCCGAAAAGAATCGCAGATATCGCAAAAAGCCTCATCCCTGAGGGCCAGAGTGGCATGATGGATGCCCAAGCACCGCACACACAGGGTAGGCCCATCCTCCTGCCGTCACTGTACTAATGCCACCTGGTATGTAACCCAAGGGCATTACGTGCACCAGGCTGTGCATGCACTAAGGTACTAAGTAAAACATGCACCAATTGACACTGTGCACCAAGAGCACTGGGCGCTGTGTGTACCAAAGCACTGTGGGCGATATGCACACTGAGCACTGCAGGTGCTACACACACCGAGTTTATTGAGTGCACCAAGCACTGCATGCACCTGGTACTATATGCACTGAGCGTACCAAGCACCACAACCGCTACGCACGGCAAGGTGGTGGATGCCTCTTGCACCAAGCACCGTGCACACCGAGTGCATGTAGCGGTGTATGTACCGAGCACCGTGTGCTCCGGGTGTAACGAGCACCGAGGGCACTACGCGCACTAAGGTATTAAACACCGTGCACACCGGGTACCATGTGCACCAGGTACCGTGCACCAAGTGCACCGGGTGTAACGAGCACCGTGGGTGCTATGCACACTGAGGCACTAAACACTGTGCGCATGAGCACCGTGCGTACATTGTAGAAAAACTAACAATCACAAAACCACTCATGAAATTATTATTATTATTTATTTCTTAGCCGACACCCTTATCCAGGGCGACTACAATTGTTACAAGATATCACATTATTTTTACTTACAATTACCCATTTATACAGTGGAGTTTTTACTGGTATAATCTAGGTAATGTACCTTGCTCAAGGGTACAGCAGCAGTGTCCCCTAGCTGGGATTGAACCCACAACCCTCCGGTCAAGAGTCCGGAGCCCTAACCACAACTCCACACTGCTGCCCCATAGTACATCTTTTATGGTGAAGAATAGCTATGCAAAGAACCTACTTTCCATATTCAGATCAGAAAAGCATTTTTTGTTTTGTGAGGGTGTTAAATAGTTAGTGTGTTTACACATTTGTCCATAAAATTTAGGAATATCTAATTGCTTCAGGCTTATTCATTTACCCCTCACATGGAAAACGAGCAGTCTATGTTTTTATTGGTGGCTTAAAGGCCCGTAAATAATTTTAAATGTCCCTTGCATATGTCCATTGTATTACTTTTGCATGAGGTGTATACTTGCATGGTGAGGTGTATACTCTTGCATGGTGAGGTGTATACTTGCATGGTGAGGTTTATACTTGCATGGTGAGGTGTATACTCTTGCATGGTGAGGTGTATACTTGCATGGTGAGGTGTATACTCTTGCATGGTGAGGTGTATACTTGCATGGTGAGGTGTATACTCTTGCATGGTGAGGTGTATACTCTTGCATGGTGAGGTGTATACTTGCATGGTGAGGTGTATACTCGCATGGTGAGGTGTATACTTGCATGGTGAGGTGCATACTCTTGCATGGTGAGGTGTATACTCTTGCATGGTGAGGTGCATACTCTTGCATGGTGAGGTGTATACTTGCATGGTGTTACCAGTGGAATCATGGCTGGGAGGTATGACTTGTGTTGATGGCTGACAGATACATTTTCAAAGTTTTTTTGTATAGTAGTACTAAAAGGAAATGTGTGATACGTTTTGTCAGTTGAGAAGTCTTTATATGTTATAATGTGTTGAGGGAGTGACCACCTTTACAGGATAATTCGACTTGATTGCAGAGCAAACAAAAACAATCCTTTCAGACCACACTTTTGCTGTCAGCTGCAGAACATCACAATATCTGGGGCAAAGATATCTTCTCAAGAAAAACAAGGGACCGATTATTGTGTATTTATATGAATTTATTAATTGTGTATTTATGGAATCGGTGTCCTTTTTTCAGAGCACTCTGGGGAACATTATGAAGTACTTTTTTAAAACATTTATTTATTTATTTATTTATTTTTAAACATGTTTTGGACAAATTACAAGACATTGTTTCACCTGAGTGATTACTTCTCAGGGTCTTTGTAAGAAGTCATGGACACTACCCTCGATTATTTTCTCAAAATAAATATTTATAAATAAAATATTAGTTCTTCATGTCATTATTATCAGTAATAAGGAAAAAAAAAACATACCTGATAAATTTAGTTAATGAAATATTAACTGCTTATATATTTCTTGATATTTATAAATGTTGTGTTTCTGCGTTCTGCTGAAAATGTCTCTGTTCTTTACAGTTAAATGCTGTCTCAGTGTATGCCACATGGAAAAAGAAACAAGCATGCTGAGAAGTTCAATCCCTCCCCTATCGAATGATATGCGTTAACAAGCTGTACTGCAAAGTATGGTGGCCCAGTAAGTCAAAGAAACAACGTTTTTATCGTGTTTACCCCATCGCGGGCCCAGAATGTCACTTCAGTATGATCACGGTTTACATGATCCTTAAAGGGTTAATAATCACGTGCGTGGGAATGATGTCAAAGTTTACACATGAGCAGTACCCTATCAAAATAGGTTTTGATTAAAGTGTGTTTACATGACATAAATCGTTTTTTTCGGAGTACTATTGGAATATTCTAGGTGGTATTTTTTGATACGTTTTCGTAAAAATTTGTTTACGTGACTTTTAATATCAGAATTACCTTTTGGAAAAAGATATATTCTGAAAAAACTCAAACTCAAACTCCTGCCATCCTTGGTGGGTCAAACAGGGAACTCGACAGACCTGTAGCATTAACCCTGATCCTAAAGCACAAGCATGGCATAATACTTCCCTTCTGAAGCTCTAGACCTGTTAAATACCAGGATACAGCTCTAAAACATGATATTGTTATTATTATTATTTATTTCTTAGCAGGCACCCTTATCCAGGGCGACTTACAAGTTATCACATTATTTTTACATACAATTACGTTATTTTTTTACACATTATTTTTACATACAATTACCTATTTATACAGTTGGGTTTATACTGGAGCAATCTTGGTAAAGTACCTTGCTCAAGGGTACAGCAGCAGTGTCCCCACCTGGGATTGAACCCACGACCCTCTGGTCAAGAGTGTAGAGCCCTAACCACTACTCCACACTGCTGCCCTGAGCCCTAACCACTACTCCACACTGCTGCCCTGAGCCCTAACCACTACTCCACACTGCTGCCGTGAGCCCTAACCACTACTCCACACTGCTGCCCTGAGCCCTAACCACTACTCCACACTGCTGCTATATTCAAGTTATAATCTAATTTAACTGTAAAATGTTCATGCTGGGCAGGGGATTTTTCTGTTTGAGAGGGGGCTGGAGATCCATTCTGAATGCACTATTCTCAAGCTGGATGCACTATTCTCAAGCTGGATGCAGAAGATTTGACAGGTGTGTATCTGGTAACCGCACTATCAGTCTAATCAGATCCATTGATTTCAAGCCATACATTGGACATTAACGATTATAGCAACATAACCAAATGCCAAGTTCAGTACATACTAATAAAGTACTTGAAGCTCAGGGATCTGGTGAAACAGTAAACCTCTTGCTAAAGCTAGATAGATTGATTTGAGATTGTGCCATTAATGGGGAAAGATTACAGCTGTCAAAAACTTTAGAAGAGAGTTCATTTGCAGTAGCATTTGAAATGTATATGCCATCAGCAATATAGTGTGGCGCATTAGTATTTTATATAATGCCATTGGTTTTATGAGTTGTTTCTTCTGTTGTGGAGCAGCGACTACATAGAAAGGTACGCAATAAAACCATTTAAAACGACACTAAATCATAAAAATGGCACATTATTGGAGACCTGAAAACAGCTAAATAGCTGCCACTAGAACAATTGCCCATAACTCTTAACAAGTTTAGTAATTTTACACTGCTGTTATAAAATATAGGTTAATAATAATAATAATAAAACTAATAAAATAAACAGTGTACATCTAACTGCATATAAGGCAATATTTTAATCGAGGGGTTCTGGAAACATATCATTTATAATAGCAAAACTTGAACCTAATATGGAATAACAGTCTTGTAATGTATAGTGAACACTAATAATACTAATAGGATACAACTTTTTGAACAGTGAAGACCCCCTCTCAGCATGACTTGATGCACCCCAAGTACTAATATACTGCCCCACCTGCACAATGAAACCAGTCTGTTTAATCTAATCTTGTCTCATTCCACTATCAAACTGGGGCAATCCAGTCTGCAACCTGGCATTACACACAATTCAAAGATCACTGGACATGCATTCACTGAACTCTCCTTCCAAATACCTCCTACGAAACAAAGGATTTGGTTCCCCTTATATACCATCAATTAGTCAATCAACACCCAGCCACATTCCACATGTGGATTTTGGCAAGGATGGAATTGACCCCATCCCTGCCAAACATATTCAAAATAACAAATCTTTATTTCCAAAAAAAACACACGTTATTTACATATAGGGCTTCTGCCCTTTCACAGTCACAGTTTTGTATATTTGCTTCTTATAAATTAAACTCCAGTTTTTCCCACGACAGAATAATATCTTCAATGCCTCCATTTCAGCCTACATATTTAATTCCGGCAGTTAGAGATTTAAAACCAGGCAACTTTGTTGAGGTGTGCTGATGCTCATATTTTCAGAGTATTTACCTTTGAGACGTATCTGTCAGCAGGCATTAAATAATTCAAAACACACCTATTGATTAATGTGTTGATTTCAAAAGAAGAAAAGCAGCCCTACCCTCTCCTTTATAATTGAGTACCATTCAATGACAATTAACTTGTGTTTTAAAAGCCGATTGGAAGCGAATCGTGGGCGGTGACATTTTTGCTGCCGTACCGAGGCTGTAAACTGACTATGAAAATGTTGCAAAACTACCAAATGCAACATAACTCAAGCTACCACTGTGGACACTGGGATATGTATCGGAGATGGTAGGTGTTACCTGTTGGGTGATTTGTCACAGAATTACCCTCGTGGCCATTGCTTCTAGAAGCCATTTATTGTGGTTTTCATACATATTTGATATTGGATGACTGAAGCTAGCTTCAGTGGATTAAACATACCAAGGGGAGAAGATAAACAGATATGGTATTTGCAGACAATATGGATTAGGGGCTTTGTTTAAAATCTGTTGAGCTAGACTGTATCCTAGTGATGTGCACCTGCATTCCTTAAATCACTGTCAAAATGTGTCTGAAACAGGATACCTGCATGGGACTGATAGCAAGCAGACCCCGTACAGTATAATATTTACCTAGCTATGAAATAAGAACAGATCAGTTGCATTATTAGTGGTGTTTTTGAACCAGACAAGAATGCTGCCTGCAGACTGCTAATCAGAGAGCTTTGAGGAGAGGATCCTAGGTCTCTCAGCTTGCAAACTTTTCACATGTTCCTCATACATGTATTCTAGAGTTAAACACTACAGGCAGCATCTTTAAACATGTTTTAAAAATACAATTCAGTTACAGGGCTCATCCGACATAGTAACTGCTGAATATTTTTCAGAAACTAGCTTAATTATAGGGTCATTTTGTACTTATGTAGCAATTATTTTAGCATTAGTCATTGCTGTCATTCAGAGTCTATTAATTCAAAGTCTATTTGTTTTTTTTTCGTAAGTGAATATAAAAGTAACATTTGAAATAAAAATAACATATAAACAAAAGTACTTTTGGTTTTGACTGTATAGTTTACATACTATATAGTACATAAATATTTACATAAATCAAACGTTTGCCCTATTAAACACCCATACGGAAAGAACACATATCTTCAATATATTATAAATATATGTAATCTACCATTTTATGTTAAATATATGCATCACATGTACAAATATTCTTCATATGTTTTTTAAATATAAGCAAAATAGGAACATGCATGACCAAAATTAATGATATCATGCAACTTGAGTAGATTTGTGCTTTCACATAATTTGTAATGGTAGTCTGGAAATATGCAAATTTCAGCATTAGCTGGCCAGTTAAATATTTAGCTAAATGTTAAATCTTGCTAAGAGTTTTAAGATTTTGTTAAATATTTAGCTAAATATTAAATCTTTTTTTAGAGATTAAGCTGGCCAGTTACATATTTAGCTAAATGTTAAATCTTTTTTAGAGATTTAGCTGGCCAGTTACATATTTAGCTAAATATAGTGAAGTGGTTTAAGATTGAGTTCAATATTTAGTTAAAGGTTAAATCCTGTAATTAGATTTATAAATTATATCTGAATGTACACATTTAAAAAATATTTATTCATTTTCACAACATTTATAAAACTGGGGAAAAAATACAAGATTTAAGTTAAATCTGGAAAGCATGGCACATGGCACCCCATATACAGTACTGTGCAAAAGTTTTAGGCAGGTGTGAAAAAATGCTGTAAAGTAAGAATGCTTTCAAAAATAGACATGTTAATAGATTATATTTATCAATTAACTAAATGCAAAGTGAGTGAACAGAAGAAAAATTTAAATCAAATCCATATTTGGTGTGACCACCCTTTGCCTTCAAAACAGCATCAATTCTTCTAGGTACACTTGCACAAAGTCAGGGATTTTGTAGGCATATAGTCAGGTGTATGATTAAACAATTATACCAAACAGGTGCTAATGATCATCAATTCAATATGTAGGTTGAAACACAATCATTAACTGAAACAGCTGTGTAGGAGGAATAAAACTGGGTGAGGAACAGCCAAACTCAGCTAACAAGGTGAGGTTGCTAAAGACAGTTTACTGTCAAAAGTCATACACCATGGCAAGACTGAGCACAGCAACAAGACACAAGGTAGTTATACTGCATCAGCAAGGTCTCTCCCAGGCAGAAATTTCAAGGCAGACAGGGTTTCCAGATGTGCTGTCCAAGCTCTTTTGAAGAAGCACAAAGAAACGGGCAACGTTGAGGACCGTGAGACGCAGTGGTCGGCCAAGGAAACTTACTGCAGCAGATGAAAGACACATCATGCTTACTTCCCTTCGCAATCGGAAGATGTCCAGCAGTGCCATCAGCTCAGAATTGGCAGAAAACAGTGGGACCCTGGTACACCCATCTACTGTCCGGAGAAGTCTGGTCAGAAGTGGCCTTCATGGAAGACTTGCGCCAAAAGCCATACCTCCGGCGTGGAAACAAGGCCAAGCGACTCAACTATGCACGAAAACACAGGAACTGGGGTGCAGAAAAATGGCAGCAGGTGCTCTGGACTGATGAGTCAAACTTTGAAATATTTGCCTGTAGCAGAAGGCAGTTTGTTCGCCGAAGGGCTGGAGAGCGTACACAAATGACACACACAGTGTCTGCAGGCAACAGTGAAGCATGGTGGAGGTTCCTTGCGAGTTTGGGGCTGCATTTCTGCAAATGGAGTTGGGGATTTGGTCAGAATTAATGGTCTCCTCAATGCTGAGAAGTACAGGCAGATACTTATCCATCATGCAATACCATCAGGGAGGCATCTGATTGGCCCCAAATTTATTCTGCAGCATGACAACGACCCCAAACATACAGCGAAAGTCATTAAGAACTATCTTCAGCGTAAAGAAGAACAAGGAGTCCTGGAAGTGATGGTATGGCCCCACAGAGCCCTGATCTCAACATCATCGAGTCTGTCTGGGATTACATGAAGAGAGAGAAGCAACTGAGGCTGCCTAAATCCGCCGGGATACACAACTATGTGTAACCCGACCAAACAAAGAGCCCAAATAAACAAACAATAAACAAAAGTCCGTCTTCCTCTTGTAATCCAGGAACGGGAGAAACATGGGGTATTAAAACCCAGCACTTCCGGGCTGTCGCTCCTCCGGCGTAATCCCGGAGCGTCCCGTTAGTGCTCTACAACACAGGAAAGAGGAGATGGGTTAGTAGATAAGTCCACAAAAACAAATGATCCGTATTCCAATTCCCTTCCTCTGTTTCTCTCTCTCTCTCTCTCTCTCTCTCTCTCTCTCTCACACGCACGGTACCTTGCCAGAAGGAGCAGAACCCTGGGCCACGCCCCCTTTTGTACGCCCCGTCCCGTCCCCATTGGTCAGCGAGGGCAACCGCCGTCAACCAATGCGTGATTGCCACCTCGCTTCCCGACCGGGTCTGTGACGTTGCGCACCGCGGCTCTGCCTGCTCCTCCTCCCCAGCGTCCTCACCGGTCGGAAGGGAGATCTAAAACAAGAGTTCACTCTCTCTTTGTCACATATCCCACCGCTCAGAGTGGAGCCGAAGGAACACTCGGCCAAACCTACCAACCCCATTACTCCCCCCTCCCGGGAAAAATAATCCGCATTTTGGTGATCTTTCCCTGCACGATGTACCATACGATACATGTAAGGCTGCAATGCCAAATACCACCGAGTTATCCGAGCATTGCTATCCTTCATAGTGCTTAACCATCTGAGTGGGGCGTGGTCCGTGACTAGATCAAATGAATGTCCCAGTAAGTAATATCTGAGGGAGTGAGTCGCCCATTTAATGGCCAAGCACTCCTTCTCTACAACTGAGTAATTGCGCTCCCTAGGAAGCATTTTTTGCTGATGTAAAGAATGGGGTGCTCCACCCGTTAACCCTCTGGGACAAGACCGCCCCCAAACCAACCTCTGACGCGTCAGTATGGAGGAGGAATCTCTTGCTAAAGTCTGGTAATATTAACGCAGGAGCCTGGCACAGTTTGCACTTAATGGTCTCAAACGCTCCCTGACACTCTTCTGACCACTTGACTAAATTTGGCGCACTTTTCTTAGTGAGGTTCACCAGAGGATCGACCACGGTGGCATACTCGGGGATAAAACGGCGGTAATAACCGGCCAATCCTAACAGTGACCTCACCTGGGATTTAGTTTTGGGGACCGCCGCGTCCACCAAAGCCTGGACTTTGGTGGCTACGGGTTTCACCTGTCCGTTTCCCATAATAAATCCTAAGTACTGAGTTTCAGATTTAGCAAACGCACATTTTTTTAGGTTGGCTGTCAGCCGGGCAGCCCTTAGAGACTGAAGGACGGCTGTAAGTCGAATTACATGCTCTCTCCAGGTGGAGCTATATATCACCACATCGTCAATATAAGCTGCTGCATACTCACGATGGGGATGTAACACCTCGTCCATCAGTCTCTGAAAGGCGGCGGCGCACCATGTAGCCCAAACGGCATGGTTTTAAAATGGAACAGACCATCCGGAGTTGAAAATGCCGTTTTTCACATGAATCGCGGGTTAAAGGGATCTGCCAATATCCCTTCGTCAGGTCCAGAGTTGAGATAAACCCGGCCGTCCCCAGTCGGTCGAGGAGTTCGTCGATCCGAGGCATGGGGTAGGCGTCGAACTTGGCGATAGCATTGATCTTTCGAAAATCGACACAGAAGCGATTAGTGCCGTCCTTCTTGGCCACTATAACAATAGGACTGCACCACTCGCTTCTGGAAGGCTCAATGACCCCAAGTTCAAGCATCGCCCTCACCTCGTTCTGGGCGCCACTCCGCCGGCTTTCTGGGATCGGTAGGGCCTCTCCCGAACAGTGACACCTGGCGGAGTAATAACAGCATATTTGGTAAGGTTAGTCCTGCCGGGCACGTCAGAAAACACATCCCCAAATTTCCCAATCAACTTACGCAATTCTACTTGCTGATCCGAAGTAACTGTTTCCCCATTGAAATTTGGCTGGGGCTAGGGGTCTCTATACAGGGTCCTAAGTCATCCTCTGTCTCGCCTGGGGCTATGAATAAGACCTCCCTTGCCTTCCAGGGCTTTAACAAATTGACATGATAGATTTCTGTTTTATTTCGCGATCGGGCTGTCTAATTTCATAATTCACTAATCCTATGGCCCGTATCACCTCATATGGCCCCTGCCATTTAGCACACAGTTTCGATTCCAATGATGGAAGAAGCAGCATTACTTTATCTCCTGGCGAAAGGTTCGAATTAGTGCATTGGTATTGTAATGCCGCTGTTGCCGATGTTGAGCCGATCTGAGATTATCCTGAGCCAGTCGACCAATTAAATCAAGGCGATCACGCGGTAGGAGCACATGCTGCACTACATTTTTAGAGGAGCCTTTGTGTTCTTCCCAACCTTCTCTCAACAGGTCGAGGATGCCCGTGGCTGCCGGCCATATAATAGCTCAAAGGGGAAAATCCCGTTGAGCTCTGAGGCACCTCTCTCACTGCGAAGAGTAGGTAAGGAAGAAGGGTGGCCCAATGTTTCTGCTCCTGACTCACAAACCGTTTCAACATTTGCTTTAATGTTTGGTTAAAACGTTCCACCAGCCCATCCGTTTGGGGATGATAAACGGACGTCCTAATGGGACGTATTTTTAGAATTTTGTACACCTGCTGTAGCGTTTTTGACAAGAAGTTCGTTCCATGATCAGTCAATATTTCTTTTGGGATCCCTACCCTAGCAATAATCTGACTTAATTCCTTCGCAATTGCAGTGGCACTAGTGGACCGCAGCGGAACTGCTTCCGGTACCGCGTTGCATAATCCACCATCACTAATATGTGCGTGTACCGGAATCAGAAGGCAGCACTGGCCCAACTATGTCCATTGCAACGCGTTCAAAGGGAGTGGAGACAATAGGCAGTGGGACCAGAGGGCGGGCGCACTCGACCGGTGCTACTCTCTGACATTCTGGGCAGCTAGCTACATATTTCGCCACTTCGGTGTAGAGCCCTGCCCAGTAAAATCGAGCCAGTATTCGGTCCCTCGTCTTGTCCACGCCAAGATGTCCTGCAAAGGGGACGTCATGCGCCAGCCTCATGACCTCTGGTCGACAGGACGGGGGAACCATCAACTGTTTGACAGGCTGTCCTGTGCCCGGGGCTGGGTTTACTCTATAAAGCAAGTGCCCCTCTACCACGAAATGGGGATATACCAGCGTCCCAATGCCGTCAACATCCTTACCCTCAATAGACCGGACCTGTTCCCAAGCGTGCACCAGTGTGGGGTCGTTGTTCTGCTCCCACACTAGGTCCGCGCTTGAGGCCCACACGTCCGGGATATTGACAGGGGCTGGAGCAGTCTCTACCCTCGAGGGTCCAGTAACCTCGCTCGCCCGGTCACACTGCGTTCCGACTCCCTTCGATTGACGTTTGGGACCATCAGCACCTTCTCCTGCCAGACCCCAACCGTGTCTTATCGATGCGCCTTCCCACTTTTCCTTCCGTCTCTCCTTACGTGTTTTCCTAGGACGAAAAAGTGGAGAAAACAGCTCTGTATGGAAGGGAAAAACAGTACCAATTACTTCCCTTCCCCGGGGGTCTGCCGTGTCTACACGTGTGGTCGAGGCTGCCGACATTTTTATTAAATCTTTATATTGCGGCCAGTCTCGACCCAGAATAACTGGATGTGGCAACTTTTCGGCCACCCCCACTACTAGGTGGCGCTTTATCGGGCCTACCGATAAATATACTTTTAGAGTGGGGTATGTCGCCGTATCCCCATGGATACAGGAGATTGCCACCTGGCCTTGTGGCTGCCACGACATACCGCCAAGGAGAGCTGTTCGAATTAAAGTTTGCTCACACCCTGTGTCCACTAACGCGTGGGTGTTCACATTCCCCAATACAACATCAACCGTACACGGGCCCTCCCGACCATTTCCCCATTTCCTACCTGTCTCAGACGCCAGGTGACACGCAGCCACGTCGCACTCCATGGCCGCCGGGCAGTATCTGGCAATGTGTCCCGCTGCTGGCACCTAAAACAGAGGGGTGGGGCAGAGGGAAAGGGGGTACATATTTGTCCCGCTGCTGGTATGACAGCGGGGCAGGGGAACCATTCTACCCCAGCTGGGGGCCAACCTCTGCCTCCATGGTAAGGGGCTGGGATGGCCCGATGGGGCCGGTGGTCGGGCAGGTCTTGGTCCGGGGGGGTGTGATGATGGTTCCTTGGTAGAGGAGGGAGAGGGGCAGTTCAGCAGAGTGGTTTGGGCGGACATGAGGGAGTCCTCAAAATTCTCGGCCAACGCCACGGCTTGATCCAGGGTGGTGGGGTTGTGCCGGCGTATCCAGGCCTGCGTTTCGGCCCCGACCACATGGCAAAACTGCTCCATCACAATGGCTTCCCCCATCTGGACCCCAGTTTTCTGGCTGGGGTTTAGCCATTGCGCCATGTGGTCGCATAGCCGTTGTGCCACCACCCTGGGCCGGGTGTTAGGTGGCCGCCGGAACTCCCGGAATCTGACCCGATGAGTCTCCCCCGTGATGTTGAGACGGCGGAGTATAGCCTGCTTAACCAGATCATACTGGGCAGCATCGGTGTCAGTCATGGCCCGATACGCTGCCTGCGCCTCCCCAACCAAGCAGGGACCAAGTTGGCTCGCCCAGTACTCCCGGGGCCATGCTGCAGTGGTGGCCAGCCGCTCGAATGCCACGAGGTAGGCTTCAGGGTCGTCCTCCGCCGTCATTTTCTGGGCCCGGGCCTTCGGGGCAACCATCACGGGCCCCGCTGTTGCTGCCGACGTCATCCCCATCCCGACCCTCTCAATGAGGGCTGTGTATCGCTCCTCCCTTCTCCGTTCCTCGATCTCCCTCCGGCTGTCCATAGCCTCCAGGACCGCCGCAAAAGTGGCTGGATCCATCCCTCTGATGACACCACGTGTGACAGGATAGCTGAGCGTGTGGTGTAAATGATCGACAGACCAGTCCAGGTTTGTTGGTAAAAACTCCCGGCGTTTAATCCTCACACGGCACAGAAGTAAATCCCACAAATAATAGTACCGGGATACACAGCAATGTGTAACCCGATTAAACAATAATAATAATAATAATAATAATAATAATAATAATAATAATAATAACGCGGGATACACAACTATGTGTAACCCGACCAAACAAAGAGCCCAAATAAACAAACAATAAACAAAAGTCCGTCTTCCTCTTGTAATCCAGGAACGGGAGAAACATGGGGTATTAAAACCCAGCACTTCCGGCTGTCGCTCCTCCGCGTAATCCCGAGCGTCCCGTTAGTGCTCTACAACACAGGAAAGAGGAGATGGGTTAGTAGATAAGTCCACAAAACAAACGATCCGTATTCCAATTCCCTTCCTCTGTTTCTCTCTCGCTCTCGCTCTCTCTCTCTCGCTCTCGCTCTCACACGCACGGTACCTTGCCAGAAGGAGCAGAACCCTGGGCCACGCCCCCTTTTGTACGCCCCGTCCCGTCCCCATTGGTCAGCGAGGGCAACCGCCGTCAACCAATGCGTGATTGCCACCTCGCTTCCCGACCGGGTCTGTGACGTTGCGCACCGCGGCTCTGCCTGCTCCTCCTCCCCAGCGTCCTCACCGGTCGGAAGGGAGATCTAAAACAAGAGTTCACTCTCTCTTTGTCACAATGAGGAACAGCTAAATGAAATAGAAGAAAACAAAGATTGAAAAAACACTACAGCATTGGCTGTTAATGTACAGTACTTCAAGAAAAAATATGGACATTAAAAATCATAAGGGAATTTTATGCCAGTGCAAGAAGTTAAACTGGGGACCAGTATTCAGTTACCAATTTTATAATGCTGAGCTAGAGTAAATAGATATTTTAACAGGAGAAGTTTTAACATCAGTTTACTGTCAAAAGTCATACACCATGGCAAGACTGAGCACAGCAACAAGACACAAGGTAGTTATACTGCATCAGCAAGGTCTCTCCCAGGCAGAAATTTCAAGGCAGACAGGGGTTTCCAGATGTGCTGTCCAAGCTCTTTTGAAGAAGCACAAAGAAACGGGCAACGTTGAGGACCGAGACGCAGTGGTCGGCCAAGGAAACTTACTGCAGCAGATGAAAGACACATCATGCTTACTTCCCTTCGCAATCGGAAGATGTCCAGCAGTGCCATCAGCTCAGAATTGGCAGAAAACAGTGGGACCCTGGTACACCCATCTACTGTCCGGAGAAGTCTGGTCAGAAGTGGCCTTCATGGAAGACTTGCGGCCAAAAAGCCATACCTCCGACGTGGAAACAAGGCCAAGCGACTCAACTATGCACGAAAACACAGGAACTGGGGTGCAGAAAAATGGCAGCAGGTGCTCTGGACTGATGAGTCAAACTTTGAAATATTTGCCTGTAGCAGAAGGCAGTTTGTTCGCTGAAGGGCTGGAGAGCGTACACAAATGACACACACAGTGTCTGCAGGCAACAGTGAAGCATGGTGGAGGTTCCTTGCGAGTTTGGGGCTGCATTTCTGCAAATGGAGTTGGGGATTTGGTCAGAATTAATGGTCTCCTCAATGCTGAGAAGTACAGGCAGATACTTATCCATCATGCAATACCATCAGGGAGGCATCTGATTGGCCCCAAATTTATTCTGCAGCATGACAACGACCCCAAACATACAGCGTAAAGTCATTAAGAACTATCTTCAGCGTAAAGAAGAACAAGGAGTCCTGAAGTGATGGTATGGCCCCACAGAGCCCTGATCTCAACATCATCGAGTCTGTCTGGGATTACATGAAGAGAGAGAAGCAACTGAGGCTGCCTAAATCCGCAGAAGAACTGTGGTTAGTTCTCCAAGATGTTTGGGCCAACCTACCTGCCGAGTTCCTTCAAAAACTGTGTGCAAGTATACCTAGAAGAATTGATGCTGTTTTGAAGGCAAAGGGTGGTCACACCAAATATATATATATATATATATAAGAATGATTTCAAAAATAGACATGTTAATAGTTTATATTTATCAATTAACAAAATGCAAAGTGAGTGAACAGAAGAAAAATCTACATCAAATCAATATTTGGTGTGACCACCCTTTGCCTTCAAAACAGCATCAATTATAACACGGCTTGGAAAAATAACAACCTCTGATTGGTTAAACAGCATCACATGACCATTCAGTATTCATAGCGAATAGCATGACTTGCATACTAATGAGCCACTTCACACTGAATAAACCACTACGCACCTCTACATTCTAAATTCCATGACAAACTGCCATTTTATTTGTTATTAGTTACAAAACCACTGCCAAAAATGAGTGACGCTCCACCTATTTCCTTTAATATACTTGGGGATGAAACTCCATAACTGGTACAACACCAACTTTCTGAGTGAAGACAGCAGTCCATCTGAAAAAATAAATAAATAAAATAAGTGCACCAGCAACTGTCAAGAGTAGACACATAACAGTAGATGAGTGTGACAGGATAGCTGAGCGTGTGGTGTAAATGATCGACAGACCAGTCCAGGTTTGTTGGTAAAAACTCCCGGCGTTTATTCCTCACACGGCACAGAAGTAAATCCCACAAATAATAGTACCGGGATACACAGCAATGTGTAACCCGATTAAACAATAATAATAATAATAATAATAATAATAATAATAATAATAATAATAATAACGCCGGGATACACAACTACGTGTAACCCGACCAAACAAAGAGCCCAAATAAACAAACAATAAACAAAAGTCCGTCTTTCTCTTGTAATCCAGGAACGGGAGAAACATGGGGTATTAAAACCCAGCACTTCCGGCTGTCGCTCCTCCGGCGTAATCCCGAGCGTCCCGCTAGTGCTCTACAACACAGGAAAGAGGAGATGGGTTAGTAGATAAGTCCACAAAAACAAATGATCCGTATTCCAATTCCCTTCCTCTGTTTCTCTCTCGCTCTCTCGCTCTCGCTCTCTCTCACACGCACGGTACCTTGCCAGAAGGAGCAGAACCCTGGGCCACGCCCCTTTGTATGCGCCCGTCCCATCCCCATTGGTCAGCGAGGGCAACCGCCGTCAACCAATGCGTGATTGCCACCTCGCTTCCGACCGGGTCTGTGACGTTGCGCACGCTGCTCTGCCTGCTCCTCCTCCCCAGCGTCCTCACCGGTCGGAAGGGAGATCTAAAACAAGAGTTCACTCTCTCTTGTCACATATCCCACCGCCAGAGTGGAGCCGAAGGAACACTCGCCAAACCTACCAACCCCATTACTCCCTCCCGGGAAAAATAATCCGCATTTTGGTGATCTTTCCCTGCACGATGTACCATACGATACATGTAAGGCTGCAATGCCAAATACTACCGAAGTTATCCGAGCATTGCTATCCTTCATAGTGCTTAACCATCTGAGTGGGGCGTGGTCCGTGACTAGATCAAATGAATGTCCCAGTAAGTAATATCTGAGGGAGTGAGTCGCCCATTTAATGGCCAAGCACTCCTTCTCAACAACTGAGTAATTGCGCCCCTAGGAAGCATTTTTTGCTGATGTAAAGAATGGGGTGCTCCACCCGTTAACCCTCTGGGACAAGACCGCCCCAAACCAACCTCTGACGCTGGCCAGTATGGAGGAGGAGGAGCTGCTGCATACTCACGATGGGGATGTAACACCTCGTCCATTAGTCTCTGAAAGGCGGGCGCACCATGTAGCCCAAACGGCATGGTTTTAAAATGGAACAGACCATCCGGAGTTGAAAATGCCGTTTTTCACATGAATCGCGGGTTAAAGGGATCTGCCAATATCCCTTCGTCAGGTCCAGAGTTGAGATAAACCCGGCCGTCCCCAGTCGGTCGAGGAGTTCGTCGATCCGAGGCATGGGGTAGGCGTCGAACTTGGCGATAGCATTGATCTTTCGAAAATCGACACAGAAGCGATAAGTGCCATCCTTCTTGGCCACTATAACAATAGGACTGCACCACTCGCTTCTGGAAGGCTCAATGATCCCAAGTTCAAGCATCGCCCTCACCTCGTTCTGGACGCCACTCCGCCGGCTTTCTGGGATCCGGTAGGGCCTCTCCCGAACAGTGACACCTGGCGGAGTAATAACAGCATATTTGGTAAGGTTAGTCCTGCCGGGCACGTCAGAAAACACATCCCCAAATTTCCCAATCAACTTACGCAATTCTACTTGCTGATCCGGAAGTAACTGTTTCCCCATTGAAATTTGGCTGGGGCTAGGGGTCTCTATACAGGGTCCTAAGTCATCCTCTGTCTCGCCTGGGGCTATGAATAAGACCTCCCTTGCCTTCCAGGGCTTTAACAAATTGACATGATAGATTTCTGTTTTATTTCGGCGATCGGGCTGTCTAATTTCATAATTCACTAATCCTATGGCCCGTATCACCTCATATGGCCCCTGCCATTTAGCACACAGTTTCGATTCCAATGATGGAAGAAGCAGCATTACTTTATCTCCTGGCCGAAAGGTTCGAATTGTGCATTGGTATTGTAATGCCGCTGTTGCCGATGTTGAGCCGATCTGAGATTATCCTGAGCCAGTCGACCAATTAAATCAAGGCGATCACGCAGTAGGAGCACATGCTGCACTACATTTTTAGAGGAGCCTTTGTGTTCTTCCCAACCTTCTCTCAACAGGTCGAGGATGCCCGTGGCTGCCGGCCATATAATAGCTCAAAGGGGAAAATCCCGTTGAGCTCTGAGGCACCTCTCTCACTGCGAAGAGTAGGTAAGGAAGAAGGGTGGCCCAATGTTTCTGCTCCTGACTCACAAACCGTTTCAACATTTGCTTTAATGTTTGGTTAAAACGTTCCACCAGCCCATCCGTTTGGGGATGATAAACGGACGTCCTAATGGGACGTATTTTTAGAATTTTGTACACCTGCTGTAGCGTTTTTGACAAGAAGTTCGTTCCATGATCAGTCAATATTTCTTTTGGGATCCCTACCCTAGCAATAATCTGACTTAATTCCTTCGCAATTGCAGTGGCACTAGTGGACCGCAGCGGAACTGCTTCCGGTACCGCGTTGCATAATCCACCATCACTAATATGTGCGTGTACCGGAATCAGAAGGCAGCACTGGCCCAACTATGTCCATTGCAACGCGTTCAAAGGGAGTGGAGACAATAGGCAGTGGGACCAGAGGGGCGGGGCGCACTCGACCCGGTGCTACTCTCTGACATTCTGGGCAGCTAGCTACATATTTCGCCACTTCGGTGTAGAGCCCTGCCCAGTAAAATCGAGCCAGTATTCGGTCCCTCGTCTTGTCCACGCCAAGATGTCCTGCAAAGGGGACGTCATGCGCCAGCCTCATGACCTCTGGTCGACAGGACGGGGGAACCATCAACTGTTTGACAGGCTGTCCTGTGCCCGGGGCTGGGTTTACTCTATAAAGCAAGTGCCCCTCTACCACGAAATGGGGATATACCAGCGTCCCAATGCCGTCAACATCCTTACCCTCAATAGACCGGACCTGTTCCCAAGCGTGCACCAGTGTGGGGTCGTTGTTCTGCTCCCACACTAGGTCCGCGCTTGAGGCCCACACGTCCGGGATATTGACAGGGGCTGGAGCAGTCTCGACCCTCGAGGGTCCAGTAACCTCGCTCGCCCAGTCACACTGCGTTCCGACTCCCTTCGATTGACGTTTGGGACCATCAGCACCTTCTCCTGCCAGACCCCAACTGTGTCTTATCGATGCGCCTTCCCACTTTTCCTTCCGTCTCTCCTTACGTGTTTTCCTAGGACGAAAAAGTGGAGAAAACAGCTCTGTATGGAAGGGAAAAACAGTACCAATTACTTCCCTTCCGGGGGGGTCTGCCGTGTCTACACGTGTGGTCGAGGCTGCCGACATTTTTATTAAATCTTTATATTGCGGCCAGTCTCGACCCAGAATAACTGGATGTGGCAACTTTTCGCCACCCCCACTACTAGGTGGCGCTTTATCGGGCCTACCGATAAATATACTTTTAGAGTGGGGTATGTCGCCGTATCCCCATGGATACAGGAGATTGCCACCTGGCCTTGTGGCTGCCACGACATACCGCCAAGGAGAGCTGTTCGAATTAAAGTTTGCTCACACCCTGTGTCCACTAACGCGTGGGTGTTCACATTCCCCAATACAACATCAACCGTACACGGGCCCTCCCGACCATTTCCCCATTTCCTACCTGTCTCAGATGCCAGGTGACACGCAGCCACGTCGCACTCCATGGCCGCCGGGCAGTATCTGGCAATGTGTCCCGGCTGCTGGCACCTAAAACAGAGGGGTGGGGCAGAGGGAAAGGGGGGTACATATTTGTCCCGCTGCTGGTATGACAGCGGGGCAGGGGGAACCATTCTACCCCAGCTGGGGGCCAACCTCTGCCTCCATGGTAAGGGGCTGGGATGGCCCGATGGGGCCGGTGGTCGGGCAGGTCTTGGTCCGGGGGGGTGTGATGATGGTTCCTTGGTAGAGGAGGGAGAGGGGCAGTTCAGCAGAGTGGTTTGGGCGGACATGAGGGAGTCCTCAAAATTCTCGTCCAACGCCACGGCTTGATCCAGGGTGGTGGGGTTGTGCCGGCGTATCCAGGCCTGCATTTCGGCCCCGACCACATGGCAAAACTGCTCCATCACAATGGCTTCCCCCATCTGGACCCCAGTTTTCTGGCTGGGGTTTAGCCATTGCGCCATGTGGTCGCATAGCCGTTGTGCCACCACCCTGGGCCGGGTGTTAGGTGGCCGCCGGAACTCCCGGAATCTGACCCGATGAGTCTCCCCCGTGATGTTGAGACGGCGGAGTATAGCCTGCTTAACCAGATCATACTGGGCAGCATCGGTGTCAGTCATGGCCCGATACGCTGCCTGCGCCTCCCCAACCAAGCAGGGGCCAAGTTGGCTCGCCCAGTACTCCCGGGGCCATGCTGCAGTGGTGGCCAGCCGCTCGAATGCCACGAGGTAGGCTTCAGGGTCGTCCTCCGCCGTCATTTTCTGGGCCCGGGCCTTCGGGGCAACCATCACGGGCCCCGCTGTTGCTGCCGACGTCATCCCCATCCCGACCCTCTCAATGAGGGCTGTGTATCGCTCCTCCCTTCTCCGTTCCTCGATCTCCCTCCGGCTGTCCATAGCCTCCAGGACCGCCACAAAAGTGGCTGGATCCATCCCTCTGATGACACCACGTGTGACAGGATAGCTGAGCGTGTGGTGTAAATGATCGACAGACCAGTCCAGGTTTGTTGGTAAAAACTCCCGGCGTTTATTCCTCACACGGCACAGAAGTAAATCCCACAAATAATAGTACCGGGATACACAGCAATGTGTAACCCGATTAAACAATAATAATAATAATAATAATAATAATAATAATAATAATAATAACGCCGGGATACACAACTATGTGTAACCCGACCAAACAAAGAGCCCAAATAAACAAACAATAAACAAAAGTCCGTCTTCCTCTTGTAATCCAGGAACGGGAGAAACATGGGGGTATTAAAACCCAGCACTTCCGGGCTGTCGCTCCTCCGGCGTAATCCCGGAGCGTCCCATTAGTGCTCTACAACACAGGAAAGAGGAGATGGGTTAGTAGATAAGTCCACAAAAAACAAATGATCCGTATTCCAATTCCCTTCCTCTGTTTCTCTCTCGCTCTCTCGCTCTCGCTCTCTCTCTCTCACACGCACGGTACCTTGCCAGAAGGAGCAGAACCCTGGGCCACGCCCCCTTTTGTACGCCCCGTCCCGTCCCCATTGGTCAGCGAGGGCAACCGCCGTCAACCAATGCGTGATTGCCACCTCGCTTCCCGACCGGGTCTGTGACGTTGCGCACCGCGGCTCTGCCTGCTCCTCCTCCCTAGCGTCCTCACCGGTCGGAAGGGAGATCTAAAACAAGAGTTCACTCTCTCTTTGTCACAATGAGGAACAGCTAAATGAAATAGAAGAAAACAAAGATTGAAAAAACACTACAGCATTGGCTGTTAATGTACAGTACTTCAAGAAAAAAATATGGACATTAAAAAATCATAAGGGAATTTTATGCCAGTGCAAGAAGTTAAACTGGGGACCAGTATTCAGTTACCAATTTTATAATGCTGAGCTAGAGTAAATAGATATTTTAACAGGAGAAGTTTTAACATCAGTTTACTGTCAAAAGTCATACACCATGGCAAGACTGAGCACAGCAACAAGACACAAGGTAGTTATACTGCATCAGCAAGGTCTCTCCCAGGCAGAAATTTCAAGGCAGACAGGGGTTTCCAGATGTGCTGTCCAAGCTCTTTTGAAGAAGCACAAAGAAACGGGCAACGTTGAGGACCGTGACGCAGTGGTCGGCCAAGGAAACTTACTGCAGCAGATGAAAGACACATCATGCTTACTTCCCTTCGCAATCGGAAGATGTCCAGCAGTGCCATCAGCTCAGAATTGGCAGAAAACAGTGGGACCCTGGTACACCCATCTACTGTCCGGAGAAGTCTGGTCAGAAGTGGCCTTCATGGAAGACTTGCGGCCAAAAAGCCATACCTCCGACGTGGAAACAAGGCCAAGCGACTATGCACGAAAACACAGGAACTGGGGTGCAGAAAAATGGCAGCAGGTGCTCTGGACTGATGAGTCAAACTTTGAAATATTTGCCTGTAGCAGAAGGCAGTTTGTTCGCCGAAGGGCTGGAGAGCGTACACAAATGACACACACAGTGTCTGCAGGCAACAGTGAAGCATGGTGGAGGTTCCTTGCGAGTTTGGGGCTGCATTTCTGCAAATGGAGTTGGGGATTTGGTCAGAATTAATGGTCTCCTCAATGCTGAGAAGTACAGGCAGATACTTATCCATCATGCAATACCATCAGGGAGGCATCTGATTGGCCCCAAATTTATTCTGCAGCATGACAACGACCCCAAACATACAGCGAAAGTCATTAAGAACTATCTTCAGCGTAAAGAAGAACAAGGAGTCCTGGAAGTGATGGTATGGCCCCCACAGAGCCCTGATCTCAACATCATCGAGTCTGTCTGGGATTACATGAAGAGAGAGAAGCAACTGAGGCTGCCTAAATCCGCCGGGATACACAACTACGTGTAACCCGACCAAACAAAGAGCCCAAATAAACAAACAATAAACAAAAGTCCGTCTTTCTCTTGTAATCCAGGAACGGGAGAAACATGGGGGTATTAAAACCCAGCACTTCCGGGCTGTCGCTCCTCCGGCGTAATCCCGGAGCGTCCCGTTAGTGCTCTACAACACAGGAAAGAGGAGATGGGTTAGTAGATAAGTCCACAAAAACAAATGATCCGTATTCCAATTCCCTTCCTCTGTTTCGCTCTCGCTCTCGCTCTCGCGCTCTCTCTCTCTCACACGCACGGTACCTTGCCAGAAGGAGCAGAACCCTGGGCCACGCCCCCTTTTGTACGCCCCGTCCCATCCCCATTGGTCAGCGAGGGCAACCGCCGTCAACCAATGCGTGATTGCCACCTCGCTTCCCGACCGGGTCTGTGACGTTGCGCACCGCGGCTCTGCCTGCTCCTCCTCCCCAGCGTCCTCACCGGTCGGAAGGGAGATCTAAAACAAGAGTTCACTCTCTCTTTGTCACATATCCCACCGCTCAGAGTGGAGCCGAAGGAACACTCGGCCAAACCTACCAACCCCATTACTCCCCCCTCCCGGGAAAAATAATCCGCATTTTGGTGATCTTTCCCTGCACGATGTACCATACGATACATGTAAGGCTGCAATGCCAAATACTACCGAAGTTATCCGAGCATTGCTATCCTTCATAGTGCTTAACCATCTGAGTGGGGCGTGGTCCGTGACTAGATCAAATGAATGTCCCAGTAAGTAATATCTGAGGGAGTGAGTCGCCCATTTAATGGCCAAGCACTCCTTCTCAACAACTGAGTAATTGCGCTCCCTAGGAAGCATTTTTTGCTGATGTAAAGAATGGGGTGCTCCACCCGTTAACCCTCTGGGACAAGACCGCCTCAAACCAACCTCTGACGCTGGCCAGTATGGAGGAGGAGGAGCTGCTGCATACTCACGATGGGGATGTAACACCTCGTCCATTAGTCTCTGAAAGGCGGCGGCGCACCATGTAGCCCAAACGGCATGGTTTTAAAATGGAACAGACCATCCGGAGTTGAAAATGCCGTTTTTCACATGAATCGCGGGTTAAAGGGATCTGCCAATATCCCTTCGTCAGGTCCAGAGTTGAGATAAACCCGCCGTCCCCAGTCGGTCGAGGAGTTCGTCGATCCGAGGCATGGGGTAGGCGTCGAACTTGGCGATAGCATTGATCTTTCGAAAATCGACACAGAAGCGATTAGTGCCATCCTTCTTGGCCACTATAACAATAGGACTGCACCACTCGCTTCTGGAAGGCTCAATGACCCCAAGTTCAAGCATCGCCCTCACCTCGTTCTGGACGCCACTCCGCCGGCTTTCTGGGATCCGTAGGGCCTCTCCCGAACAGTGACACCTGGCGGAGTAATAACAGCATATTTGGTAAGGTTAGTCCTGCCGGGCACGCCAGAAAACACATCCCCAAATTTCCCAATCAACTTACGCAATTCTACTTGCTGATCCGAAGTAACTGTTTCCCCATTGAAATTTGGCTGGGGCTAGGGGTCTCTATACAGGGTCCTAAGTCATCCTCTGTCTCGCCTGGGGCTATGAATAAGACCTCCCTTGCCTTCCAGGGCTTTAACAAATTGACATGATAGATTTCTGTTTTATTTCGCGATCGGGCTGTCTAATTTCATAATTCACTAATCCTATGGCCCGTATCACCTCATATGGCCCCTGCCATTTAGCACACAGTTTCGATTCCAATGATGGAAGAAGCAGCATTACTTTATCTCCTGGCCGAAAGGTTCGAATTGTGCATTGGTATTGTAATGCCGCTGTTGCCGATGTTGAGCCGATCTGAGATTATCCTGAGCCAGTCGACCAATTAAATCAAGGCGATCACGCAGTAGGAGCACATGCTGCACTACATTTTTAGAGGAGTCTTTGTGTTCTTCCCAACCTTCTCTCAACAGGTCGAGGATGCCCCGTGGCTGCCGGCCATATAATAGCTCAAAGGGGAAAATCCCGCTGAGCTCTGAGGCACCTCTCTCACTGCGAAGAGTAGGTAAGGAAGAAGGGTGGCCCAATGTTTCTGCTCCTGACTCACAAACCGTTTCAACATTTGCTTTAATGTTTGGTTAAAACGTTCCACCAGCCCATCCGTTTGGGGATGATAAACGGACGCCCTAATGGGACGTATTTTTAGAATTTTGTACACCTGCTGTAGCGTTTTTGACAAGAAGTTCGCTCCATGATCAGTCAATATTTCTTTTGGGATCCCTACCCTAGCAATAATCTGACTTAATTCCTTCGCAATTGCAGTGGCACTAGTGGACCGCAGCGGAACTGCTTCCGGTACCGCGTTGCATAATCCACCATCACTAATATGTGCGTGTACCGAATCAGAAGGCAGCACTGGCCCAACTATGTCCATTGCAACGCTGCTCAAAGGGAGTGGAGACAATAGGCAGTGGGACCAGAGGGGCGGGCGACTCGACCCGGTGCTACTCTCTGACATTCTGGGCAGCTAGCTACATATTTCGCCACTTCGGTGTAGAGCCCTGCCCAGTAAAATCGAGCCAGTATTCGGTCCCTCGCCTTGTCCACGCCAAGATGTCCTGCAAAGGGGACGCCATGCGCCAGCCTCATGACCTCTGGTCGACAGGACGGGGAACCATCAACTGTTTGACAGGCTGTCCTGTGCCCGGGCTGGGTTTACTCTATAAAGCAAGTGCCCTCTACCACGAAATGGGGATATACCAGCGTCCCAATGCCGTCAACATCCTTACCCTCAATAGACCGGACCTGTTCCCAAGCGTGCACCAGTGTGGGGTCGTTGTTCTGCTCCCACACTAGGTCCGCGCTGAGGCCCACACGTCCGGGATATTGACAGGGGCTGGAGCAGTCTCGACCCTCGAGGGTCCAGTAACCTCGCCGCCCGGTCACACTGCGTTCCGACTCCCTTCGATTGACGCTTGGGACCATCAGCACCTTCTCCTGCCAGACCCCAACCGTGTCTTATCGATGCGCCTTCCCACTTTTCCTTCCGTCTCTCCTTACGTGTTTTCCTAGGACGAAAAAGTGGAGAAAACAGCTCTGTATGGAAGGGAAAAACAGTACCAATTACTTCCCTTCCCCGGGGGTCTGCCGTGTCTACACGTGTGGTCGAGGCTGCCGACATTTTTATTAAAACTTTATATTGCGCCAGTCTCGACCCAGAATAACTGGATGTGGCAACTTTTCAGCCACCCCCACTACTAGGTGGCGCTTTATCGGGCCTACCGATAAATATGCTTTTAGAGTGGGGTATGTCGCCGTATCCCCATGGATACAGGAGATTGCCACCTGGCCTTGTGGCTGCCACGACATACCGCCAAGGAGAGCTGTTCGAATTAAAGTTTGCTCACACCCTGTGTCCACTAACGCGTGGGTGTTCACATTCCCCAATACAACATCAACCGTACACGGGCCCTCCCGACCATTTCCCCATTTCCTACCTGTCTCAGATGCCAGGTGACACGCAGCCACGTCGCACTCCATGGCCGCCGGGCAGTATCTGGCAATGTGTCCCGCTGCTGGCACCTAAAACAGAGGGGTGGGGCAGAGGGAAAGGGGGTACATATTTGTCCCGCTGCTGGTATGACAGCGGGGCAGGGGGAACCATTCTACCCCAGCTGGGGCCAACCTCTGCCTCCATGGTAGGGGCTGGGATGGCCCGATGGGGCCGGTGGTCGGGCAGGTCTTGGTCCGGGGGTGTGATGATGGTTCCTTGGTAGAGGAGGGAGAGGGGCAGTTCAGCAGAGTGGTTTGGGCGGACATGAGGGAGTCCTCAAAATTCTCGCCAACGCCACGGCTTGATCCAGGGTGGTGGGGTTGTGCCGGCGTATCCAGGCCTGCGTTTCGCCCCGACCACATGGCAAAACTGCTCCATCACAATGGCTTCCCCATCTGGACCCCAGTTTTCTGGCTGGGGTTTAGCCATTGCGCCATGTGGTCGCATAGCCGTTGTGCCACCACCCTGGGCCGGGTGTTAGGTGGCGCGGAACTCCCGGAATCTGACCCGATGAGTCTCCCCGTGATGTTGAGACGGCGGAGTATAGCCTGCTTAACCAGATCATACTGGGCAGCATCGGTGTCAGTCATGGCCCGACACGCTGCCTGCGCCTCCCCAACCAAGCAGGGGCCAAGTTGGCTCGCCCAGTACTCCCGGGCCATGCTGCAGTGGTGGCCAGCCGCTCGAATGCCACGAGGTAGGCTTCAGGGTCGTCCTCCGCCGTCATTTTCTGGGCCCGGGCCTTCGGGCAACCATCACGGGCCCCGCTGTTGCTGCCGACGCCATCCCCATCCCGACCCTCTCAATGAGGGCTGTGTATCGCTCCTCCCTTCTCCGTTCCTCGATCTCCCTCCGGCTGTCCATAGCCTCCAGGACCGCCACAAAAGTGGCTGGATCCATCCCTCTGATGACACCACGTGTGACAGGATAGCTGAGCGTGTGGTGTAAATGATCGACAGACCAGTCCAGGTTTGTTGGTAAAACTCCCGGCGTTTATTCCTCACACGGCACAGAAGTAAATCCCACAAATAATAGTACCGGATACACAGCAATGTGTAACCCGATTAAACAATAATAATAATAATAATAATAATAATAATAATAATAATAATAATAACGCCGGGATACACAACTATGTGTAACCCGACCAAACAAAGAGCCCAAATAAACAAACAATAAACAAAAGTCCGTCTTCCTCTTGTAATCCAGGAACGGGAGAAACATGGGGTATTAAAACCCAGCACTTCCGGCTGTCGCTCCTCCGGCGTAATCCCGAGCGTCCCGCTAGTGCTCTACAACACAGGAAAGAGGAGATGGGTTAGTAGATAAGTCCACAAAACAAATGATCCGTATTCCAATTCCCTTCCTCTGTTTCTCTCGCTCTCTCGCTCTCGTCTCGCTCTCTCTCTCTCACACGCACGGTACCTTGCCAGAAGGAGCAGAACCCTGGGCCACGCCCCTTTGTACGCCCGTCCCGTCCCCATTGGTCAGCGAGGGCAACCGCCCAACCAATGCGTGATTGCCACCTCGCTTCCCGACCGGGTCTGTGACGTTGCGCACCGCTGCTCTGCCTGCTCCTCCTCCCTAGCGCCCTCACCGGTCGGAAGGGAGATCTAAAACAAGAGTTCACTCTCTTTTGTCACAATGAGGAACAGCTAAATGAAATAGAAGAAAACAAAGATTGAAAAACACTACAGCATTGGCTGTTAATGTACAGTACTTCAAGAAAAAATATGGACATTAAAAATCATAAGGGAATTTTATGCCAGTGCAAGAAGTTAAACTGGGGACCAGTATTCAGTTACCAATTTTATAATGCTGAGCTAGAGTAAATAGATATTTTAACAGGAGAAGTTTTAACATCAGTTTACTGTCAAAAGTCATACACCATGGCAAGACTGAGCACAGCAACAAGACACAAGGTAGTTATACTGCATCAGCAAGGTCTCTCCCAGGCAGAAATTTCAAGGCAGACAGGGGTTTCCAGATGTGCTGTCCAAGCTCTTTTGAAGAAGCACAAAGAAACGGGCAACGTTGAGGACCGAGACGCAGTGGTCGGCCAAGGAAACTTACTGCAGCAGATGAAAGACACATCATGCTTACTTCCCTTCGCAATCGGAAGATGTCCAGCAGTGCCATCAGCTCAGAATTGGCAGAAAACAGTGGGACCCTGGTACACCCATCTACTGTCCGGAGAAGTCTGGTCAGAAGTGGCCTTCATGGAAGACTTGCGGCCAAAAAGCCATACCTCCGACGTGGAAACAAGGCCAAGCGACTCAACTATGCACGAAAACACAGGAACTGGGGTGCAGAAAAATGGCAGCAGGTGCTCTGGACTGATGAGTCAAACTTTGAAATATTTGCCTGTAGCAGAAGGCAGTTTGTTCGCTGAAGGGCTGGAGAGCGTACACAAATGACACACACAGTGTCTGCAGGCAACAGTGAAGCATGGTGGAGGTTCCTTGCGAGTTTGGGGCTGCATTTCTGCAAATGGAGTTGGGGATTTGGTCAGAATTAATGGTCTCCTCAATGCTGAGAAGTACAGGCAGATACTTATCCATCATGCAATACCATCAGGGAGGCATCTGATTGGCCCCAAATTTATTCTGCAGCATGACAACGACCCCAAACATACAGCGAAAGTCATTAAGAACTATCTTCAGCGTAAAGAAGAACAAGGAGTCCTGAAGTGATGGTATGGCCCCACAGAGCCCTGATCTCAACATCATCGAGTCTGTCTGGGATTACATGAAGAGAGAGAAGCAACTGAGGCTGCCTAAATCCGCAGAAGAACTGTGGTTAGTTCTCCAAGATGTTTGGGCCAACCTACCTGCCGAGTTCCTTCAAAAACTGTGTGCAAGTATACCTAGAAGAATTGATGCTGTTTTGAAGGCAAAGGGTGGTCACACCAAATATATATATATATATATATAAGAATGATTTCAAAAATAGACATGTTAATAGTTTATATTTATCAATTAACAAAATGCAAAGTGAGTGAACAGAAGAAAAATCTACATCAAATCAATATTTGGTGTGACCACCCTTTGCCTTCAAAACAGCATCAATTATAACACGGCTTGGAAAAATAACAACCTCTGATTGGTTAAACAGCATCACATGACCATTCAGTATTCATAGCGAATAGCATGACTTGCATACTAATGAGCCACTTCACACTGAATAAACCACTACGCACCTCTACATTCTAAATTCCATGACAAACTGCCATTTTATTTGTTATTAGTTACAAAACCACTGCCAAAAATGAGTGACGCTCCACCTATTTCCTTTAATATACTTGGGGATGAAACTCCATAACTGGTACAACACCAACTTTCTGAGTGAAGACAGCAGTCCATCTGAAAAAATAAATAAATAAAATAAGTGCACCAGCAACTGTCAAGAGTAGACACATAACAGTAGATGAGTGTGACAGGATAGCTGAGCGTGTGGTGTAAATGATCGACAGACCAGTCCAGGTTTGTTGGTAAAAACTCCCGGCGTTTATTCCTCACACGGCACAGAAGTAAATCCCACAAATAATAGTACCGGGATACACAGCAATGTGTAACCCGATTAAACAATAATAATAATAATAATAATAATAATAATAATAATAATAATAATAACGCCGGGATACACAACTACGTGTAACCCGACCAAACAAAGAGCCCAAATAAACAAACAATAAACAAAAGTCCGTCTTTCTCTTGTAATCCAGGAACGGGAGAAACATGGGGGTATTAAAACCCAGCACTTCCGGGCTGTCGCTCCTCCGGCGTAATCCCGGAGCGTCCCGTTAGTGCTCTACAACACAGGAAAGAGGAGATGGGTTAGTAGATAAGTCCACAAAAACAAATGATCCGTATTCCAATTCCCTTCCTCTGTTTCTCTCTCGCTCTCTCGCTCTCTCTCTCTCACACGCACGGTACCTTGCCAGAAGGAGCAGAACCCTGGGCCACGCCCCTTTTATACGCCCGTCCCATCCCCATTGGTCAGCGAGGGCAACCGCCGTCAACCAATGCGTGATTGCCACCTCGCTTCCGACCGGGTCTGTGACGTTGCGCACCGCTGCTCTGCCTGCTCCTCCTCCCCAGCGTCCTCACCGGTCGGAAGGGAGATCTAAAACAAGAGTTCACTCTCTCTTGTCACATATCCCACCGCCAGAGTGGAGCCGAAGGAACACTCGCCAAACCTACCAACCCCATTACTCCCTCCCGGGAAAAATAATCCGCATTTTGGTGATCTTTCCCTGCACGATGTACCATACGATACATGTAAGGCTGCAATGCCAAATACTACCGAAGTTATCCGAGCATTGCTATCCTTCATAGTGCTTAACCATCTGAGTGGGGCGTGGTCCGTGACTAGATCAAATGAATGTCCCAGTAAGTAATATCTGAGGGAGTGAGTCGCCCATTTAATGGCCAAGCACTCCTTCTCAACAACTGAGTAATTGCGCTCCCTAGGAAGCATTTTTTTGCTGATGTAAAGAATGGGGTGCTCCACCCCGTTAACCCTCTGGGACAAGACCGCCCCCAAACCAACCTCTGACGCGTCAGTATGGAGGAGGAGGAGCTGCTGCATACTCACGATGGGGATGTAACACCTCGTCCATTAGTCTCTGAAAGGCGGCGGGCGCACCATGTAGCCCAAACGGCATGGTTTTAAAATGGAACAGACCATCCGGAGTTGAAAATGCCGTTTTTTCACATGAATCGCGGGTTAAAGGGATCTGCCAATATCCCTTCGTCAGGTCCAGAGTTGAGATAAACCCGGCCGTCCCCAGTCGGTCGAGGAGTTCGTCGATCCGAGGCATGGGGTAGGCGTCGAACTTGGCGATAGCATTGATCTTTCGAAAATCGACACAGAAGCGATTAGTGCCATCCTTCTTGGCCACTATAACAATAGGACTGCACCACTCGCTTCTGGAAGGCTCAATGACCCCAAGTTCAAGCATCGCCCTCACCTCGTTCTGGACGCCACTCCGCCGGCTTTCTGGGATCCGTAGGGCCTCTCCCGAACAGTGACACCTGGCGGAGTAATAACAGCATATTTGGTAAGGTTAGTCCTGCCGGGCACGCCAGAAAACACATCCCCAAATTTCCCAATCAACTTACGCAATTCTACTTGCTGATCCGAAGTAACTGTTTCCCCATTGAAATTTGGCTGGGGCTAGGGTCTCTATACAGGGTCCTAAGTCATCCTCTGTCTCGCCTGGGGCTATGAATAAGACCTCCCTTGCCTTCCAGGGCTTTAACAAATTGACATGATAGATTTCTGTTTTATTTCGCGATCGGGCTGTCTAATTTCATAATTCACTAATCCTATGGCCCGTATCACCTCATATGGCCCCTGCCATTTAGCACACAGTTTCGATTCCAATGATGGAAGAAGCAGCATTACTTTATCTCCTGGCCGAAAGGTTCGAATTGTGCATTGGTATTGTAATGCCGCTGTTGCCGATGTTGAGCCGATCTGAGATTATCCTGAGCCAGTCGACCAATTAAATCAAGGCGATCACGCAGTAGGAGCACATGCTGCACTACATTTTTAGAGGAGCCTTTGTGTTCTTCCCAACCTTCTCTCAACAGGTCGAGGATGCCCCGTGGCTGCCGGCCATATAATAGCTCAAAGGGGGAAAATCCCGTTGAGCTCTGAGGCACCTCTCTCACTGCGAAGAGTAGGTAAGGAAGAAGGGTGGCCCAATGTTTCTGCTCCTGACTCACAAACCGTTTCAACATTTGCTTTAATGTTTGGTTAAAACGTTCCACCAGCCCATCCGTTTGGGGATGATAAACGGACGCCCTAATGGGACGTATTTTTAGAATTTTGTACACCTGCTGTAGCGTTTTTGACAAGAAGTTCGCTCCATGATCAGTCAATATTTCTTTTGGGATCCCTACCCTAGCAATAATCTGACTTAATTCCTTCGCAATTGCAGTGGCACTAGTGGACCGCAGCGGAACTGCTTCCGGTACCGCGTTGCATAATCCACCATCACTAATATGTGCGTGTACCCGAATCAGAAGGCAGCACTGGCCCAACTATGTCCATTGCAACGCTGCTCAAAGGGAGTGGAGACAATAGGCAGTGGGACCAGAGGGGCGGGCGACTCGACCCGGTGCTACTCTCTGACATTCTGGGCAGCTAGCTACATATTTCGCCACTTCGGTGTAGAGCCCTGCCCAGTAAAATCGAGCCAGTATTCGGTCCCTCGCCTTGTCCACGCCAAGATGTCCTGCAAAGGGGACGTCATGCGCCAGCCTCATGACCTCTGGTCGACAGGACGGGGAACCATCAACTGTTTGACAGGCTGTCCTGTGCCCGGGCTGGGTTTACTCTATAAAGCAAGTGCCCTCTACCACGAAATGGGGATATACCAGCGTCCCAATGCCGTCAACATCCTTACCCTCAATAGACCGGACCTGTTCCCAAGCGTGCACCAGTGTGGGGTCGTTGTTCTGCTCCCACACTAGGTCCGCGCTGAGGCCCACACGTCCGGGATATTGACAGGGGCTGGAGCAGTCTCGACCCTCGAGGGTCCAGTAACCTCGCCGCCCGGTCACACTGCGTTCCGACTCCCTTCGATTGACGCTTGGGACCATCAGCACCTTCTCCTGCCAGACCCCAACCGTGTCTTATCGATGCGCCTTCCCACTTTTCCTTCCGTCTCTCCTTACGTGTTTTCCTAGGACGAAAAAGTGGAGAAAACAGCTCTGTATGGAAGGGAAAAACAGTACCAATTACTTCCCTTCCGGGGGTCTGCCGTGTCTACACGTGTGGTCGAGGCTGCCGACATTTTTATTAAATCTTTATATTGCGGCCAGTCTCGACCCAGAATAACTGGATGTGGCAACTTTTCGCCACCCCCACTACTAGGTGGCGCTTTATCGGGCCTACCGATAAATATACTTTTAGAGTGGGGTATGTCGCCGTATCCCCATGGATACAGGAGATTGCCACCTGGCCTTGTGGCTGCCACGACATACCGCCAAGGAGAGCTGTTCGAATTAAAGTTTGCTCACACCCTGTGTCCACTAACGCGTGGGTGTTCACATTCCCCAATACAACATCAACCGTACACGGGCCCTCCCGACCATTTCCCCATTTCCTACCTGTCTCAGATGCCAGGTGACACGCAGCCACGTCGCACTCCATGGCCGCCGGGCAGTATCTGGCAATGTGTCCCGCTGCTGGCACCTAAAACAGAGGGGTGGGGCAGAGGGAAAGGGGGTACATATTTGTCCCGCTGCTGGTATGACAGCGGGGCAGGGGGAACCATTCTACCCCAGCTGGGGCCAACCTCTGCCTCCATGGTAGGGGCTGGGATGGCCCGATGGGGCCGGTGGTCGGGCAGGTCTTGGTCCGGGGGTGTGATGATGGTTCCTTGGTAGAGGAGGGAGAGGGGCAGTTCAGCAGAGTGGTTTGGGCGGACATGAGGGAGTCCTCAAAATTCTCGCCAACGCCACGGCTTGATCCAGGGTGGTGGGGTTGTGCCGGCGTATCCAGGCCTGCGTTTCGGCCCCGACCACATGGCAAAACTGCTCCATCACAATGGCTTCCCCATCTGGACCCCAGTTTTCTGGCTGGGGTTTAGCCATTGCGCCATGTGGTCGCATAGCCGTTGTGCCACCACCCTGGGCCGGGTGTTAGGTGGCCGCGGAACTCCCGGAATCTGACCCGATGAGTCTCCCCGTGATGTTGAGACGGCGGAGTATAGCCTGCTTAACCAGATCATACTGGGCAGCATCGGTGTCAGTCATGGCCCGACACGCTGCCTGCGCCTCCCCAACCAAGCAGGGGCCAAGTTGGCTCGCCCAGTACTCCCGGGCCATGCTGCAGTGGTGGCCAGCCGCTCGAATGCCACGAGGTAGGCTTCAGGGTCGTCCTCCGCCGTCATTTTCTGGGCCCGGGCCTTCGGGCAACCATCACGGGCCCCGCTGTTGCTGCCGACGTCATCCCCATCCCGACCCTCTCAATGAGGGCTGTGTATCGCTCCTCCCTTCTCCGTTCCTCGATCTCCCTCCGGCTGTCCATAGCCTCCAGGACCGCCACAAAAGTGGCTGGATCCATCCCTCTGATGACACCACGTGTGACAGGATAGCTGAGCGTGTGGTGTAAATGATCGACAGACCAGTCCAGGTTTGTTGGTAAAAACTCCCGGCGTTTATTCCTCACACGGCACAGAAGTAAATCCCACAAATAATAGTACCGGGATACACAGCAATGTGTAACCCGATTAAACAATAATAATAATAATAATAATAATAATAATAATAATAATAATAATAACGCCGGGATACACAACTATGTGTAACCCGACCAAACAAAGAGCCCAAATAAACAAACAATAAACAAAAGTCCGTCTTCCTCTTGTAATCCAGGAACGGGAGAAACATGGGGGTATTAAAACCCAGCACTTCCGGGCTGTCGCTCCTCCGGCGTAATCCCAGAGCGTCCCGTTAGTGCTCTACAACACAGGAAAGAGGAGATGGGTTAGTAGATAAGTCCACAAAAACAAATGATCCGTATTCCAATTCCCTTCCTCTGTTTCTCTCTCGCTCTCTCGCTCTCGCTCGCTCTCGCTCTCTCTCTCACACGCACGGTACCTTGCCAGAAGGAGCAGAACCCTGGGCCACGCCCCCTTTTGTACGCCCCGTCCCGTCCCCATTGGTCAGCGAGGGCAACCGCCGTCAACCAATGCGTGATTGCCACCTCGCTTCCCGACCGGGTCTGTGACGTTGCGCACCGCAGCTCTGCCTGCTCCTCCTCCCTAGCGTCCTCACCGGTCGGAAGGGAGATCTAAAACAAGAGTTCACTCTCTCTTTGTCACAATGAGGAACAGCTAAATGAAATAGAAGAAAACAAAGATTGAAAAACACTACAGCATTGGCTGTTAATGTACAGTACTTCAAGAAAAAATATGGACATTAAAAATCATAAGGGAATTTTATGCCAGTGCAAGAAGTTAAACTGGGGACCAGTATTCAGTTACCAATTTTATAATGCTGAGCTAGAGTAAATAGATATTTTAACAGGAGAAGTTTTAACATCAGTTTACTGTCAAAAGTCATACACCATGGCAAGACTGAGCACAGCAACAAGACACAAGGTAGTTATACTGCATCAGCAAGGTCTCTCCCAGGCAGAAATTTCAAGGCAGACAGGGGTTTCCAGATGTGCTGTCCAAGCTCTTTTGAAGAAGCACAAAGAAACGGGCAACGTTGAGGACCGAGACGCAGTGGTCGGCCAAGGAAACTTACTGCAGCAGATGAAAGACACATCATGCTTACTTCCCTTCGCAATCGGAAGATGTCCAGCAGTGCCATCAGCTCAGAATTGGCAGAAAACAGTGGGACCCTGGTACACCCATCTACTGTCCGGAGAAGTCTGGTCAGAAGTGGCCTTCATGGAAGACTTGCGGCCAAAAAGCCATACCTCCGACGTGGAAACAAGGCCAAGCGACTCAACTATGCACGAAAACACAGGAACTGGGGTGCAGAAAAATGGCAGCAGGTGCTCTGGACTGATGAGTCAAACTTTGAAATATTTGCCTGTAGCAGAAGGCAGTTTGTTCGCCGAAGGGCTGGAGAGCGTACACAAATGACACACACAGTGTCTGCAGGCAACAGTGAAGCATGGTGGAGGTTCCTTGCGAGTTTGGGGCTGCATTTCTGCAAATGGAGTTGGGGATTTGGTCAGAATTAATGGTCTCCTCAATGCTGAGAAGTACAGGCAGATACTTATCCATCATGCAATACCATCAGGGAGGCATCTGATTGGCCCCAAATTTATTCTGCAGCATGACAACGACCCCAAACATACAGCGAAAGTCATTAAGAACTATCTTCAGCGTAAAGAAGAACAAGGAGTCCTGAAGTGATGGTATGGCCCCCACAGAGCCCTGATCTCAACATCATCGAGTCTGTCTGGGATTACATGAAGAGAGAGAAGCAACTGAGGCTGCCTAAATCCGCAGAAGAACTGTGGTTAGTTCTCCAAGATGTTTGGGCCAACCTACCTGCCGAGTTCCTTCAAAAACTGTGTGCAAGTATACCTAGAAGAATTGATGCTGTTTTGAAGGCAAAGGGTGGTCACACCAAATATATATATATATATATATATAAGAATGATTTCAAAAATAGACATGTTAATAGTTTATATTTATCAATTAACAAAATGCAAAGTGAGTGAACAGAAGAAAAATCTACATCAAATCAATATTTGGTGTGACCACCCTTTGCCTTCAAAACAGCATCAATTATAACACGGCTTGGAAAAATAACAACCTCTGATTGGTTAAACAGCATCACATGACCATTCGTATTCATAGCGAATAGCATGACTTGCATACTAATGAGCCACTTCACACTGAATAAACCACTACGCACCTCTACATTCTAAATTCCATGACAAACTGCCATTTTATTTGTTATTAGTTACAAAACCACTGCCAAAAATGAGTGACGTTCCACCTATTTCCTTTAATATACTTGGGGATGAAACTCTATAACTGGTACAACACCAACTTTCTGAGTGAAGACAGCAGTCCATCTGAAAAAATAAATAAATAAAATAAGTGCACCAGCAACTGTCAAGAGTAGACACATAACAGTAGATGAGTGTGACAGGATAGCTGAGCGTGTGGTGTAAATGATCGACAGACCAGTCCAGGTTTGTTGGTAAAAACTCCCGGCGTTTATTCCTCACACGGCACAGAAGTAAATCCCACAAATAATAGTACCGGGATACACAGCAATGTGTAACCCGATTAAACAATAATAATAATAATAATAATAATAATAATAATAATAATAATAATAATAATAACGCCGGGATACACAACTATGTGTAACCCGACCAAACAAAGAGCCCAAATAAACAAACAATAAACAAAAGTCCGCCTTCCTCTTGTAATCCAGGAACAGGAGAAACATGGGGTATTAAAACCCAGCACTTCCGGCTGTCGCTCCTCCGCGTAATCCCGAGCGCCCCATTAGTGCTCTACAACACAGGAAAGAGGAGATGGGTTAGTAGATAAGTCCACAAAAACAAATGATCCGTATTCCAATTCCCTTCCTCTGTTTCTCTCTCGCTCTCTCGCTCTCTCTCTCTCACACGCACGGTACCTTGCCAGAAGGAGCAGAACCCTGGGCCACGCCCCTTTGTACGCCCGTCCCGTCCCCATTGGTCAGCGAGGGCAACCGCCACAACCAATGCGTGATTGCCACCTCGCTTCCGACCGGGTCTGTGACGTTGCGCACCGCTGCTCTGCCTGCTCCTCCTCCCTAGCGTCCTCACCGGTCGGAAGGGAGATCTAAAACAAGAGTTCACTCTCTTTGTCACAATGAGGAACAGCTAAATGAAATAGAAGAAAACAAAGATTGAAAAACACTACAGCATTGGCTGTTAATGTACAGTACTTCAAGAAAAAATATGGACATTAAAAATCATAAGGGAATTTTATGCCAGTGCAAGAAGTTAAACTGGGGACCAGTATTCAGTTACCAATTTTATAATGCTGAGCTAGAGTAAATAGATATTTTAACAGGAGAAGTTTTAACATCAGTTTACTGTCAAAAGTCATACACCATGGCAAGACTGAGCACAGCAACAAGACACAAGGTAGTTATACTGCATCAGCAAGGTCTCTCCCAGGCAGAAATTTCAAGGCAGACAGGGGTTTCCAGATGTGCTGTCCAAGCTCTTTTGAAGAAGCACAAAGAAACGGGCAACGCGTTGAGGACCGTAGACGAGTGGTCGGCCAAGGAAACTTACTGCAGCAGATGAAAGACACATCATGCTTACTTCCTTCAGCAATCGGAAGATGTCCAGCAGTGCCATCAGCTCAGAATTGGCAGAAAACAGTGGGACCCTGGTACACCCATCTACTGTCCGAGAAGTCTGGTCAGAAGTGGCCTTCATGGAAGACTTGCGCCAAAAGCCATACCTCCGACGTGGAAACAAGGCCAAGCGACTCAACTATGCACGAAAACACAGGAACTGGGGTGCAGAAAAATGGCAGCAGGTGCTCTGGACTGATGAGTCAAACTTTGAAATATTTGCCTGTAGCAGAAGGCAGTTTGTTCGCTGAAGGGCTGGAGAGCTGCACACAAATGACACACACAGTGTCTGCAGGCAACAGTGAAGCATGGTGGAGGTTCCTTGCGAGTTTGGGGCTGCATTTCTGCAAATGGAGTTGGGGATTTGGTCAGAATTAATGGTCTCCTCAATGCTGAGAAGTACAGGCAGATACTTATCCATCATGCAATACCATCAGGGAGGCATCTGATTGGCCCCAAATTTATTCTGCAGCATGACAACGACCCCAAACATACAGCGAAAGTCATTAAGAACTATCTTCAGCGAAGAAGAACAAGGAGTCCTGGAAGTGATGGTATGGCCCCACAGAGCCCTGATCTCAACATCATCGAGTCTGTCTGGGATTACATGAAGAGAGAGAAGCAACTGAGGCTGCCTAAATCCGCAGAAGAACTGTGGTTAGTTCTCCAAGATGTTTGGGCCAACCTACCTGCCGAGTTCCTTCAAAAACTGTGTGCAGGTATACCTAGAAGAATTGATGCTGTTTTGAAGGCAAAGGGTGGTCACACCAATATATATATATATATATATATAAGAATGATTTCAAAATAGACATGTTAATAGTTTATATTTATCAATTAACAAAATGCAAAGTGAGTGAACAGAAGAAAAATCTACATCAAATCAATATTTGGTGTGACCACCCTTGCCTTCAAAACAGCATCAATTATAACACGGCTTGGAAAATAACAACCTCTGATTGGTTAAACAGCATCACATGACCATTCGTATTCATAGCTTAATAGCATGACTTGCATACTAATGAGCCACTTCACACTGAATAAACCACTACGCACCTCTACATTCTAAATTCCATGACAAACTGCCATTTTATTTGTTATTAGTTACAAAACCACTGCCAAAAATGAGTGACGCTCCACCTATTTCCTTTAATATACTTGGGGATGAAACTCCATAACTGGTACAACACCAACTTTCTGAGTGAAGACAGCAGTCCATCTGAAAAATAAATAAATAAAATAAGTGCACCAGCAACTGTCAAGAGTAGACACATAACAGTAGATGAGTGTGACAGGATAGCTGAGCGTGTGGTGTAAATGATCGACAGACCAGTCCAGGTTTGTTGGTAAAAACTCCCGCTTATTCCTCACACGCACAGAAGTAAATCCAACAAATATTAGTACCGGGATACACAGCAATGTGTAACCCGATTAAACAATAATAATAATAATAATAATAATAATAATAATAATAATAATAATAATAATAACGCGGGATACACAACTATGTGTAACCCGACCAAACAAAGAGCCCAAATAAACAAACAATAAACAAAAGTCCGTCTTCCTCTTGTAATCCAGGAACGGAGAAACATGGGGTATTAAAACCCAGCACTTCCGGCTGTCGCCCTCCGGCGTAATCCCGAGCGCCCGTTAGTGCTCTACAACACAGGAAAGAGGAGATGGGTTAGTAGATGTCCACAAAACAAATGATCCGTATTCCAATTCCCTTCCTCTGTTTCTCTCTCGCTCTCGCTCGCTCGCTCGCTCTCTCTCACACGCACGGTACCTGCCAGAAGGAGCAGAACCCTGGGCCACGCCCTTTTGTACGCCCGTCCGTCCCCATTGGTCAGCGAGGGCAACCGCCGCCAACCAATGCGTGATTGCCACCTCGCTTCCGACCGGGTCTGTGACGTTCGCACCGCTGCTCTGCCTGCTCCTCCTCCCTAGCGCCCTCACCGGTCGGAAGGGAGATCTAAAACAAGAGTTCACTCTCTTTGTCACAATGAGGAACAGCTAAATGAAATAGAAGAAAACAAAGATTGAAAAACACTACAGCATTGGCTGTTAATGTACAGTACTTCAAGAAAAATATGGACATTAAAAATCATAAGGGAATTTTATGCCAGTGCAAGAAGTTAAACTGGGGACCAGTATTCAGTTACCAATTTTATAATGCTGAGCTAGAGTAAATAGATATTTTAACAGGAGAAGTTTTAACATCTCTGCTGACAGTTTAAAACCAACAAGAACGTATTCCTGTCAGTCATGAAAACTTTTTGAAAAGCAGGTAAAGACAAGGCCAGACACCACCTCCTGAACTACCGGCCTGGATTTTAAGTGTCTGCGGGAAAGCGAGGCACTGTCCCCTGACACCACGGTTGGCTTGGTGCGTAAAGTCTGGTTTGATCTTTAACTTAATCTGGCACGACTTGGATGAAAGGGTGTCCGACAAATAACAAAAACATCTTTTGAGATCCGAAAGGATGAAAACGGACTTGAATATGTGTGCCTTGCATTTAACGAGGACACAAACTCACCTGAGGATACAGCTTCAGCATCCATGGCAGCTTTTCCCCTTACTTCCCCTGTGTCATTTGAACCTCTGCCCCATGATCACTGTGTGTTCAGTCCTCTAGTTTCTAGTGAGATGCCACTTTCAATGCAGAAATTCATAATAAACGGACATGTGCAATTTCTTTTTAATAAGTGAACAATACATTAAATTCAATTCAATTTGGGACTATATTACACTGCGGATGTATACACAATAAAAGTTTCTGGTTTTGTCTTAATTTAAAACGTGTTTTAATTATTTTTCATCCCCCAAATGACAGTTAGCCATGTTATAAGCAGTATAAACCACTTTGGGCCATGTGGTTCCGATGATACATACCACTTATGGGGTTGTTAATGCTTATCACCACACCATACATGGTATATATCATGGGAACCGCATGGCCCAAAGTGGTTTATACATCATTATTATTATTATTATTATTATTATTATTATTATTATTATTATTATTATTATTATTATTATTTATTTCTTAGCAGACGCATCCAGGGCAACTTACAATTGTTACAAGATATCACATTATTTTTACATACAATTACCCATTTATGCAGTTGGGGTTTTTTACTGGAGCAATCTAGGTAAAGTATCTTGCTCAAGGGTACAGCAGCAGTGTCCCCTACCTGGGATTGAACCCACGACCCTCCGATCAAGAGTCCAGAGCCCTAACCACTACTCCACACTACATATCATCATCATCATCATCAGTATCTTCAGCCTTTTTCAGTCCACTGCTGGATGAAGGCCTCCCCAAAATTCTTCCACAAAAGCCTGTCTGCTGTGTCCCTCATCCACGTTGCTTAATTTCATCTCTCATCCATGTTGCTCTGGCGTGTTTCCTAATTTCATCTTGCCATCTTCCTGGAGGTCTTCTTGGTCGCTTTATATCTCCTGGGATCCAGTCTAGTATCTCCTTGGTCCAGTGATGGTCTGTTCTTCTTGCTACATGTCTGGCTGACTGCCATTTCAGTTTTTTCACTCTTATAATAACATTGCATACTTTTGTTTGCGCTCTTATCCATTCCTTCCTTTTCCTGTCTCTTCTTGTTATTCCCAGCATGAATCTTTCCATACTCCGTTGAGTCGTTTGTAATTTTTGAGTCATTTTGCATTGAGGGTCCAGGTTTCGCATCCGTAAGTTAGCACTGGTAGCACGCATTGGTCGAAGACTTTCCTCTTGAGGCATAAGGGTAGTTTCCTTTCAGAATCATGCTTAATCTTCCAAAGGCACTCCAGACCATTTTTGCTCTTCTGTTGATTTCGCACATTTGGTTCTCCGTTGCCGAAACTAACTGTCCTAAGTGTACATAGTTATTGACTTCTTCAAGCTTGATCCCATTGACTTCAATTGCCTGTGGAATGGTACATGACTGAACATGACTGGAGTCTTCTTCAGGTTCATTTTCAAACGCTCTTCAGCCCCTTATTTTCCCAATCAAGTGTTTTCAAAATGTCTGCTAGGGTGGCCATGAAGAGCTTTGGGGAAATTGTATCTCCTTGACAAACTCCTTTTTTAATCTTGATTTTGTCACTGTTTTTATGGAGTCTTACTGTGGATGTTGCATTCTTGTATATGGTGCTGATCAAGTATCAATTCCTTGTTTTTCAGGGAGCTTAATACAGGTCTTGTGTAAACAGAGTCAAAGGCTTTTTCATAGTTGATGAATCCCAAGCATGCTGGTTTGAATCACTTGTTGTACAACTTGAAGATGATCCATTATACTAACTCCACTCCTGAATCCCGCTTGCTCATTTGATTGTACAGAGTCAAATTTATCTTGAAGTCTGTTGGTGAGTATCTTGGTAAAATGTTGTAGATTATAGGAAGTAAGCTAATAGGTCTGTAGCTCTTGATGTCTTCTTTATCTACTTTCTTATATAAAAGTATCACTGATGCATTGTTCCAGTCGTTTGGCAACAGTATTTTTGTCAGTTCTTCACCTCCATCTTTCATGATGTCAATCGTTATGCCATCTTCTCCGGGTGCCTTTCCTGTCTTTATATGTTTGATAGCATGTTTCACTTCTTCTGGTAGAGCATCTGGAACTTCTTCCTCAGGTTGCGTTTTCTCAGTCTCTTTTTGCTTTTTGTTGGTGCATATACTTGGATGACCTGAAGTTCATTCTTCCTTGAAACTTTCAGTCTTGCGGACTTCTCTGACACGCTGTCAATCTCTACTACGTTATTCTTGATTCTCTTGTGGACAATTAATCCAATGCCTCCTGTTCGTCCATCTATAGTGCCTCGGTAAAAGAGAAGATGTCCACTCTTAAGTTCTAGTAGTCCTTTGTCTTTTCGTCGTACTTTGCTTAGTCCTTCGATGTCCTACTTGATTCTACCAAGTTCTTCTTCCAACTCTTGAAGTCTTGCTTCACCTGAAAGAGATCTGCAGTTGGACGTGGCCAGGGTCAGTGTTCTGGGGTAGCCTAAAATCATAACCCGGTGATTCTTAGCACCCTCTGCCTTCATACCTAACCGTCTGCTATCTTGGTCGGTGGCAATCCAGCGTCTGGGGAATGAGGACCATGCTTTTGTCTGTGCTTTCATCGTGGGGGGGTTGGCCATAACTCACCACGCTGGCCAGGCGGGTTGGTGAGTGCCCCTTCCACTTTGACTGAGTATGTTACTCAAGCTGTCACAGCATGGTTGAACCTGCCAGAGTCAGGGGACCCCGCTGTACTTCGTCTTGAGAACTCGTTGTCATCCTCCTGCCACTTTGAGGCACTGGAAGTTGGACATTAGGAGGGATATATATATATATATATATATATATATATATATTAGGTGTGGTACATAGAGCCATTACCTGTATCTGTATTCGTGCCAATGCTATTCTTTATTCGTTTATGAATTTGGATGTGTATTCGTCAAACCGGAAGTGGGTGGGGCAAAATCGGAAGTTGTTTAATACTCGGTTTTTTACCCTTATTTACACTGTAAAAATGTCCTGAGTGACAAAACAATGCAACAATGTGCAGTGTTCAATGCAACACACATGCAAACTTCACTTATACTCTGTGTAATATATACTATGCAGTCCTGTCCGTGCTGTATTTTTTAACAAAGCTGTACTATAAGTAGGGCTCCTCAGTTTTGGGTTTTATTTTTGATGACATAATGTCCCTGTAAGTTTGTTTTGAGCCGACATAATTTCTTAATAAAATGAAGAGCCCTAACAATAAGCAATGGAACCACAGCAACCACTAACTAATAAAAGAAAGAACGCAGAAAGGTGATTTTTTTATCGTTTGTGCTATTTTAAAATGAGCAATAATGAAAATAGATACACAATATTTTAAAGGCTTGTGGCCTGTAGAAATTGTCTTTATGTGCAATAATTTACACAAGTGTATTGTTCCCACGTGCAAACCAGTATCTCTGCATGCGTGCAAGCAAAATGTACAATATATACACTTGCAGATCTGTCCAGCTTACTGCACTTTCTACAAAGATCTACTAAAAACAATAGAACTACTTACAGTAACCATTAACAACAAAGTGAATGAACAATAATGTAAAAAGTTTTTTTTTGTCATACAATTACAATGTAGAGAAAGCAGCACCAATATCAAACAAAAGACACAATCAAGACTATTTATTATAAAGAGCTACAGTAAGAACATAAGAAGAACATAAGAACGTTTACAAACGAGAGAAGGCCATTCAGCCTCTGGTTGCTCTTCTTTGCACTCTTTCTAGAGCAGCAATATCCTTTTTGTAACAAGGTGACCAGAACTGAACACAATATTCTAGGTGAGGTCTTACTAATGCATTGTAAAGTTTTAACATTACTTCCCTTGATTTAAATTCAACAGTTCTTACAATATATCAGAGCATCTTGTTGGCCTTTTTTATAGCTTCCCCACATTGTCTAGATGAAGACATTTCTGAGTCAACATAAACTCCTAGGTCTTTTTCATAGATCCCTTCTTCAATTTCAGTATCTTCCATATGATATTTATAATGCACATTTTTATTGCCTGCTTGCAATACTTTACACTTTTCTCTATTAAATGTCATTTGCCATGTGTCTGTCCAGTTCTGAATGCTGTCTAGATCATTTTGAATGACTTTTGCTGCTGCAACAGTGTTTGCCACTCCTCCTATTTTTGTGTCGTCTGCAAATTTAACAAGTTTGCTTACTATACCAGAATCTAAATCATTAATGTAGATTAGGAATAGCAGAGGACCTAATACTGATCCCTGTGGTACACCACTGGTTACCTCGCTCCATTTTGAGGTTTCTCCTCTAATCAGTACTTTCTGTTTTCTACATGTTAACCACTCCCTAATCCATGTGCATGCATTTCCTTGAATCCCTACTGCGTTCAGTTTGAGAATTAATTTTTTATGCGGTACTTTGTCAAAAGCTTTCTGGAAATCTGAATAAACCATGTCGTATGCTTTGCAATTATCCATTGTCGATGTTGCATCCTCAAAACACTATGCTAAAGAAATACCACCTGGAGTAACTGCAAGCTCTAAACACATGGAGAGACTGCAAGCTCTAAACACATGGAGTGACAGCAAGCTCTAAACACATGGAGAGACTGCAAGCTCTAAACACATGGAGTGACTGCAAGCTCTAAACACATGGAGAGACTGCAAGCTCTAAACACATGGAGTGACTGCAAGCTCTAAGCACATGGAGTGACTGCAAGCTCTAAACACATGGAGAGACTGCAAGCTCTAAACACATGGAGAGACTGCAAGCTCTAAACACATGGAGAGACTGCAAGCTCTAAACACATGGAGTGACTGCAAGCTCTAAACACATGGAGTGACTGCAAGCTCTAAACACATGGAGTGACTGCAAGCTCTAAACACATGGAGAGACTGCAAGCTCTAAACACATGGAGTGACTGCAAGCTCTAAGCACATGGAGTGACTGCAAGCTCTAAACACATGGAGAGACTGCAAGCTCTAAACACAGGCAGTCACAGAGCAGCCAGAACTGTATTAAACAAACACACACACATGGATTTTAAAATCAAATAAACTTTTCTAAAATCCCAACCCTCAGTGAGACAGTGTTTTTCCTCTTTCACAGAGCCTGCAATGCTGGAGCACTAACTGGAGCCTAGTGCTGCAACCGTGCACGATACATAGAGACAATTGTCTTGCTAAGCTGTTTACAAAAATATTAAATTATATTTTCACAACGCTTAAAAAAACTTCAAAATTCCTACCCCATCCAACAAAATATTGTATTTAAATTATGACAACACTAACTTTTTCTTGACACAGTGAAACAAATTTAATCACAATTCCAATGTTACTTTTCCTTATATAGTCCTCTCAAATTGAATGAACTGAAGCATTGACTCTGTTCAGTGACACAGACAAGCTCCACATTCTTCTCCACTCCGATTGGCTGCCAGTGTCACAGACTGCAGAGGGAGGCGTGGTTGAAATGAGAGACACTTCAAACACTTCATTTGCAACGAATACTGCCTGACACTATTCGGCCATTACTAATATTAGGAAGAAGACCATTATTCATGCATATCCTAATACGAATTCATATTCGGGTATACTATATATATATATATATATATATATATATATATATATATATATATATATATATATATATATATATATATATATATATATATATATATATATATATCTGGCCTGTGATTAGTTAAAACTTCATCATAGGAGCAAAAATAGATTTAACTATTGCCCTAACGTCCCTACACCACCCGGCAGTAGTCTCCCACTGACATGTGATTGGTTCACATCACTGTCAGTCCTGCCCCTTTTCAAAGGAATGTACCGCCTGTCCCCTGCACTCCTCACAACAAGAGAACATGGCTGAATGTGAAGAAACTGCTTAACAGCAATTCTGTGACTTAACAGAAAATGAATTACAAAACATACTACAAAAGAAAGATGCTCCAAACACTACAATGAATTACAAAACACACTACAAAAGAGAGATGCTCCAAACACTACAATGAATTACAAAACACATACTACAAAAGAGAGATGCTCCAAACACTACAATGAATTACAAAACACATACTACAAAAGAGAGATGCTCCAAACACTACAATGAATTATAAAACACATACTACAAAAGAAAGATGCTCCAAACACTACAATGAATTACAAAACACATACAAAAGAGAGATGCTCCAAACACTACAATGAATTACAAAACACATACTACAAAAGAGAGATGCTCCAAGCACTACAATGAATTACAAAACACACTACAAAAGAGAGATGCTCCAAACACTACAATGAATTACAAAACACATACAAAAGAGAGATGCTCCAAACACTACAATGAATTACAAAACACATACAAAAGAGAGATGCTCCAAACACTACAATGAATTACAAAACACATACTACAAAAGAGAGATGCTCCAAACACTACAATGAATTACAAAACACATACTACAAAAGAGAGATGCTCCAAGCACTACAATGAATTATAAAACACACTACAAAAGAAAGATGATCCAAACACTACAATGAATTACAAAACACATACTACAAAAGAGAGATGCTCCAAGCACTACAATGAATTATAAAACACACTACAAAAGAAAGATGATCCAAACACTACAATGAATTACAAAACACATACTACAAAAGAGAGATGCTCCAAACACTACAATGAATTACAAAACACATACTACAATAGAGAGATGCTCCAAACACTACAATGAATTACAAAACACACTACAAAAGAGAGATGCTCCAAACACTACAATGAATTACAAAACACATACAAAAGAGAGATGCTCCAAACACTACAATGAATTACAAAACACATACTACAAAAGAGAGATGCTCCAAACACTACAATGAATTACAAAACACATACTACAAAAGAGAGATGCTCCAAACACTACAATGAATTACAAAACACACTACAAAGAGAGATGCTCCAAACACTACAATGAATTACAAAACACACTACAAAAGAGAGATGCTCCAAACACTACAATGAATTACAAAACACATACTACAAAAGAGAGATGCTCCAAACACTACAATGAATTACAAAACACACTACAAAAGAGAGATGCTCCAAACACTACAATGAATTATAAAACACATACTACAAAAGAGAGATGCTCCAAACACTACAATGAATTACAAAACACACTACAAAAGAGAGATGCTCCAAACACTACAATGAATTATAAAACACATACTACAAAAGAGAGATGCTCCAAACACTACAATGAATTACAAAACACACTACAAAAGAGAGATGCTCCAAACACTACAATGAATTACAAAACACACTACAAAAGAGAGATGCTCCAAACACTACAATGAATTACAAAACACATACTACAAAAGAGAGATGCTCCAAACACTACAATGAATTACAAAACACACTACAAAAGAGAGATGCTCCAAGCACTACAATGAATTACAAAACATACTACAAAAGAGAGATGCTCCAAACACTACAATGAATTACAAAACACACTACAAAAGAGAGATGCTCCAAACACTACAATGAATTACAAAACACACTACAAAAGAGAGATGCTCCAAACACTACAATGAATTACAAAACACATACTACAATAGAGAGATGCTCCAAACACTACAATGAATTACAAAACACACTACAAAAGAGAGATGCTCCAAACACTACAATGAATTACAAAACACATACAAAAGAGAGATGCTCCAAACACTACAATGAATTACAAAACACATACTACAAAAGAGAGATGCTCCAAACACTACAATGAATTACAAAACACATACTACAAAAGAGAGATGCTCCAAACACTACAATGAATTACAAAACACACTACAAAAGAGAGATGCTCCAAACACTACAATGAATTACAAAACACACTACAAAAGAGAGATGCTCCAAACACTACAATGAATTACAAAACACATACTACAATAGAGAGATGCTCCAAACACTACAATGAATTACAAAACACACTACAAAAGAGAGATGCTCCAAACACTACAATGAATTACAAAACACATACTACAAAAGAGAGATGCTCCAAACACTACAATGAATTACAAAACACACTACAAAAGAGAGATGCTCCAAACACTACAATGAATTACAAAACACATACTACAAAAGAGAGATGCTCCAAGCACTACAATGAATTATAAAACACACTACAAAAGAGAGATGCTCCAAACACTACAATGAATTACATTAAAACATCACCGTCACTGAAATTCAAACAAATTTGTAAACAAATATGGGGATCTAAACTGTATTATGCAGCAGTCAGCAAGCAAAAACATGTTCTGTTATTTATTTATTTACTTATGCTGTATCAGCTATATTTAAACAACATATATAAAGTCAGATTTCATAACCAACCTTGCCTCACTTATATTCTTGACTGATTCATATATTAAATATGTACTGCAGACTCAGCCACATTGGAAAATGAAATGATCGTCGGGAAGACTATTGTTACCTCCTGCCGCTTCGGGCATTATAGCCCCCCTGTCAGTAACAATAGTCTTCCCTCAGGGCAATCATTTTCCACTATAGCCCCCTCTGCAGTCCATATTTACTATATATATATATATATATATATATATATATATATATATATATATATATATATATATATATATATACACTGAGTGTACAAAACATTAGGAACACCTGCTCTTTCCATCAAATAGACTGATGAGGTGAATCCAGGTGAAAGCTATGATCCCTTATTGATGTAACCTGTTAAATCCACTTCAATCAGTGTAGATGGAGGGGAGACAGGTTAAAGAAGGATTTTAAGCCTTGACACAATTGAGACATGGATTGTGTATGTGTGCCATTCAGTGGGTAAATGGGCAAGACAAAAGATTTACAGTAAGTGCCTTTGAACGGGTTATGGTAGTAGGTGCCAGGTGCGCTGGTTTGTGTGTGTCAAGAACTGCAACACTGCTGGGTTTTTCATGCTCAAGAGTTTCCCGTGTGTATCAAGGATGGTCCACCACCCAAAGGACATCCAGCACATGACAGGCCAGAGGTCGAAAATGGCTCATTGATGAAGGAGGCCAAAGGAGGCTGACACGAATTGTGCAGAGCAACAGACGGACTACAGTTAGTCAACTGACAGTCCAGTACAACATTGGTGCCGAAAGACCCATAAAAGAATGCACAACCCATCGTACCTTGACACAAATGGGGTATGGCAGCCGATGACCTAACAGAGTTCCACTTCTTTCAGCAAAACACAAGAAACTGCGGTTGCAGTGGGCTAAGGAACGAAAACACTGGACATTGGAGGACTGGAAAAACATTGCCTGGTCTGATGAATCCCGGTTCTTGCTGTTTCACGCTGATGGGAGGACTAGGGTATGGAGAAAACCACATGAGTACATGCAACCATCATGCCGCGTGTCAACATTGCAGGCTGGTGGTGGTGGTGTGATGGTGTGGGGTGTGTTTTCATGGCACACATTGGGCCCCTTGATAAAATTGGAGCAACGTTTGAATGCCACAGGATATCTGAACATCATTGCCAATCAGGTGCATCCCTTCATGGCAGCAGTGTATCCATCTGCTAATGGATTTTTTCAGCAAGATAATGCCCCATGCCACAAGGCTAGGATTGTCCAGGAATGGTTCCACGAACATCACAGTGAATTCAGCTTACTGCAGTGGCTTGCCCAGTCACCACATCTCAATCCAATTGAGCATCTGTGGGATGAGATGGAACAAGCTATTCGGAGTAGAGATCCACTAGCAGCCAACTTGACACATCTGTTTGAAGCATTGGAGTCAACATGTGCGGCATCCCTGTGGAACGCTTTCGACACCTTGTAGAGTCCATGCCCCGACAAATTGAGGCTGTTCTGAGGGCAAAAGGGGGTGCAACTCAATATTTGGAAGGTGTTCCTAATGTTTTGTACACTCAGTGTATATATATATATATAGTGTATATATATATATACAGTACTGTGCAAAAGTTTTAGGCAGGTGTGAAAAAATGCTGTAAAGTAAGAATGCTTTCAAAAATAGACATGTTAATAGATTATATTTATCAATTAACTAAATGCAAAGTGAGTGAACAGAAGAAAAATCTAAATCAAATCCATATTTGGTGTGACCACCCTTTGCCTTCAAAACAGCATCAATTATAACACGGCTTGGAAAAATAACAACCTTCAAAACAACCTTTGCCTTCAAAACAGCATCAAGCATCAATTCTTCTAGGTACACTTGCACACAGTTTTTGAAGGAACTCGGCAGGTAGGTTGGCCCAAACATCTTGGAGAACTAACCACAGTTCTTCTGTGGATTTAGGCAGCCTCAGTTGCTTCTCTCTCTTCATGTAATCCCAGACAGACTCGATGATGTTGAGATCAGGGCTCTGTGGGGGCCATACCATCACTTCCAGGACTCCTTGTTCTTCTTTACGCTGAAGATAGTTCTTAATGACTTTCGCTGTATGTTTGGGGTCATTGTCATGCTGCAGAATAAATTTGGGGCCAATCAGATACCTCCCTGATGGTATTGCATGATGGATAAGTATCTGCCTGTACTTCTCAGCACTGAGGAGACCATTAATTCTGACCAAATCCCCAACTCCATTTGCAGAAATGCAGCCCCAAACTTGCAAGGAACCTCCACCATGCTTCACTGTTGCCTGCAGACACTCATTCGTGTACGCTCTCCAGCCCTTCGGCGAAGAAACTGCCTTCTGCTACAGCCATATATTTCAAATTTTGACTCATCAGTCCAGAGCACCTGCTGCCATTTTTCTGCACCCCAGTTCCTGTGTTTTCGTGCATAGTTGAGTCGCTTGGCCTTGTTTCCATGTCGGAGGTATGGCTTTTGGCTCAAGTCTTCCATGAAGGCCACTTCTGACCAGACTTCTCCGGACAGTAGATGGGTGTACCAGGGTCCCACTGTTTTCTGCCAGTTCTGAGCTGATGGCACTGCTGGACATCTTCCGATTGTGAAGGGAAGTAAGCATGATGTGTCTTTCATCTGCTGCAGTAAGTTTCCTTGGCCGACCACTGCGTCTCACGGTCCTCAACGTTGCCCGTTTCTTTGTGCTTCTTCAAAAGAGCTTGGACAGCACATCTGGAGACCCCTGTCTGCCTTGAAATTTCTGCCTGGGAGAGACCTTGCTGATGCAGTATAACTATCTTGTGTCTTGTTGCTGTGCTCAGTCTTGCCATGGTGTATGACTTTTGACAGTAAACTGTCTTCAGCAACCTCATCTTGTTAGCTGAGTTTGGCTGTTCCTCACCCAGTTTTATTCCTCCTACACAGCTGTTTCTGTTTTAGTTAATGATTGTGTTTCAACCTACATATTGAATTGATGATCATTAGCACCTGTTTGGTATAATTGTTTAATCATACACCTGACTATATACCTACAAAATCCCTGACTTTGTGCAAGTGTATCTAGAAGAATTGATGCTGTTTTGAAGGCAAAGGGTTGTCACACCAAATATGGATTTGATTTAGATTTTTCTTCTGTTCACTCACTTTGCATTTAGTTAATTGATAAATATAATCTATTAACAAATCTATTTTGAAAGCATTCTTACTTTACAGCATTTTTTCACACCTGCCTAAAACTTTTGCACAGTACTGTATATATATATATATATATATATATATATATATATATATATATATATATATAGAGAGAGAGAGAGAGAGAGAGCAAGAGAGAGAGAGAGAGATATTAAATAAATAAGGAATAAGTTAAAAAAAGTACACAAAAATGTTGTAGATATTAATATATAAGATGTGAGTAAATGCACTGATTCCAAAAAATAAGGAGACATTTTATTAAAAAAAGATGAAGTATCAAATGTATAATAATCTGCACAAAATAACTACACACACACACCCAACGCCTACTTTTCAATTCATATTTTCATCAGACACTAGAAACATTTTTGTAAATAGCATAAAATCCCTTTTTGCTTAAGGCTGCATTTTAAACTATGTTCACGAAACCTGCACTGCGTATATCAAACATCCACAGGACATGATATAAGATACAAGATAGCTTAGTTACACAAGACACAATTAAAGTAGCACCCATACCTCCTCACTGTAACAGTCTACTAAGGAACAACCCTTCAATAATATTAGATTTTCTATCAGTTACTACAATACTTTGTGCTTAAGAATGATGGCAGGGAGAGATAAGCCTCAATTGTCTCTTGTTTAACTAAGCCATTTAATACAGGGTTATTCTTTAATTTGTCCCTTTTTAGGTATGTTTAAAACTTGGCTTTTTGTATGTTTAATATTTTGATCAGATACTATACAAAAGAAGCCCTGCTGCTTGACCACAGCCTGCATCAAGTAAATACCCATGGCAATTGTTACGTAATAGTAATCCCTTAAAAATAACATATAAGGGTGACTTTCTACAGCACATTTGGCAAAACTAAAAGCATTCTACACCCTGATAACAATGGTACATCCTGTCAGATGTGGCAGAAATGTCTGGGTTATGCATTCTCCAGTGCTGGGCTGAACAGTTACTGTAGTTTGGATTGTTATTGTTTCATTAATCTAAATGTATACTACTATTTTATTAAATGTCCAGTTTGAACACACATATATATATATTATCATTATCATTATCTTACTTGGATAACGGCTAATATATGAAAATATGTAGTCATTTGTATAAAACATTCACCAAATCAAGGGCAAATATTTAGATTTAGATTTAGATATATATATATATATATATATATATATATATATATATATATATATATATATATATATATATATATATATATATATATATAATTATAAAAACATGTATAAAGATTAGAAAAAACACATATTTATGTACTAACACATAAAATCCTATGAACAATACTAGTAGTTTTATTAACAAGTATTGAAGAATGCCAGTGACAGTAGACAGGTTTAAACCTAGCTGTCAATATCTACAGCATCATCACCCCCATTGCCATGGTATCATTAGAGACAGGGATCAAATCCACTTTCTTGGCTGCTTCTTCACCTAAAAGACTTTTACAGATGTCTTTAACACAAGGCTTGAGACGATCCTCTCCTATAGTGTGGGGTTTCTTCTTCTTTGCAATCTTGGAAAGTTGCTTTTAAGGCAGTCTGATTTCCTTGGAATGCCTGAAATATCAGATTAGTAAGTAATGTAGCACAATACAATTATACCAACACAGCTCATACCCTGACAAGGAAAATGAAATTAATAGCTAGTTGAGGCACCTTTAGCAATAATAACATATTTTAAACGATTAGGATATTTCTCAATGAGCTTTTGGTATGATTTTTTTAGTGATTTGTTTAGTGATTGACCATTCTTGTCGTGTTGGAACGTCCAATTGCACTTTAAACCAAGTTTTGTAGCGGAGGGTTTCAGATGATTGGCCAGTATCTTTTGGTATGCTCCATTTTAGCATGTATTGGAACTAACACTTCCAGACCAAGGGAGCGTTGTGACAGTACCATGAGTCTTGTACATCTTGATAATAGAAACAGTAGTTGAAATTATTGATTTCCCGTGATGGGCCCTGTAGCTGTTGACCTTTTTAACACTGGACTGTATCAATCAGGTACAGATAAGCACATTGCATTTCCTGTGCAGTTACTCATCATAAATGTGCCCAATTGTTTAAACTGCTGAAGAGGAAATGTATTTTGAAATTCTTTAGCTGCTTTGCATTACTTAGAGAGAGGATTACCATGTTCCCTGTATGAATACGTTACCATATATTTGTCCTGGACAAATGCATTTTTATTTTTATGTTAAAATGTTCTTGCAGGGAAACCGGAGAGAGTCAGTTAACTGAGATAGAAAAAAACCCTTATCTTAAGCAGGGTGAAGAAGCAGTTTTAGGTGTCTGTGTTGGTAGAGGGAAATTGGGTTTTAAATAAATTTTAAGAAAATAATCCAAAGCCCCTGGGCACTATATGTTAATGGAATATCTAATTTGAAACATTTAATAGTTTGCCCTTTTCTATAAATCAAGATATTGCAATTGCATCTAATTTCAGACGATAAAGAACCTCATTAGATCCATTATAAGTAATTTGCAATTTTCACACTTTATCAGTGTTTTGTGTCTCTGGGGCAAGGTATTTACAGACTGGGAGGGTACACAGATTACACTTGTACATGATTGCATATAAAGAGGTGTATTACCTTTTAATCTTCCCACTTAGAATGGATGGTGTAATGTTTTCTATATAACGTTAGTGTTTTGTATTAAGTGCATGCCTGGTAGCTTTGGAATACATGCCTGTGTAAAGCAGTCCTCTTGTTTACTACCCTAGCAATAGAATAATGCGCTAGTGTATTATACTGTCCTGTGTTGATAATGGAAGGACACACTAGGGGTTGTTAGTCCTGTTTTCTTGTTTTAGGTACACAGCAATGAGCTACGCAGGACAGACTACTAGAGTCCTTTCACCAGAGCCTAACAGAGCTCCAGCACAGAGCTACTACAGCCTGCATGCCTCGAACATTGATGCTCTTCACAGCTTGCTCCATTCACTTCTTTGCTTGGCTATTTCTGCCCTCCAGTCCCTACCCCCTTAATGGCTAATGTCACAGCCCAGACCCCAAAGGCGTTTGGTCTCTTAACCTACCGTCACGTGTGCTGACATGCAAGTAAAACCCTGAACAAACCCAATAAAACAAAGCAAATCACAGGGGTTCATTGATCATCCCTTCCCCTCCTCCCGCTGTGCGAGGATTCCTCCTCTGACCAGGGGCTAGCGTGACTGGTCTATAAGGCTACAATATAGAATACTGTCCCATATATATATATATGTGTGTCACAGCAGTTTACTATGCACACCAGCACTGACCAAAGCAGGGGTTTCTACACTGGTATAATGTAACATCAGCCCCATTTGTTGCTAACCTGCAGATGCTTAACTGATTCAGCAAAAAATACAAAATGAATATATTGCAAGTCTATATGAACAATAAGATCAAATAAATAGGCTTTCAGTTTCATCCAGCGCCAAAGGAAGTAAACCCGCCATTTTAAATCAATGGCAGTCAGTACTGAGATGCAATAAACATTTGCTGGAATTGCCTGGAATGTGAAGATGCATGTAACCTTGCTACAAGTTCATGAAATAAACCGTGTTCTCCTCTGTTTGCTCTTGAGCAGCCATGTTCTTCAATAATCTAAAATCAGAACGGAGTGCTGCCTCTGTGATGGGTCTCCAGCTTCCCCTGTACTGCACCAGCAGCTCCCAGTCCTCTGTGATGGGTCTCATGTTCTCCAACTTCCTCTGTGCTGCACCAGCAGCTCCCAGTCCTCTGTGATGGGTCTCATGTTCTCCAGCTTCCTCTGCCCTGCACCAGCAGCTCCCAGTCCTCTGTGATGGGTCTCATGTTCCCCAGCTTCCCCTGCGCTGCACCAGCAGCTCCCAGTACTTTGTGATGGGTCTCATGTTCTCCAGCTTCCCCTGTGCTGCACCAGCAGCTCCCAGTCCTCTGTGATGGGTCTCATGTTCTCCAGCTTCCCCTGCGCTGCACCAGCAGCTCCCAGTCCTCTGTGATGGGTCTCATGTTCAGCTTCCTCTGTGCTGCACCAGCAGCTCCCAGTCCTCTGTGATGGGTCGCATGTTCTCCAGCTTCCCCTGCGCTGCACCACCAGCTCCCAGTCCTCTGTGATGGGTCTCATGTTCTCCAGCTTCCTCTGTGCTGCACCAGCAGCTCCCAGTCCTCTGTGATGGGTCTCATGTTCTCCAGCTTCCTCTGTGCTGCACCAGCAGCTCCCAGTCCTCTGTGATGGGTCTCATGTTCAGCTTCCTCTGTGCTTCACCAGCAGCTCCCAGTCCTCTGTGATGGGTCTCATGTTCTCCAGCTTCCCCTGCGCTGCACCAGCAGCTCCCAGTCCTCTGTGATGGGTCTCATGTTCAGCTTCCTCTGTGCTGCACCAGCAGCTCCCAGTCCTCTGTGATGGGTCTCATGTTCTCCAGCTTCCCCTGTGCTGCACCAGCAGCTCCCAGTCCTCTGTGATGGGTCGCATGTTCTCCAGCTTCCTCTTGGCTGCACCAGCAGCTCCCAGTCCTCTGTGATGGGTCTCATGTTCTCCAGCTTCCTCTGCACTGCACCAGCAGCTGCCAGTCCTCTGTGGCTGCCAACTGGCAGATGCTTGTTAAAAGCTTTGCCAGGTGGCTCCTCCTTTCTCCCTGCTTTGTAAAAGAGATGCTTATTGATATCACATATAAACCGCTTCTAGCTGAGTAAGTAAAATCACTGCTGCTTGGAGTGCATGGTGAGTCAAGCAACTCTGGTTCAACATTGAACATTTTGGGCAAATTCTTCCATCGATATTTTAACTTGGCAAAGCAGTTATGATTACTAACTTTAAATGATATAATTTAATTGCATTATAATATATGAACAATGACTATAATTGCAGTCTGGTCCATGATGTTTAGAAATTCGTAATTCACCGCAGTTAATTATACTAGGTGTGTCAATCAACAAATAAATCAAGTAATTATTGAAATGAATTTAGTTTATAACCACAAAACAATATTTTTCATTAATTTAATATCAAATAATCAAATCAATTAATTAAATGATTAAGAAATCAATGCACAGTTTATAAACACAATACTAGTCCTAAATTTGTCCTAAAGGGGTCAAGTAACTAATTTAATTTTACTAATTGTTATAAAAATCTGTACTGGAACAGATCTCACCGGTGTCACAGGAAATAAGTTAGCATTAAAGCCCAGAGATACAGCGGTAAAGCTAAAACCTACCCACAATCCAGTGCAGGCTACTGAAGGGTAATTTCTACAGCACGCCGTGGGATCATACAGTCATTGTAGTAATTATAGTCATTGGATTTTCCTGGTACAGCACTTCTTTAATGGCCTTGCTCATTAAAGGGTAATGATGGTTCTTCCTAGTTCAGTCAGCTAAACCCCCTGAGGAAACAAGGGCATTTTTAGCACTTGACCTAAAGGTGAAAACGCACAGCTGTACCAATTAGAGCAAGGATTAATTTCATTTTGTTAGATTAAAAAACAGGGAAGTAGTAAAGGCAGGAATTCATATGTAATTGCGCCTGCTTAGGATGAAAGAAATTACAACAATTTAAGGAAGGGAAGTTTTTAGTCTCAGTGAAATGGTTGATGCTGTTATGTACTTTTATATTGGGATGCAACCATAAGCCATGATAATAAGTGCAGCATGTAGAAGGCAGAGGTTACATGTATTAAAACACTTGCTGCATTATAATCAAGCAGGTTTGCACAGAGTAAATGTGAGCTAAGCTGATTCTTTTTACATTTTGTTTGCACTATTGCCATTCAATAAGTGACACTACAGCAAACGTTAGAGTATTGATTTAAGGGAATGATAGGGTATGTGGAGCCCAGGATCTTGCATTTCAGCTAATAAGAAGCTGCCCACTACTGTAAATTTGCTCAGTATGTTGATCAGAGCTGGTTGTTGACTGGTTTATCTGCTGGTCCATGAAACAATAAGACTATTCAAACAGCTGTACTGTAATGTTTTTAACTGCATCCCTAAATGAATCCATTTGCTGTTAACCTTGTCAGTAAATACCAGCTCTTAGCTGGTCACCAGCAGTTGCTCTAATTTTCAGCTGACTTGTACAGTATGTGTAGAGTAGGGATTTGATAATATCAGGAATGCATACAGAATGTCTTGGCAGTATCTGAGAATTGATGGTAACTACTGACCAGTTATGAGAAAGAATGGATTGCTTGTCAGATAAATACGCTCTCCCCAAATGTTCTATAGTAATTGCTGTCATTTCTATCTGTTCACACATAGAAATCTATTTGGAAATAGGTTTGCCTGAGCCATCTGCAGCTGGAAAAATACAACCCTAATGCTTGATTAATATTAGCCTTTAAAATTACATCTCTCTAGTCTCTTCCTTCAGTCAATTCACCAAATCATTGTAGGACCTTTTATGAATTAGAGCAGCACATCTATCATCTTGCAAACAAGGCAATACAAGTGAGGGGAATTGTCCAAGAAAATATTTAGGAATGTATCATTTTATAACTATTTAATAAGATACGGCAAATCATTTAAAACACCTTCCATACCACTGTCAATACATTTTCATGGGCAGCCAGGCACGTGATAAGCACACTAATGACAGAACAGCACTGTTGCAGATAAAAATGTGAAATCTCTTGCTTGCTGTATGGATAGGGAACTTGCCTCTGACCCATGAGGTACTTGGATCAAATACCAGCTGTTGGAATTATTTTTTAATTTTTATTTGCTTTATAACTTTCTTTTTTTAAATAAGCAGGAGTACTCATACTATACAGTACTGATAACCTTTCTTTCCTAATTACATTGCTGTGGAATTGAGAACTGTAAATGGTTTGCTCCAAGACGTTTGTGTTTATGCTACAGTGTGTGTATTATACTCCAGTGCCAGTGGAACACTGAAAGCTGGCTGAGCCAGCATGGAACTGGTTTTATTTGGGCACCAAAAAATACATAGCAAAGTATCCTGAATATAAGCATGATAATGCTTAAACCGCTTCCCATCATACAGCAGTAAATGGTGCATTCTTGGAAACACCTACCAACCAAGCTCTTGGACAGGGAAATACATATTTTATATATAATGGCTATTCAGAAAACTAATAACAATGTGTGGAACAGACAATTTACACACACATGTGCACTACATATAACACGTGTGCACTACATATAACATGTGTTGGTACTGTTTCTGTATACTGTCTTTCTTCATGGAGTGGAAGCTGAAGAAGAATACAGGCTTTCTGTATGCTGTTGCAGCTCAGGATCTCTTTACTTTCTGTTTATGTGTTATACTGTATCCTCACAGCTCAGGATCTCTTTCCGTGTATGTGGTATACTGTATCCTGTCACAGCTCAGGATCTCTTTATGTGTATGTGTTATACTGTATCCTGTCACAGCTCAGGATCTCTTTCTGTGTATGTGTTATACTGTATCCTGTCACAGCTCAGGATCTCTTTCTGTGTATGTTATACTGTATCCTGTCACAGCTCAGGATCTCTTTCTGTGTATGTTTTACTGTATCCTGTCACAGCTCAGGATCTCTTTCTGTGTATGTGTTATACTGTATCCTGTCACAGCTCAGGATCTCTTTCTGTGTATGTGTTATACTGTATCCTGTCACAGCTCAGGATCTCTTTCTGTGTATGTGTTATACTGTATCCTGTCACAGCTCAGGATCTCTTTCTGTGTATGTGTTATACTGTATCCTGTCACAGCTCAGGATCTCTTTCTGTGTATGTGTTATACTGTATCCTGTCACAGCTCAGGATCTCTTTCTGTGTATGTGTTATACTGTATCCTGTCACAGCTCAGGATCTCTTTCTATGTATGTGTTATACTGTATCCTGTCACAGCTCAGGATCTCTTTCTGTGTATGTGTTATACTGTATCCTGTCACAGCTCAGGATCTCTTTATTTCATTTGTAAAGCTGCTGTTTTCTTTAGACTCCACTCTGATCTTACCTGCATCATGAAACCTGCCTTTGTGGAGCATGCATTCACTTCACTGATGTGAAACTTCAAGAGGGTTGTTTCTGTAGCTGTTAGTGAATGGAAATCCTCTCCACCCACATTCCTGAGGGTACTCCGGGCTTCAGCAAAGGCAAGAAACACTGCTGTTTTGTTTTTTTATATTGTATTTTACTCTGACACATACTTAATACTGCTAGTACAGCTCCTATGAAAGGGTTATGGGCATCTCCAGCTCAGCACCCCTCGAGGATCAGACACAGTATATAAATCACACAGCTTTAATCACATGTGTAATCAAATTCACTGCCTGAATTCAATTATATATAATAAAGGAAACCCTACATATAAAAGAACTGCACTTTTATTACTGTAACAGGTGTCTTGGTCCTTAATATAATGGTATTTTCTGGAGGTTTTGGGGTATTACTGCATATCCATATAATTTAGGATGTATAGATTATAAATCATTTATTAGAAATCAACAGTTAAGGATTTGTCAGAATGACAGTATGCATTACTGTCGGCTTACTGCAGTCAAAAGTGTTGTAACATGTATTATCACACTGTTCCTATTATGTAATAATTATCACTGTGTGGGTTTCGATTTATACATGTACGAATGTTAAAGTTATATATTTGAGAATATGTTTGTATTATAAGGTTGCATGTATGTTATTTAAAAATGTTATACAAATATTTATAAATAAATTTAAAAAAAATACAGTACAGTACTTATTTTGTCTACAGATGTCATCCTGTGCATAAAACTTTAAAAAAAGCAACACGTCTTTTTATGTTCAGTAGTTGTTTCAATGTATAATCTTCATGATGTGATTTACAATCCGTTCATATGTTTTGTGTATTATGTCTCTTATAACTGAATTAATTTCACACAGTTTGAACAGCCCTCTTGCCCAAACTGCAGAAGATGACATCTCTTATTATATTAAGAGATACCCTATGCTAACAGTACTACATTATAGTACTATCTGCACTGGATTCACAGACTTAACACCTTATTTCCCGATGGACAGAACCTAGAAGACAATGTTTCCTTTTAGGATCGGAGCTCAACCTCAGAACTGTCTACGTCAATGTTCTTAGAATATAGATCTGGAAGTCACTGTGCAACTTTTAAACTTAAACAAGTCATGCTATCTGAAGAAGGAGGAAGCCAAAACGGTATGACTAATTATTAAAACAGTGAGTTTTTAGTTAATCAAGTACTTTCTTTTTCATTATATATACAGTATATATATATATATATATATATATATATATATATATATATATATATATATATAGTGACAAAGTTGGTCCTTCTTTGCGTACTTTGTTCATAAGTATGAGCGGGGACAACACAATAGACACAACAAGTGTAAGTTTATTTTAAACAGGATGTTACCTGCGTGTTTATTTTCAAGTGAAGTCCAATAATCAGAGTCGTAGTGTTAATCCAGAGTTCGCAAACAATCAGCAGGTACCAGCAATTGTTCAATTACTTCTAATCCTATTTTATCCACTCTATACAACAAATTATTCTTCATCATAAAATAGGGATAACTGGTAGGCATGTTTTCTGTATGTATGGGGGTCCTATTAATTACCTTCACATTTTCTTTAGCATGATATAGGTTAATTTTTGCGGTCCATTTATTAATTCTGCGTCAGGCTCGCCAGGTCCAATTTATTTTCACACGCGCAGTTAATTTTAGACGCGCTGTTTAAAAGTATTTTTTTCCACAGTCAAACGGGTTTAAATGGCCCTGCATATCAACAAAGCACTCACTAGGCATCTCCAGCCCCGCCCCACCCTTTCGTTCGCTATCGCTTTCACATATGCTAAGAAATAAATAATAATAATAATAATAGTCGTACATACCGATCAATCGTCTCCTGATGACTCGTTTTATCACCAAACTCCTCAATAATGCAATCCAAGTCATTATTTTATTGCTATAACATCTCAAAAAAGCTCTGCAAATGTCCGTGATAGTCTCTGTGTGCTGATACTGTAACTCCCAGCTTGTTTCCATATGACCGCCCCATCTGATGCTAGGGGGCAGTATGACTATTCATGAGATACGCCTTTTTTTTTTTTTTTTTTTAATCGGCTTGTCTCAGCTCCTTTCGTTCCCACTCGGCCATTGAATGGTTTTCTCGGCTTTTTCCGTTGAAAAACTTTTTTTTGGATGATGTCGGACAGGGTCCGACAAAGGACCTGATGGGAATAATTGCAATGTCGGACCCAGTCCGACAAAGGACCGCAAAGGGTTAAGATCCTGTGCTTGCGCCATCCCAAAGTTAGTGGACGATACCTCTAAGTCAGGAAAATCGATGTCTTCAACCACTGGGTGGACTGATAGGGGGTTAATGCCTTCACTACTAGTGCTGGTACTGGGTTCTTCCTGATCGACACTCGTACCTGGGTCACTACTGGTACTAGGCCCAGGGGCGTTAAGCTCCTCCGTATCATTATTGTCTCCTACTAAAACCTTTACACGTGGCTCATCAAAGACCACACCATTTTTTTCCTTAGGTTGTGGGATTGAGGCTGCCTGCTTTTGGCTCTGAGGGTTAAATCCTCCCTCTAGAATTCTGGTGGGCAGTTCCAATGTGCCCTTGTTTGGCCCCAATTTTGTGAAATTAGGGAAATATCACCGCAGTATTACATCATATGGCATGGAGGGTACAACGCCAACCTGATAATCAAGAGACCCCGCATCTGTCTGAATATGTACTAATGCGGTGGGGTATTGGCGTGTATCACCATGTATACATGTAATACTGACACCTTGATCTTTATCCATTTTTTGGGTCTGCACCACTTTTTCGGCAACCAGTGTAATCATGCTTCCGGAATCAAGCAAAGCTGCCACCTCTCTCCCATCAACCTTGACAGTACACATATGTTCATGATTGGGATTTTTTCCCTCAGAAACAGCAGTTATAACAGGGCAGGAATACAAGACAGTGTCTGTTTCATTCTCATTACCCATATTGCATTGCATGGGCTCTTCTCTAAGTGGACAGTGTGCAGCAATATGTCCAATTTTGTTACAATTATAACAAATAGTAGGTCGGGGCCATGACCCTCTATACACCGGCCCTTTTCTGTCAACCTTTGCCAGTGTCTTTTTTTCTACCCCCAAGTCCCGTACTGTCTTTACAGCGCTCTGCTGTTCTTCTTCCCCCAAGTTCCTAGGAACACTTACCCTGTCCGGTGGTTCGCCAGGGCCTGGGGAACGTATGTCTGTCATCCTGCAACTGCTCACTGGACTCTGCTGTGTAATATCGCTCAACCAGATTGACCAGGTTGTCAGCAGAAAGCTTCATTGTGCCTGACCCAGCGACGAACATCTCTGGGCAGACATCGCTGGTAGTAGTCAATGGACGGCCTCAACGATCTCAGCTGCTGAGTGGGCCTCAGGCTGTAACCATTTTCGCACCAAATGGATGAGGTCAAACATCTGGGTTCTGGGGGGTTGTCTGGGTTGGTAGGTCCATTTATGGAACCGATGAGCCCTCACTGCATTGGTCACTCCAAGCCGCAACATTATTTCTGTTTTCAGTTTGTAATAATTTTTGGAGTCTTCGACCTCCAGATCAAAGTAGGCTTTCTCCCGCAAGATAAGGTGTGATGAGCCCCGCCCATTGTTCTTTTGGCCACCCTTCTCTCTCGGGCGTTCTCTCAAATGTGGTGAGATACGCCTCTATGTCATCCTGCGGAGTCATGTTTTGCAGATAGTGGTTTGTGCGAATCTGTTGTGCTACAGAATGGGGTTTTGGTCCAATCCTGGAGGCGAGCTCCTGGATGCTTGTTTTCAACTCTTTAGTTACTTTTTCTTGCTCCTCCCACAGCAGCTGGTTTGTGGTGTGCTGGATCTGTAGCGCCTCCTGATGCATCCACATGGCATCTTGATGCACCGTCTGCTGGACCCTGGTTGCCGCCTGCTGGGCTGTAACAGCTTGTATTAGTGCCTGTACAACTGCCTCCATTTTGCTTTCACAGAGTCTCAGTTGCTCTTTTTTTAAATTTTGCATTTGTGTTGTCAAATGCAGTAGAAGTGCCCGCATTCTCCACCAAATGTGACAAAGTTGGTCCTTCTTTGCGTACTTTGTTCACAAGTATGAGCGGGGACAACACAATAGACACAACAAGTGTAAGTTTATTTTAAACAGGATGTTACCTGCGTGTTTATTTTCAAGGGAAGTCCAATAATCAGAGTCATAGTGTTAATCCAGAGTTCGCAAACAATCAGGTAGTCATCCAAAAATAGGGTCAAAACAGCCAACAGGGTTATCCAAACAGTCCAGGGTCATACACAATAATACAATCCAGAATCAAAAGAACACACCCAAAAACCTCTCAAAACACAGCACCAAACTCCTCCTTCTCCCCTCTCACTGTGGTGCTGTCAGTCTGCTCCTTTTATAGAGCTGGTCATTACCCTTGATCACCTGTAGGTGTGCTGACATACCTTAATCGCCTGATAAGGATCCTGGGTAGTGTAGTTTGTGGTGGGCGACCATTTTGTGAACTGTAGTCCTATTGGGACCTCCGTTTTGTGAAAGGACAAAGTCCTAACAAAGTCTCTGCCCTCACACATATCTCCCATTCAGGACCATGCCCTGAGGTTTATCACAATATATATATATATTATATATTGTATATATATATATATATATATATATATATATATATATATATATATATATATATATTGTATATATATATATATATATATATATATATATATATAATGTAACAATCTGTACATTTGTATTTTTGTACAGTAATTCACATTGTTTCTACTGTAATTCTCAAACTGCAATTCCCACTGTAACTGTGTTCTCCCGCTCTGTATTTCCTGCCGCTGCTTTGTCTACCTCTGTGTCTGTATAGTCCTAGCATGCTTGTGTGCATTCTGTGTCTCCCCTGTGATTGGTGGTTATCTGTCTGTCCCCGTTGGTTGCAGTTTGTCTGTGCCCATTGGTCCTAGTGTGCAGCTGAGGACCAATGGGATGTGCGTGAGCTCCGGTAGCTGAGCTGAAGGTATAAGAAGGGGCTGTGCCCGACATTATGTGTTGTTGGTTGCCATTCTGAGTAAATGTTCCTGTATCCTGTGTTGTATCCTGTGAAGCTGACAGAGCTGTGGACTCTGTGTGGGTGCTGAGCGAGTGTCCAAAATCAAGAATGGATAGCGTCTCTCCGTTTTCTGCCTCTTGTACGAAACGCTACAACATAAAGACATTTCTCAAAAACAAATAATTATAGGAAAAATCTTTTGTATCAAAAGTTTTGGTTTTGTGGATGAGGAAAAAAGTTACAAGAAATAGATGTCTACAATTATTTACTCCAACAATTTTTTGAAAAACTCCAAAAATAACCTCTTAAACAATCAGGATATTTGTCAATGAGCTTTTGGCATGATTCTTTAGTGATTTATGACCATTCTTCAATACAAAATTGTTCCAGTTCATTTAAATTCCGAGGACTTCTCTTGTGCACAGCCTTCTTCAACTCATACCAAAGATTCTCAATCGGATTTAGATCAGGACTTTGACTAGGCTAGTGGTTTTCAAACTTTTTAGGCCCCGTACCTCCTTTCAAATAATTTAGTCTACCGCGTACCCCCATCCGATTTAGGTTAATAATTAGGGGTCTACCTAATTCAGGATTTCGCGAAAATTGGGAAATTGAGGAGTCACGGCAAAATTCTTTTAGGGGCCAATGCATACCGGACTACTACGGAGAGAAAAAGAAAAGAACCCTAATTTAAATGAACTACTGCACACCGCAAGCGACGCAAAATATGTATCTTAATTCTGTAGATAAGGTTTTATATTTACGCCGTCCTGTGTGCACTGCACTTTGGGGGAAAAAACAAACGTCCTTAGACAAATAACATTTAAAAAAATACTCCAAAGCGGTTAACTTTCTTGTTTACTGACAACGTCGTTTTAATCAGCTTATCTATCAGTGCGTCTGTACTGGCGTTTCTGTGACCTGCAGGAGGTGGAACAAAGTCAGGTTTGCATTGCTATTTTGATTTAGGTTGCTAAAATCTAGTTTTCAGCATTGGAGGTAAAATACCAAAAATGGACGACAAAGAAGTATATTTCGGCTAAGGGTCGTGTCAAGACATTTCCCAAAGAATCTTTATATGCAGATGGAGGTAAATTGTTTTGCATCTTGTAATGTGACTGGAGAAAATACGATCGTCGCTACGTTTAAAAAATATATAAACAAGTTAAATTTTCGGTCCACTAAAATAAATGGCTCTACATAATCTTTGTAAGTAAGAAATTGGAGTGCCCACTGTGAAAACACAACACAAAATAATAAATTAACTTAGCATCCAAAGTAGTACAATAGCATTAAAATGTTCAATACAAAAGTTACAAGCTCTTGCAGTGTCTAAATATACAGTATATATATTATATATTATATATTGTATTATAGCTTAACAACAGGAAAGCGTAATCAATCAGACTGCGGTCTGTATCATCTGATCCGAGACCGCCGAACTCCACGCCTTTGTTATCTGAACCGTCATCATCGATGATGCAAGCAATTGTCTGACTCATTAAGAGCAACTAATTCGGGGGCTCCCGAGTGGCGCATCAAGTAAAGGCACTCCGCGTGGAGTGCAGGATGTGCCCTATAGCCTAGAGATCGCAGGTTCGAATCTATGTCACAGCCGACCGTGACCGGGAGTTCCTAGGGGGCGGCGCACAATTGGCTGAGCGCTGCCCAGGTAGGGAGGGCTTAGGTCAGCAGGGAAATCCACGGCTCACCGCGCATCAGCGACCCCTGTGGCCGATAGGGCGCCTGTGGTTTCTGCAGTGGAGCCGCCAGATCTGTGTTGTCCTTCAGCACTATAGGTCTGGTGGCATTGCTGTGGATCTGCAGTGCGAAAAATGACGGCTTGAGGGAGCACGTTTCGGAGGACGCGTGTTCCAGCCTCCGTTTCCCAAGTCAGCGGGGTGGTGGTTGCGAGCAGTAAGCCGAGGATACAGATAATAATTGGGCATGCTAAATTGGGGAGGAAACCGGGGTAAAAAATTGCCGATGACTAAATTTAAAAAAAAAAAAAAAAAAAAGAGCAACTAATTCTATTTTCTATTTTCTAATTTCTATTTATTTGTGCATAGTTATTGGAAAATGGAAATTAATGGTGAAACTTTTAATTTCAGCTAAATTATATATATTTCATATATACATATTTCAGCATTACAAGAGCCAATCAAATCGCGCATATGCAGTTGCTGTACTCTCACTTTTAAAACGCTGTGAATGTAGAAGCATTTTGCTGACTTTCATGCTGAAATTCGCATATCCTGATTACCCATAATTTTATAGTTACTGCTTTCCCCCACCTTAACTCGAAAGCTACTTGTATTCATTTATATAAAAAAGGAATTTAAGTATAATTTTCATCAGGTGTTGGTTTTCAATCACGATAATTGTTAATAATTAGCAACAAATGGGTTTCATATGAAATATGTTGATTTCCCAAATACTTTTGTCAGCGACTGTATATTTTATTTAAACATATAGTTACTATTCAGAAAGATTTAACTAAATTATATAGATTGCATGTGAATAACCCTCCAGAAATGACAACATACTGTACATATTGTTATATGAATGTCTTATGCATTCTATATGATTCCATATGGGCAGAAAAATAACCCTGAAGACTCCCTGTCAAGGGAAATTTGGCAATAAGAAGCTCACTATGTCTCTGAGCTGGATTTGAATGGCATGACCTGCTCATGATACGGGTGATGGCACTAGCCAGAGGAGCCACAGAATAGGTTACACAGGTCTGCCTGCACCTGTCAGAGGAAACACAGACACACAGGAAGAAGCATGAGAAATGAAATGATACCCCCATGGCAACAACTGGAACACGTGTATAATGTGCTCTCACTAGGTCTCCAAACTTGTAAAAAAAACACAGGTTACACAGATAGGATTGACATAGCAGTGTACACAACAGCTGATTGACTTTACAATGAAATAGCAACAGGATGAGTTGAAAACCACACTTCTAGTTCTGGTCAGGATAGACCAGTGCTGGTTCTTGCTAGAACTCTCTCGATGATGTCAAGCCTATTACTCCACCTCCTCCGAGCATCAGACAAGTCCAAATACCAAATTAATCTGAAACGGAATGAATAAATAAATACAAAAATACACATCCATGGAGTACCGTGTTTATGTACACTCGTAAATAACAGACACAGCCTCTTCACTTTGCTATGCTTTTACAAGGGTGTGAATCTGCCTTACATTTAAAATGAGAATTAATTAAAAACTAAAAGAAAATGCAAGAACAAGACTGATTTATTGGCTGCCTTATGCAATCCAATGGCACATAAGCTGGAGCATGATTCAAACAGCTATGTCAATCAATATCACCTTGAGCTCTTGGCAGAACGCCCCTCATCTGTACGAAGTTACAAAGGGGAGCCAGAACCTTACATTTCCAATTAACTCCATGATCATTTAATGGACTTTATAATGAATATGAGCTCAGATCTGCGATTGCACTGTGTCTAAGAGACCTGCTTGCTGACAGGGCACCACCCCTACTCATTTTATTCTGGTTACTTGTCTCTTCCAACTACAGCACACTTCATCTTGTTAAAGGAGAAAACTCCCAAAGCTTGAATAAATATAATGTGTAAAACCTTCTAAAACAACAGTGACCAGTGATAAAGTTATTCATGTTAATAAGCATGTCAGTGACTTTCATCCACCAGTGCTACAGCTGTAAACTCAGTATTAGAGTAATATGAAGAAATAGATCACGTAGACCTCCATCCCCTGACATACAGACAGGAGGACGGAAGCCATCATTGACCCCCATATACTGATTCTCTCTATAACTTATGTTAAAGTATGTCCAAAATACATTTAATCACAATTATATAAGTGCTTCTCTAGGTATATGTAAAAACGTAATGTGACATACTGACAGACAGACAGACTTATATTCTGATGCTATCAATAAACCACTTCTACAGAATGCCCTTGTCATGTTTCATCAACAAGGAATAAGTGGTTTTCTAGATCTATGTAACAACGTGGGACATACAGACATTCAGACAGATAAACAAGCAGCACTTGCAGACTTTACTTCTTTTCATTGTATTTATTAAACTCAGTTACCCCTTCATATCGTTAGGTTACAGATGTAACCCTGGTTCCCTGAAAGAAAAGACTACCACCAACCAATACTTGTCGGCTAGTATTATTATTATTATTATTATTATTATTATTATTATTATTATTATTATTATTATTATTTCTTAGCAGACGCCCTTATCCAGGGCGACTTACAGTTGACAAAAAATACATATCAAGAATTACAGTACAATTAAGAGCAAGATACAAAATACAATGACTTCATTCCTAATAAGAGCAAATACAAAACACAGTATGATTTGATATCGGGGCAATTCAAGAGCAGATAACAGTGTTGATAGTTCCATCAGGGTTAGATACGAGGGCAAGTGAAATACAAAATACTACAGATTGGGTTAAGTACAGGATTAAATACATTAAAATAGGGAGCAGATAAGTACAAGTTAAAGTGCATTAAAGGCAGAGTGCTATATTGTCCAGGAGGCTGTGTGGTCCAATAGGAGGCTGTGTGGTCCAGTGGTTAAAGAAAAGGGCTTGTAACCAGGAGGCTCCCAGTTCAAATCCCACCTCAGCCACTGACTCATTGTGTGACCCTGTGCAAGTCACTTAACCTCCTTGCGCTCCGTCTTTCGGGTGAGACGTAATTGTAAGTGACTCTGCAGCTGATGCATAGCTCACACACCCTAGTCTCTGTATGTCGCCTTGGATAAAGCAGGCGTCTACTAAATAAACATATAATAATAATAAAGAAGGGAAGAGTTGAGTTTTACAGGTGTTGTCTGAAGAGGTGTGTCTTGAGGGATGGGTGGCGGACGCAGGGAGGCCGGCCAGGCGGGAGTTGCAGTAGTCTAGGCAGGAGAGTACCAGGACCTGGACAAGGAGTTGCGTGGAGTAGTTGGTGAGGAAGGGTTGGATTCTTCGTATGTTGCGCAGGAAGAACCGGCAGGTGCGTACTAGAGTGGAGATGTGCTTGGAGTAGGAGAGGCAGGGGTACAGGGTTACTCCGAGGTTCTTGGCTGAGGAGGAGGGAGAGAACGTGGTAGATTTCAGAGGAATGGAGATAGAGAGATCAGAGGAGGGGGAAGATGAGGAGAGGAAGAAAAGGACAGATTTAGAGAGGTTGAGCTTGAGGTGATGCGAGTGCATCCAGAAGTAGATAGCAGACAGACAGGTAGAGATATAGGAGGGGATGGTGGGGGAAGGAGAGGAACATCTAAGCATCATCGGCATAGAAATGTTATGAGAAACCATAAGATGCGATGAGGAGCAGGTATTTACTGAGCATTTTATGTCAGAGTTGCCGATAGACCCCTCCAGTGCCTCATTGACTGATATTTGTACTGCAGCTAGCTGGGCTACTCTGCATACATTTACCAGGTTCTATCGGCTTAATGTGGTCGATCCCTCTATGCCCTCACTAGGCACAAGGGTCCTTGAGGCTGCACGCTCGCACCGCTAACTGTGGTTTGGCAGTGTCAAGTCATCCCTCGTCAGCTGTCTCCGCTCACGCTCCCTCGCTACAGCTTTGGTATACTTTTCCTAAAAGTATTGGTTGGTGGTCATCTTCGAATTGAAAGGGAACGTTAGGTTACAGATGTAACCCTAGTTCCCTGAAGAGAAGATGACCAGCAAACCTTGTGAGGTCACATTGGTCGCCTTCACGGGCTCGATGCAAAAGAGGAAGAGAGCTCCGCGGAGTGACTACTTATTCCCTCGGTAGGCGGGACCGAGGACGTCACTCCAAGGAGTGGCTTATCGGCAGCTCTGACATAAAATGCTCAGTAAATACCTGACCTGTGACAGGCATATCCCAAAACTATTGGTTGGTGGTCGTCTTCGAATTGAAAGGGAACTGTCTGCCAGCCAGCCCTTTGCTTTGGGGCTCTATCATCTCACCCGAATGGGTTACTCATCTGCTCCTGCAGCAGTTTCTCTGTTTTAATGAATTCCTTCCCTCTTTGCAATCCAAGGTCAATGAGCAGCTCTCTCGCCAACCTCATTTCAAATTCCCTTTCCCTTAATTAATTTATTAAATGACTTTAGCATCATCTGTTTCATTTTCATATTAAGTGTACAGTGTAAGTTATTCTTTTACTTGCACAAATCCAATTTCCCCATAGCTTGAATAAGTGTGTTAGTGCCATAAACCTTGATACATATGCTTACTTTAATCTTTTCATTTCTGCCTTTTTGATATTCATGAAAAAAGCTATATAAAGGTTGCTCTTCTCCTCCTGGCTCAATCCATTGCTTTGTTCAGTGATATACTGGATATTTTACTTATCCAATAATTTCAAAACACACACACACAACTAAAGAAAGATACATAGTAGAAATATATCAACAACATTATCTTGTAGCACACACTTGTGTAAATGTACTCTATGTAAACACTGCATTTCCCTGTTACAAGTCAGTTTCAGTCACAATGAGCGAGGGTTAATAGTAGATTCATTTTAGTAGCAGTCGCCAAAGTGATAATGTGTGGACCATTCTTGAGAACAGGCTTTTGCTGCAGTTTTACACCCCCAAATTCCCTAAAGGAATAGAGTGGTAATCTTTGCAAAATGGTCATGTACTCTCCAGAACAATTTAAACACCTTGTCACGTGCAAATATTGCCCTCGGTGTCCCTGCCCTATTGAGAGTGAGATAGAGAACATGTCTTGTTTTTTATCCAACCCCTGTAGACATGGCCACCAGGGACCTGGATATCTTCAGAGGAAGGAGACTTTAACCAAAGACAATTCTTGTCTTTTAAAATGAAAAAAAATGTTATATGTTGTGAAGAATGTTCTTAATGAGACAAAGTATTATTGACAAAGTTGACTTGCCTTTGAAACAATGTAACAAGGCAGTCTGATTTAAATCATTGGCGAACTCCATTTGTTTGCAAGTACTTCCAGCTCCCAGAACTGCATCCTATTGTCTGCGAAAGGTACATTTTTCAGACAGTAACACATGTTTCTTAAATGTCTACATACCCCTGAAGAAGAGACTTTGAAATTGGAACTTAAAGAAACAGGCGTTATATATTATTTACCAATCAGAAGTCTAAAGTAGACGGTACTGATACTACATGCAAATTTGCGATGCTTCGCTCCATTTCTGATGGCAAAATGAAATCTTAATTCACACAGAACTACCATCTTGAAGCCGAAACACACAAGTGACACACGTTACAGGCTTGTTGTTGATTTAAACACTTCCACCTCTGTGGGTCTAGTATTATGCCATGGTTTAATTTTGTAATCTGGTTATTTATTTTACAGTTCAGATGTCTGGTCGAAATAAAAGTGCATTTTACATTAGCTAAAAATATTATTTTTTATTTATTTGTGAAACCTGTTGCTACCCCCCAAACCCCCTCACCTGTGGCCCCCCTCACTTTTATAAAGGCTCCAGTACCGTTGACTGCAGGCATAATGACTACAAGTCCCTGCTTCATTTAGCATTCCTATGTAGTATGTACAGGAATTTCACACTGCGGGGTGGGGGGGTCATTGCAGCCTGAATCATTTCCAAAGGGGGGCCCAGCAAAAAAATGTTTGAGAACCCTTTGTCTAAGGGATTGAAGGTTTCAGACTGACCTGGAAATTAATGGAATTGAGAAAGACTACAGTTCCCCAGCAAGAGGAATTATTGGGATGCGAATTCAATTACTGATGAATTACTTCTCTGACAGGAGGCCAAATAAGGATTCCACAAGGAGAAAAATTCTGAAAGAGCTGTGGAAATTAAAGAGGTAAACCTGCTCTGAGGCATAGAACACGATCCGACCCTATCATCGCTAAAGGTCAGGGAGAAGCGGAATAATGGAGAAATGCATCTGTGTTATACAGCCACAGACAAAAGTGTTTGGGCAGTTCAAATAAATAGAAAAACCACAAAGTAAGTGATTTCTATAATTTCTAACTATTTTATTGAAATATATAAATTAAAGCAGAGATTCAGTTTTATAATAAAACAACAAAGTATTACATAACATGCATACAATGAAAAATAACATTCAAAAACTTACATTAGTATTTTGTGTGCCCATCCTTTGCTTCCTTTACAGCTTGCAGTCTTTTTTTGTATTTTGAAACCAGTTCCTGGCATCTTTCCATAGACATTTTTGCCCATTCTTCAACACATTCAGCTTTGAGTTCTGCAATCGACTTTGGTTTCCTTTTTGCAACAGCAGCCTTCAAGTCAATCCACAACAAGTCTTGGGACTGAGATGGCCAATCCATAAATGTAATCATCCTTTTTTTAGAAATTCCTTTGTAGACTTAGCAGAATTCTTAGGGTCATTATCCTGCTGGAATACAAACTTCTGTCCAATGCGTCTAGCATTGGGTAACAAATGAGAGTGCAACATTTCTTGATATTTCGCAGCATTCGTTGATCCTTCTACATTGCAAAGGTTGCCAGTGCCTGAGGAAGAAAAACAAGCCCATACCATCACACAACCTCCACCATATTTAACATTGGACATGATGGACTTTTCTTTAAATTCTTCTCCTCTCTTCTTCCAAACATATTGTTGCTTTCTTGGTGAAAAAAGTTATATTTTGGATTCATCTGACCATAAAATGTGGTTGAAGAAATCATCAGCCTTCTTCAAGTATTCAATGTAAAACTCAAATCGCTTTCTTTTGTGTATAGTTTTAAACAAAGGTTTGCATCTTTCTTTTTGCCTTGGTTTTTTCCCATGCATCTTGTTAAAGTATCTTTGAATTGTTCGCTTGTGACCATCTTCTCTCAATTCTTGTGTCAAAACTTTTGTAGTAATCCGAGGATTTTGCCGGGCTGCTCAAACAATTCTTGCAGAAATCTTTCTTGGTCTACCACACCTGGAGCTAGTTGCAGTAGTTCCTGTTCTCCTGTGTTTGTCAATAATAGCCCACACAATGCTTTTCTGGTAGTTTCTCCTTTTTTCGTTTAGTTGTATTACTTCCATTTTGAGATCGTTGAGATTGTTGCTGATCGTTTAGTTTTAACCATTTTTGTTGCTTTTTTAAATCACAAATTTCCAATATATTTTTCAGCACTTGATGATTATGTATTTATTTATTCCATAATTATCATCAGGTGTTGGTTTTCAATCATGATAATTGTTAATAATTAGCAACGAATAGGTTTCGTACGAAATATGTTGATTGCCCATATGAAATTAGTTTTTGCATGTTACTTTTCATTTTATACATGCTATGTAATACTTTGTTGTTTTATTATGAAGCTGAATCACTACTTTAATTTATATATTTCAATAGAGCAATTAGAAATGATAGAAATTGCTTTCTTTTTTCTAATTTTTATTAACTGACCAAATTCTTTTGTCTGCGACTGTATATTTATTTATTTTATTTTTCAATGAATGTAAAATCAGATTCACGTTTTACTGCACAGCCTGGGCTTTAGCAAGAGCAAGGAAATCAGACATTGCAAATGCTCCCTTACAGAAAAAAATAAAAAATTAAAAAACAGTGGAATTAGGGTTGTCAAATCGCAATTAACACATTCATTTTTTTAACACAGTGTAATCACAGTTTTTTTTTCTTGAGTCTTGATCTTCTAAACCGTAACTCACTTCCTGTAGTGCCAATCCTTACTTTTCTACACAATAATGACATCTAAATGACGAACACTGCACAACAAAAAATAAAGAAAACATCCTTCAAGTGAAAGCATTGTGAATGGGCAGTTTAAAAATGTTCTGAAGTTCAGTCATACAGCAGGTGCATGCTTCTGTCTACTGTTAGGCTGAGTCCCAGTAGTACAGAAGTACATGTAGTTAGCAAGTTTTTTTTATGATGTTAGGTTGATATTACGATAACAAATTTGATTAAGATGGATGCAGTTATGCTATCGAATACGTTATAAACTAAGATTAAGATTTTTAGGGGCTGTTGTAAGGATACGTGCAAAGTGATTTACGGCTGCAAAAAAACCCATATTACGGCCAAAATCATCGTTTTGCACTTGCAAACCGCGTTTAACTAGCGTAAAGTGGGACTTTAGTGGCCGCTAAAAATACGGCGTATGTAAAGAACGCTTTTCACCTGCCGTTCTGCACCCGCTATCAAATTAGCACTTTGCCATCATTAATCAATTTAAATTATATTGCAATGTATTCAAATGAAGAAAAGAGCATGGATGCGGGAATCTGGAGTACTAAGCGGGCACTAACATTATAATGAGATGTAAGGATTTTGCCTTGCAGTTGGGCAATTGCTGACCCTCCAAAAACTTTGCACCTCCTCTTACAAGGTGCAAACCATTGCAGAACAAGCAATTAAGAGCTGTATAAAACCGCATATATTCAGAGACCTGTCATTAGCCACAAGATGGCTGCTGTGGTACACTTCCTGATGTGGCGACACTTGGCTGTTGTTGAGGAGAGGTAGGAACACGTTCGGAGGAGAAGGTCAAGATGAAGAAGACCCCGCATATTCAATCCCAGGGTCACTTTGTTTGGGATGCTGGAGGATGCGTTGGTAAGGCGTTATCGTCTCACTCTGCAGGTTATCCTAGACCTAATAGCTGAATTTCACCTTTTCATCACCTGGTTGACTGTCCTCCTGGTAACACCGAGAGCATTGACTTTCTCCACTATAGAGGACCATATGTCTTTGGTAGCATAACTGATGTTAGCGGAGGCTTTTCCAAATAACTCAATTTCATGCCGTCATAAGGACTCTCTGCTCCTCCTCAGAAAACATTTATTTTCTTTTCCGTGCACCAAGAGGACTTTTCTGCCCTTCCTCTGACATATTTTTTTGCTTGGTTTGATTTTCGTGCTCCACAAATCTCATACAGTGCCTACTGCTCTCTGTACTCTTAACTCACCTCACCTCTGGGCTGTAAGTGCGGCAGCTAAATAGCCGGATGCACAGGCGGCGCTCATTGTGACCCTCATTATCATGATTGCAGCTCATTATGTCTGCGTGTTGAGTAATTTCCATTGCTCTTAAGCTTACCTAGGCCGCAGGGCAAAATCATTTGTATTTTGCCGCCACACTTGTTTGCACAACGCCTGTCCTTACATCAGCCCCTTAATCTCGAGATTACATTTTTTTAATGGTTTGACCGCCATAATATTTGATCTATTTTAACTAGAGGGGTGTCACAGATCACAGCACTGTGTGCTCACGAATGATTACGCTTAAAGAGCTATCATTAGCGGGTGGGGTTTGGCAGGATTCTGGGGACGGTTTGGCATAAATCTCTCTAGCAGTGCCTGTTACACTCCCCCACCATTATGAAGCTGTATGTAAATCCAAAAAGGCATTCAAAAGGTTATAAGCTTCACAAACTCTCCAAACATCTAAATAAGAAAACCTATAAGACTGTGCACAGTGTTGACAGAGACCCTAGCATACCATCCCTATCAATGGCAACCTAATTGACATGGGACAAAGTATTGCCCAGTGATGATGCATTAGTGCACTGATACGGCACTGCAGTGGATTACTGCAGATTGTAGGCATCTGCAATAGCAATGTTCTTCCCATATCTAATTGAAAGGTGCACCCTGACTCTAAATGATTTGTTATGCTGCATTTCATCTGGTAGGCTGAACATTTAATTAAGTGTTTTAGAGAGCATATTGATGACCATTGAACTGTTTATAATAACAGAATTTAATAATTTACATTGACATTATGATTTTATATTTACATTATTAATTCATGTGGCTGACTTGCCATCTGCATTATAGCAACAGAAATAGATTTAATCATAAAGCAACCACTGAATGTGGTACAGTTGTATTATTTGTATTAATTAGTGTCAATTAAGGTGTCAAAACAGGGGCGCCTAACTTTGTTTAAAAGTGGGGGTGGCAGAGGTAAATAAGCAAGCGAAGCAAAGCGAACATTTTTCTTGCTAAGAAGCTCTGGTAAACCTAATTTTTACTGTTCAATTTTTTTCAAATTACTGTTTTTGTAATAGTAAACCCACAACATTGGGCAGGAGTTTCAGCATGTATTAAGTACAAACCCATGTAGCACCAAATGGTACAAACAGTTTCAGTGGCATCTCTGTACAATGCTGTACAGTACCTATAATTCAAACATGCAGCTTAGTAAAGGGAAGTGCTAAACAAACACAAACAGTACCAAAATGTTATAATATGGCTTGTTTATTGATAGATATATTGATATATGTATGTTAACAGTTAAAATATTCCCTGCTCGGCTTTGTTATAAATGTAGTGCTGGATGCTCGAGAATGTTTTTCACATTTTGTCAATCAGACATTGCTGAGTTTAGTTATCACAGTGAAACCAGCTGCTTGAGACTTTCAGAAAGTAAACAATGCTTGCTGCTGATAGGTTGAAACAATAAGCACCCGCCCTCGCATGGCAATGCTAATTGGTTGAAACTGCTGATTCATGACAATATTATAGGCTGTGCAGCTCAACCATACACTGCTCATAGTATACTTTAACAAGTGTACTATGAGCAGCAGCACCGTCAGCACTCCCACTTCCTGCATCCTTAGGCACCAAAATAAATAAATAAATATTGATCTGCCAAGTATGTGAAATTGACCAGCCCCGGACCAATGGAGTCGATGATATACTGAAATCTAAATGTGTTTCTTCATTTTTTACAGTCATTCAGGGACATAATGTACCTCAATGTTTATTATTAAACAAACGTGAGTTTCAATTATTAGTTAGTACACAACAATAGTACGACAACATTGACCTCATTGTTTACTCTAAAACCCAACACTATGGGGGGCACGTGCCTATGGGTTAAAATATCACTCCTGGGGAAACAAAACGGTTTTGATATTTATCAGCAAGCTTCTCTTAGCTTGTCAAGCTACAGGACAGGGGTCTAAAGAAACCTGTGAAGGCCCACTTGTGCAATGTTGCTGATTATTTATTATTCTGATGTGAATGTCATCTTTAGTATGTTGTTTAGTATTATGAGATATCTTTAGTATGTTGTTTAGTATTATGAGATATCTTTAGTATGTTGTTTAGTATTATGAGATATCTTTAGTATGTTGTTTAGTATTATGAGATATCTTTAGTATGTTGTTTAGTATTATGAGATATCTTTAGTATGTTGTTCAGTATTATGAGATGTGATCAATATTAAAAGAAGATGTTGGTGCTCACATAAAACAAAACAAAAAAAAGATGTAAGAAAAAAATATCTTCAAATTAGCAAAACTTGACCTACATAGGATTCAATACACTTGGAACAAATACGAATGTGATACATTCTACAAATATACTCCATGGTAGTTCCACAGTATTTTCATTTTTGGCTTCCACTTGAAGGCAAAATCCCTATCTTATACTGAGGGGTATATAGAAATGACAACCAAGGGTGTGTATAATTCAAGCAACTGTAGCAACTATGAGTAAGTAAATGGAAAATCTCTATAGCTGTGCAGTCTTAGTGGTCATTTCTCCAACTGCTCCGTAGTTGAATAAAGAGAATAAAGAGATGCATTAGTAAGCATGATAATGATTTGAGCAGAACCAACAAGAGAGAATGACAGTGAACAGGCAAACAAGGAAATGAAACAGGTAAGAGATGAAACAGTAAGAAAGCACAGGTAGTATAAAATACCCCTTAACGATATGTCACTTAATTAAAATACACATCAGGATATCCTTGGCCAAATAAAACAATGAAATACACTCTGTGGTAAACATTGATGTAATAAAGGCTTGCAAGGGACCAACAAGTGGTAACATTGGAATTCAAGACATGCAGCTGAAAGTATCTCTAGAGCTCAAAACAGTGAACCTCTGGAACACAGCAGAGTGCTAGTCAGGTCTGAAATCAGGTATTGCTGGAGGTCTGAGGAATCCAATCCATGAAATGAGCAATGCAGAGGCATGCATGCTGGTCTGAAGGCTGCTTAAAGGCTCTCAGTATCAGGAGCCTGGGATTAAAGGTACAGATCTGTTGCTCACTTTTCAGTTATAAAACAGACTGTTAAAATTCAGGTCACAGATTTCAAAGTATATCCTCACAAGGACTACAGCAGCCTCTAGAGCTCTGAAAGACTACAGACTCTGGAATGAGCATTGCATTTGATAGGGTTATGTCAGAGGAAACCATCTTCAAGCTTGGTAAAATTGGATTAGTGAATCGCTGTTGTTTGTTGAGTGTTTGGCGTTCTTGGCTCAACACCAGTAACTGTTAGAATTTGAAAATGTCCCACCCAATCATTCTGCATTGGTACAACCTGAAGACTTTGAAAACAGCTTCTAGTCTAAATGTGTTCATTGGATTAATTTACTTTCTTTTAGTATTTTTTGTATTTAGGGTAGTATGGAATGAACACATATATTCAATATAATATAAATATATGCAATGTAATCATTTTATATGTTACATATATGCATCACATATCCATATATTGATGTACATATATTCTTAGTATGTTTTTAAATATAATATATAATTTGAAAAAGACAAACTGCTGTGTACCAAAAGGTGCAAAATCAAAAAGAAAAAGATAATGTAGGTACACAGAACTGTGAATAATTGCTAATAAAATCAATTATATCAGAACATTTGGGAGTACAAGCCCTTCTTCAGCTGGATGGAGAAAGCAGTGGTGTAAACAAGCTGTCTATCAAAAGAAACGCTCCGGAGGATGAAGACGTGATGACTTCAGAATAGAATGGTAATTCCGAGAGGTTCCAAAGTGCCTAATTTGAAAATGAATTTGTGTTCTTTTTGCTTCCAAGCTGCATTTGTCCCAATAGCAGTGATTAATCCCACAAATTGTGATGTATTTTGCAGTGTGGTCGTTTGTGTTAAAATGGCAACAGGAGATGTTCCGCGAAGCCATCAGCTAAATTCTGTTTTGTTTTTCCAATGTACAGTTTTTAGACTTCACAAAACCGATGCAGTATATTATTCCTTTACTGGTGCAAGTACCTCTTGGAATTACCATTCTATTCTGAAGTCTTCATGTCATCATCCTCCAGAACTTTTCTTTTGAAAGACAACTTGTCTATAACAACAGCTTGTTTACAGCACTGCTTTTCTATCCAGCTGAAGAAGGACTTGTAGTCCGAAACGTCCTGATATAATTGAGTGCACAAAAATACTGGACACATTTGTAAAACCTTTGTGTATTTTCGGGGGGCTGGAGCCGGGACTCATCTCTTGTGTCATCCTGCTAAAATATCTGTCAGTTAACCTTTAATTACCTGTCAGTCACCCTATTTAAACTGTAGCCAGCTTCCTAATTCTCATCTTGCTTTTCAGTTTGCGGTTACCACGCAGACTTGCAGACCCAATCTTAAAACAGAAAAGGCGTTTTTCAAGCTTATAAAAAAATGACTACTCACCCGAGGCAGCTTTCGTTTTCCTCTGATTCAGATAAAGATTTTTTCTCTCTTTCTGGCTGTCTGCCTGCAACAAATAATCCACCGAAAAAACTCCAAAAGAAATCCACCCGTCGTGCTTCTCCATCTGATAATGCTGCTGAAGATTTCCATCAAGCCTACGACAACCTTGCTGCTTCAACCTCTGCTTATCCAGTGGTGCCCGCTGCCATTCCTCTTCACCAATCTAAACGCTTCAAATGTGCAACTTTAAAAAGTCACAACAGAAATCCAAACTTGTCAGTTTACTCTCTGCCCCTGCAGTGTAAGCTTCACTCGCTCATGATCCAGCTACTACAACCCCTCAAAAACAGACCAGCTACAACAAGGGCAATTTGTTCAGCTGTGCAAACTCAACTCACCTCTTTGCACTTATTCCTCTTTATCCCACTATCTTTCTTGTTGTTACCCCTCTAACCCACCCAATCCTCACTTTATCAACTCTAACAATTCTTTTATAACAATAAACTGGTTTTCTACTCATCTTTCCTCACTCATATCTAAAGCTGGCGTTCCCACCCCAATTTTATTCCCCCCATTCATTCCGTATAGGTGAGGCAAAATCAGCAGCTAAAGTTAAAATCAACCAGTCCTTAATTAAAGAAATTAGGTGTTGGTATTCCTCTACAATGGAATCTCACATGTGCTCTTCTCTCACTGATATTATTTCTGCTCAACAAAGTATTGCTAGCATGCCCGGAGTGGGGGCCATCTCTCCGCCAGGACCACCAGAGGTTTCATCCCTATTACTATAATAATAATAATAATAATAATAATAATAATAATAATAATAATAATAATAATAATAATAATTAATCACTAACAGTCATTTCTAACTAACAATGTTCTCTCTTCTTTGCATTGGTGTTGCAATTGCAGGGAGCCGGTGGTCCTCTTTTGTGGGGAAGTGAAGCTCACTTCCCAACCTTAGAGGCCGATAACGTCGTCTCGGAAGGTTCCCGCTGGTCAGAGGGGACCCCCGGCCAAAACTTTAACTACATTTCGTTTCCATTCGCCTGCTTAAATCTATTCATTTGTACCTGTGCCAGTCTCTCCCTTTTGAAATAGTCATTGACTTACAGCTGGGGGGGGGGGTTATTCTTTAATTCGTCCCTTTTTAGGCATGTTAAAACTTGGCTTTTTGTATGTTTAATATTTTGATTATACACAAGCAGCCCTATCTTGAGCACAGCCTGCATCAAGTAAATACTCATGGCAATTGTTACACAATAGTAATCCTTAAAAATAAATGCTGCACATAACATTTGGCAACAAACAAACAAAAAACATTGTACACCCTGATAACAATGGAAGTACACTCTCTCAGACGTGGCAGAAATGTCTGGGGTATGTATTCTCCTGTGCTGGGCTGTTACTATAGTTTGGATTGTTATTGTTTCATGAATCTGAATGTATTGTGGCAGGGTGTAAGCCCTGCATGTGAAAATGGTGTGTGGGTGTATCTGGTGTTGGTGTTTTTTAATGTAAGTATGGCAGGGATAGGGTTAATTGCATCCCTGCCAGAACAATCACAGGTGGAATGTGGCCATTCCCTCATTAGATAATTGGGTGCTAATTGGAGAATGGCCACATGTACATAAAGGGGAGAAATCCTTTATTTGTTGGAGGTGTTTGGGAAGGAGGTTAGGGTGTGTTTGATTTTGAGTGTTCTGTGTTTTTGAAAGTCCAGTGAAGGCTCTGCCCAACCTGAACAATATAAAGCATTTATTTGTGAACAAAGGTGATTATTGTGTTTTGTTTAAAACTTTTATTTTGGCCCTCATGCCGTTTGTTTATTTATTGTTTTGTGTTTAATAAAATTGCGCAACCAGCGCTTTCCTGACTCATTCCTCACGCAGTATACCAATATTTTATTAAACAGTTTGAACACATTTTCATGAAAATATATATTATTATTATTTGTTTATTTAGCAGACGCCTTTATCCAAGGCGACTTACAGAGACTAGGGTGTGTGAACTATGCATCAGCTGCAGAGTCACTTACAATTCCGTCTAACCCAAAAGACGGAGCACAAGGAGGTGAAGTGACTTGCTCAGGGTCACACAATGAGTCAGTGGCTGAGGTGGGATTTGAACCGGGGACCTCCTGGTTACAAGCTCTTTTCTGGACCATCCATTATTTTACTTGGATAATGGATAATATATGAAAATATCTAGTAATTTGTATAAAACATTCACCAAATGAAGGGCGTATATTTAGATTATAAAAAATGTGTATTTAGATTATTTAGAAAAACTAGTGATGAGCACCAAAATCAATACTTTGATATGATATCGATATATACAGTATATATATATATATATATATATATATATATATATATATATATATAATCGTGGGATTAAAAAAAATATGAATGTATTTTTAAAATGTGAACTTTCAGTATTACAAATGAGATGCATTTTTAAAACATCAAAACACATCTCAAAATACTGCAAAATTTGGCATGACACCGTGCTTAATACTTTTAGAGGTGTTGTGAATCAGCATTTATACTCAGAGCAGCTGAAAATTCAATTACTTCCGGATTGGATAAAAAAATTGAACACCCCTGATGTCTGTGTGCAGTGAAGTATAGAAATAAAGTCTGTGTGCAGTGAAGTATAGAAATAAAGTCCATGTGCAGTTAAGTATAGAAATATTTTGTTTTTGAGGTGGCTGATGATGGAATTGTAAAACAATATAACAAGACCTTGTTTTTCTCCATGGATATTGTGAAGCAAAGCACCACTGAGTTAAAGTAAGTTATTGATTTTCATATGTAAATATCGGTTAACGACTACCTATGTATATAGGTTTGATATGGCAATTGTGTTATTATATTTTTCTGTGTTTTGGAAGACTTCGATATTATCGATATCGAAATGGGTACACGATATCGATATACAATTTTCATATCGTTGCCCACCACTATGAAAAACACATGTATTCAGGTTATAAAAAAACATATATGGAGAGTACTGTATGTTACATATACTAACACATACAACCGTTATATGAAAAATACTATAAAACCAGGCCAATTTTATAACCAATCTATTTATGTAAAATATAAGTTATTTCTATATGGGGTGGATTTCACCAAGATATTCAGTAAGCAAGGGGTCTGAGTGGGTAAAATGACAATAAATGATCCAAACCCTTGCAATTCATAACACGATTGGCTATTGCAGGGTCACATGAACAAAAATAGTTTGTGCTAATGCCCACAAAAAAGGTCAACAGGCACTCTGGTGGCCAATAGTGAAAGAACTGTTGCCCGGTATCACACCCCAGCTCAGTGCAGAATACCTAAATCTGTTGTCGTTTTAAACACCAGAAACTAAGACTTGTACCTTGAGATAACAGTGATTATGACTATTCTTTCTTGCATCAGTCATTGGCTGTGCTACTGTTCATTGCTACAGTAAGCTCACACGTTTTTCATTTCTTTCCTCAAGAGAGATGTTTGTGTGACAAAAATGTCATGCATATTTAAGAGCATGGATTTTCAACTAGCAACATTAAATACCTTGAAGAAGAATATTGGAACAACTAGATGAGTTTTACAGTAGAGTTTCATGATGCAGATGAATGAGTGGCATGATGCAGCATGTGTTTATGTGTGTCATGATGTTGGAAAACACAATTTCAACAATAATATTACCGGCTGCCATTAATTGAACTGCTGTTTTATTGTATTGCAAAGCTGTTGCTCTAACAGTTTAATGGTAGCACAAAGAGGTCTAGCCGACTTCTTTCACCATAGAACCGCCATAGGCTGGTCATAGAAACACACAATTTCAACAGCATTATCCTTAACAAAGTGCTCATAAACTTTATAGCTAAAGGCTGGATTTTGCTGAATGGCATGTTGAGCTTTGTTAGCTGCAGGAGCTGTGGGGTCAACAGCTCCTGTGTAATTCAATTGACATTTAAATACAATGTACAGATCTAGTGTTCTGGGGACTCTAGTGGGTATGTTTTTGTTCCCTAGAAGGGATATAATAGGCCCTTGCTTACTTGCTTTGGTAACAGAAAAGTAAACTATTCTTGACATTTCCCACAAGCACTAAAGGGGCTCTGCCAATGTAAATGAATTATTTTTGTTCTAGAAATCAATATGAAATCCCTCCAAGATGTATCATTATTCTCCAGAGGCACCCTCCTGGTGACGATGCTGTTATAGAAACAAGCGTTACAGTTATAGAAAAGTTACTAGTTCACCTGTCTCTTCTGGGCTCATTTGTTGTGAGGACTTTGTGTGAGTAAGAAAAAAACAACAATAAAATGTTCAAATAATTTATTGAAAACATTTAATTATAATTTCATATTGTCTTACTTGTTCTCACAAGACTAAAGCAAACCATTATACAATAGACATTTTAGGATAGAAAACACCAGCAAATTACTAAAAATGAGGTTTCTTAGTTAATTTACTGGCCTCCTTTCCCTAGCTCCTTGCAGTAACTATTTCCAGAGAAGCAGGTGTTTTTCTGTTCAAGACTTCCCTCTGCATAACAAATGCACTTTATTGTGCAGATCGATAACATTGCTTGCTAAAGTGACCCTTTTTTTTGTTTTTTAACTTTTACCAAAGAATTCACTTACAGAGATAATATTTTCCCAGCTAACAGTTTAATGGAATTAAGGTCTACATCTCATCCGCACAGGGTATTTGAGTCCCATATTGCACATTAGAGGTTTAAAGTGAGTTTGTCCCATTAGTGCATCACAAATATGATGTAACAGTACTCTACTAAAAAGTCAGCGAACCTAACAGCCTGTAATTGATTTAAAGAGAAACAATGCTCTTATCTCTAATATGCTTTTATGGTGCGGCTACAGAAATATATTGGGTAGTTATTTTCCAAAGAAATATGTCAGAGGATAACACCACAATATAAAATGGAGTTACATAACTAAATAAGGGTATTGATTACCTTGGACCCACTGACTTTTAAATGTACTATTCAATGCATTATTGATACCCTTGCCTAAAAAAATCTAATTATTATACTTTTTATTCTGAAGTATTTTTGTGAATTACTCCCATACGACATTAAAAGGGAAACACTTTACACTTTTTTTAAAAATAAAAAGTTTTGACTTTCACCTAAAATATTTTTTGCACAGGGTGGTAGTTGGATTAACAAGCCTATGTGATTTATGATTGTCTTTGCTTTGCTCAATAAAGCGTCCCACTACATGGAAGAATGTAAAGCAATGTATCAGACAGCTAAGTCTTAAAATACACCTGCCAGAGTGGCAGGCAATTAATAAAAAAAGCAAGCACAGATTGGACCAGAAAATGACCCCAACAAGCCTTTCAAAACTGATTTTCCACCTGTGTTTTAACTTGGAATTTTCATTTTGTGTGCACAATGCACCCCGATTAAAACTGTTTGCAAAATCTCTCAAAATATATTGTTTTGAGTGAGTTATTTATTTTATGAGAGGTAAGAGAATGGATTTTAGCGCTGCTTGAAAGCTGTTCTAGTGATTGAGCGGATTTCATAAGCCTTACCTGTCTTGCACTTCTATTTGCTATGCAGGTCTTACCAGGTTAAAGAAAGCTCTCAGTTTACATATCTTACTTTCAGGTAGCCTGTTACTGCCTGAAAGCATGTCAGTCATTAGGGAAAACAGCTGGTTGGTTAATGACAGGAAATAAGGTATTAAGGACAAATAAGTAAAACGACATTATTAATGTGAAACAGGTGGAGGCTGGGAGTGAACCAGAGTCCGTGCACACTCCGCAAGCAAGCGTTTTAATCACTATGAAAAAGAGCTGTCTTTTCTGCATTCATGGTTATAGAGCTTTTAACCTTATCTCATCTCAACAAGCATCTGTAATGTCGTACTGGATATTACACAACATTCAGAAAAATAGCTTTACCGGGCTTCAGCCAAATTGAAATATGTACAAACTTTTTTATTATTATTAAAATGGGGGAAACTACATCATTACTTACATTATTGTCTGTACGAACAAGGGGTTGTGTTCTTAAAAGTATTCTTAAGACAAAACTTAAGAAAGGTGATAAGAAAATAGTTAAGATCTTCCTAAGATTATTCTTAAGTTCAATTCTTCCATTTTTCTTACGATCTTCCAAAACTTCTTAAATATTGTCTTAAGAAAGAAAAAAATCCTGAGTAATATGGAGGCTGGTGAACTGCTTTTAAAACACATGTATTGTGATTTAGCTAAACATATCACACTTTACATTGTAATTAATGCATGTATTGTGATTTAGCTAAACACATCACACTTTACATTGTAATTAATGTATGTATTTATTTATTTATACCCACATACGTATTACATAGCGTATTACTAAAATAAATAAATAAACCACGCAAATCAGTCCTCGTTTGCATAAATATCAACATGAATGCAGGATTCTGTTACTTTCACCTGACCATTCAGGCAAATCTAAACAGAAATAAAACAACAATACAATGACTATATCAATAATTGTCAGTGACAGGCTTTTTAACTGAATGGGGATGCTGTGATTTGTGTTCTTGTAACTCGACTTCATAGAAATGCAGCTGTAAACAATTTATCGTGGCCCAACTCCCAGCAGCAGCACCGAGCTCTGTTTTTTAACTGACCGAAAATCGTGCTTCTACTTAGGGAATCTGCTGACTGATCTGTCCTTACGACTACGGCTTCCGAAAACAGAGATAGCCTCAGTGACTAGAGTGTAGTGCTGTGAATAGATCAGTCTTCTTAAGGGTAAAAACAGTAAAGACTGAAAACCTTTTAAATTCATATGTATAATTGATGCTTAGGCTGTAGTTATAAGCAGAGTTTAATAAGTTCATCTCTCCTTGCACCGACCACCGGCTGCCGTGGGTGTTTGTCAGGAACATGCAATGCCTACCCTACAAACATAAATAGGAGTAATACAGATGTTTATTATTATTATTATTATTATTATTATTATTATTATTATTATTATTATTATTATTATTATTATTATTGTTATTATTATTATGCATTTTCCTTTTTGTAACTGTCTGTAAAAGCAAAACAAAGAAGTTGTGATTCGCTAGCTGCAACCTGTCCATCACTGACTAAAAGGTGAGGTAATTTCGCAGCATTTTTTAAATCCCTGAAGTGATGCTGACTCTCATCTCACTCTACCGTTTGACTTCTCTGCCTTCCTGTATGATCAACCACAGAGCCTCCATTCTACACAAAGTTGCAATATTTTAAATTTTTAAACATTTATACACATCTCATCAATGTGTAATACACATTGCATACATATTTTCATTAATTAATATTAAGGATATCATAAATAATCCTTAAAACAATTACATTGTTAGTTTTAGCATGATTTAGGTCTATATTAACTGGTTATTACATCTTAATATGTATTTCTTCTGCCTACCTCCCAAGAGCTACTTATTTCAAGACAAGGGTTTAGTTATCTTAAAGTTAAGACAAGTTTTAAGAAAAAAATTGAGATTTTTTTTTTTTGTGTTCTGGTAAAAAAAAAAAAAAATGTTTTATAGCAGTCCAAAACACCAATATATCTCCTGCTGTCTCTTTTTGTACTTGTAAAGAAAATGCATAAGTGCATGTCTCTCTGGGTGCTCATAATGCATGGCATGACAAATAGCAAGGAATAGGATGGAAGTGGTGGTGAAACCCCAGAAGATACATGTGGCCCATAATTCTTGAGAATCCTATCCCCTGAACCATTACAGAACCTATAATCCAAGCTAAAAAGATAAATACCAATAGCCAAACCATTTGTCATATGATTCAGACCAATCCCACAGAGAATTCCCCTTGTGCATGCTAAGACTTGCACACAGAAAAGCCAAACATTAGATTAGTTAGGATGCATTAGTCTCAACATAAGAGTGTGGCTGAAAATAAACTCAGCTGAAGAATCGTTCATTAATTTCAACCAGTCACAGCATGCATTATTTGTAGAAAAGGAATCCAGTCATTGGAATTATTTAAATTGCTGTACTATTTAACAAGCAGTGTTAAATGATGGTAGAATACGGAGATTACAGACCTCCGTAAACAAGGACAAGTGTCACTTTTTATTTGAAAGGTTAGGTATAAGAAACTTAGTCAAGTGGACAAACGTTTCAGTTAGTTCATCTCCATCCTTCGGATTAGCTCTTAACCCAAGTTCCTGTTTAACTTCAAAGCTCATTAAAGACTTCCCCTTTGCTGTTTTATGGTGTTGGCAATTATTACGAATTGTTCTGGATTCTGTTCTCAAGCATTGAGTTGTTGTCGTTTTTCTTGAAGTCTGCTTTTGGTTTTGAGCTGTGTGTGACAATTTAACTGTTCAACTCTGCTATTACCTACACTGTATATATATATATATATATATATATATATATATATATATATATATATATATATATATATATATATATTTTTTGTAGAGTAGGTTGGGCTATCAGAGTTAAACTATCACATTCTATTTTCTAGAATTGTGATGTCATTATGCGGTCATCATGCTATAGTTTTCTAGATGTTGGTATTGCACGTTCAAAGTGTGGAACGCCTAGAGGAGGTAGGCCAGTGCTGATTTGGGATGTGTAACATTGTTCCATGAGTCAAAATGCATAAAATTCAAGGGACAAATTGAAAAATCATCATCTTACTGAGACAGAAATACACTTCCTAATCTCCTGTAATCCCATTACAAAGCTTGTGTTAAGAAATAGGAGGCTGTGTGGTCTAGTGGTTAAAGAAAAGGGCTTGTAACCAGGAGGTCCCCGGTTCAAATCCCAGCTCAGCCACTGACTCATTGTGTGACCCTGAGCAAGTCACTTCACCTCCTTGTGCTCCGTCTTTCGGGTGAGACGTAGTTGTAAGTGACTCTGCAGCTGATGCATAGTTCACACACCCTAGTCTCTGTAAGTCGCCTTGGATAAAGGTGTCTGCTAAATAAACAAATAATAAATAATTATTGTTGTATATCAAAACATTTTACAAAAATGCCAATGAAGCTCAGTTAAAAAAAAAAATAGCCAAGCAGGGAAATGGCACAGAGCTACACCAGTGCTTCTTTGGGTTGTAAATTGTTAGTAATTTCACTGAACAACCACGAAACATGTTAATCTGTTTATAATGTTGTGACAGAGAAATAATTAATCTTGGTTATAAATCTTCCTCCCGACCTGTGAGGGCGCTGTATAAAGGGAACAGTGTGCCCCGGGGTGGATGGTCTGACAATTCATTCCAGGGAAAGGTGGAAGTCAGCCATCTAGAAAGGGGGCGGAGCCGCGGTACACCAAGTCATCGACCCAGACGGGAGGCGATGTGGCAATCGTGGATTGGAAGGAAAGCGATTGCACTCACTAACCAAGGGGGTGTGGCTGAAGGTACAAAAGGGGACGTGGCCAAGTGAACTGCTCATTTGTTATGGTTTGCGAGATACCCGCTGAAGGACTGTGATATACCGTGAGTGTTTAGTGTTTCTTGGTTTTGTCGTATTAATTGTAAACGTTTGTTCTTGTTAGACAGCTAACACGTACCGGGAGCTGTCGCTAAAGGCCAACACTAACCCGGACAGCACTGCACTACTGTTCACTAATAAATTGTACTTCACCACTTGCACATTAGCACTCACTCTGGACTTGTGATCACATTTGTGTCTGTGTGTTTATTATTTCAGGACTGAACCCCGAGGTTTCACTGTGCAATACACATTGCTATATTATTATTACCAGCAGTCTAGTCATGTATTACACAGCCTGCAGCGATGGGTGTCCCGTTATCAGTGGTTTACATGCGACAGACAATGTGTTGTGATGACAAATAGAAACATGAATACTGTTTTCATACAGCCTGAAGGATTATTATTATTATTATTATTTGTTTATTTAGCAGACGCCTTTATCCAAGGCGACTTACAGAGACTAGGGTGTGTGAACTATGCATCAGCTGCAGAGTCACTTACAACAACGTCTCACCTGAAAGACGGAGCCCAAGGAGGTTAAGTGACTTGCTCAAGGTCACACAGTGAGTCAGTGGCTGAGGTGGGATTTGAACCGGGGACCTCCTGGTTACAAGCCTGTTTCTTTAACCACTGGACCACACAGTCTCCTTACTGTGTAAAGTACTGTGAAAAAACATTAAATGGGGGGCTTAACATGATTTTTATACTGCCTATGTTAATAATAAAAAATAAACATAATATAATAATCTTTTAGAATAGCATTGGAGTACTAGGCTTGCTATTTCCAAAGCTGTATATTGCCAGGGATTATTATTTACGGTCACCAAACAATCAGGATTATAAAAACAAATAAAGGATTGTTTAGATCGTGAACTTTGTTGTCTGTCATCTGTTTAAGCATTGCATCACATCCACCCCTGCGCACTGCAAACCACTTTGCCACAAATGTACATTTTTATACATGTAAATTATAAATGCAATAAACAAGTTAATATACATACCTCCAGACTGTGGCTGGTAAATCACTGAAATCTCAGCTCTTCGTTTAGATCAGTTAATAAACCCTTAGCTTACGGTCCTTAAGATCATAGCATTGAATCGGGCTGTTGAAAAATATTTGATTACAAAATACTTCTAATAACTGTAGTCATTCTAGCCTTTCTTTGAAAATTGTATTAATTTGAAGTTAGGAATCATACATACATCAGACACATTTTCATCAACTTCATGTAACAGTGTAACTATTCTGATAGTTGCAAATCTGAGCAACCAAAAAAACAAAACAAAGCACGTATTCATTTACGTAGTTAAAAAACTTCATTTAATTAATAGTAGCGGTAGCATGATGGCACAACTTCAGCACAGCACATTAAAGAATCCCTATTGTGCTATGAGGGAATCTTAATAGAAACATTTACCAAATAATTACCATCCTTGTAGATATAAAAAACAGAGATGAACGCTCCAGTTACATCTGCTAGGAACCCGGATGGCCGCGAGTAAAATTGAACGTTTCTGTAATATCATTCTAAAATCTTACAAAGCCATTGTAAACACCCTTTCTAATGCAATGCATGTTTAATTATTGGTAAGTTGTTACGGTGCATACTATATGAAATATTAACACAGCCCCTCCATAATTACCATACAATGACACCCACTGGCATGGCATTGAGCAGTTTGGTGTAAACTCTTGTCAAAATAAAAAGGACAGGGTGAAGGAGCCATAGCGTGCTACCTCTATTTCCATTGTAACTATTCTTACCTGTTTAGCATCATGTCTGTGTTCTGTATGCTTGTCTTTTGTTATTTCTGCTCAGATCATTATTTTCCAGTCTTACTAACTATTACAACAAACACTCTTCTGAAAATACTCCTCAAAGCAGTTTGTGGGGAATTGAGGTGGGAAGCATATTTGTATTATTTTGTATTTGTGTTTTATTATTATTTAAAACGTATTGTTTAGTCATTATTTATTGATGTTTTGTTTGGCAGGGAAGGAGTTAAAAACCTTCCCTGCTAGAACATACTTGTGCAGAATATGGCTGTCTTCACACCGGCTAATTTGAGGACAGCCACATCAATATAAAAAGCCATGGTTGAAGTGTTCAGGAGTAGAGAATGGGAGTAGAGAGAGGAGGTAAAAGAAGACATACAAAGAAACCATTGCTACGCGTGCTGGTTCAACACCAGCACAATACTTGTTTTAGTTATTATTTGTTTGTCTATTTGTTTTGGCCAATGTGCCTTTTTGTTAATGTAAAGTGTTTTGTTCAACTGTTTTATTTGTTTAGTCACAGTGTTGCAAAGGCTTCAGTGAGCAATGCTTTACCGTTCATCTTCAGTGCAACACTAATATGTTTCTCGATATCCCAACAATCAGGAAAATAAAGATATCCTTTTAAATGCATCCTTGAAAAAATCTGTTGCATGAGCATTTGAGATTGAACTGAATTCTAAAAATATGACTTCAATATTGACTACTGGTAATGCGTTACCTGATCATTAAAAGAGAACCCCATTTGCACAGCTAATAATCTCATCATTATCAGTGACTCAAAAAGGTAATCAGCCACCTCTGGAGGTTTGTGGTGATTGGGAATGGGGCATGTGTTGTCTGTTTTTTCTCACCTTTGCTTACTAAGTATTTTCTAATTCCTAACAGCTAATAGTCTTGAGTGGTACCCCACAATGTTACCCATTTCCTAAGAGAGACTTGGGTATTGACCCATAATTGCATTCAGATCCCCTGTTTACTAAATATCTTGATATCTCTGAATAATGCAGAAAACTGTACTTTCGTCGTAATTATATTATTATTATTATTATTATTTATTTCTTAGCAGATGCCCTTATCCAGGGTGACTTACAATTGTTACAAGATATCAAATTATTTTTACATACAATTACATTATTTTTTACACATTATTTTTACATACAATTACCCATTTATACAGTTGGGTTTTTTTTTTTACTGGAGCAATCTCGGTAAAGTACCTTGCTGAAGGGTACAGCAGCAGTGTCCCCCACCTGGGATTGAACCCACGACACTCCGGTCAAGAGTCCAGAGCCCTAACCACTACTCCACACTGCTGCTATATTATACGTATACAGTAAAGATTATGCAGCTCAGCTCGTTTGCCCTAAGAAAACAAACAGTTCTTAGAATAGTTTCTGGCACAGTTTCCTCCAGATCAGCAGAGGTGTTTTAAACATGAAAAAAACAACCAGGTGCTGTAGTTTACTTTTTCTGATTAAATTTGGTGCCTCTGCATTTAAGAGCACAGATCAAGACTAGAATAAGCCACGCAAAGCAATAAATGTATTCTTAGTCTGTTGTCTGGAAATGTGAATACAGTTTTCTAGACATTTTTTAATAGCACTCATTCGGAGGTAAAGAAATCAAGGGCATTAAAAGCCAATACCAGCCATTTGAATGCCCTTCAATTATTTTAAAATTGGCATTGAATATCTATAACCGGTAATTTATATTCTTTTTAATGGACTCATTTATTGGTCATGTAGCATATTTGGTATTTATAATTGGGTAGAAAATAGAGGGTGAAATTGATTTTTAAAAAATCAATACAGAAGTTTTTTGTTTGATGCTGTAAATGGGCCCTATGTTTGACTCTTTGTATAGAGTCCAGGGTCCTGCTCCTTGTTTGTCCAGTCACAGGCTGTAATCACAGCTTTAGGCTGTTGTGAGTTGTCACCATGATGTGAAGTGCTTGCACTGTGGGTTTGCGTGGTTTAAAACCAAGTTATACTGTCCTGAGTGGGGAAGTATCAAGCCCGTAGCCAGCTATGAGGCACTGGAGACACATAAACAATCGCAATGTTTAACAGTTATTTAATTTGACTTTATCTATAAAATAAATGTCATACCTTGAAATGGTATCCACGTTGTTCTGTACTGTAGGTATGTGTACTCCACTGTCCAAACAATACGATTTGCATTGTGGGCCTCACGCATATCTACATGAGGCGGGACAAACCCCAGTCATCTACAAATAAGGGAACTCTATTAGCAATGGTTTCCAGCTTTATGAAAATTATTAATAATGTACATGTTTAAAAAAAAATTAAATAATACCAGTATTATGTATTCACTCAGGGTCGGTCATATAAACTGCAACGTAAGGTATCAGAAAAATGCTATTGCATAAAAAATATATATATTAGCAGTTTTGGGTAGCAAAATACTACCAAATATATGTTGACTTCGAGCCTTGCTCTCTCTCTCTCTCTCTCTCTCTCTCTCTCTCTCTCTCTCTCTCTCTCTCTCTCTATATATATATATATAGATACTGTATATATATATATATATATATATATAGCAGGGTAGGGGGAGGAGAAAGGAAGATGTAGTCCTTGGGGGTTTGGTAATGGGACTACATTCCCCAGAATGCCACGGGAGTGAGCCAGAACAAGGTTCACCTGGCTATAAATGGAATGAGGGACACCTGCCTGTGATTAGCAGGCAGGTATAAGAGCGGAACACAAATGTTTGTACAGGGCAGTCTGTATGAAGGACAGAGGCTGTCAGCGTATGTAAATCCTGTGAAAAGACCTGTTTGGTCAGAAGGATAAGAAAAGGTACTGTGTGAACCTGTGTTGTATTGTATTGTGTGGTTTTGCAATCGGTAAACGGCTTAGCCGTCTGATATAGTCAGATATATCAGGAAGAAAAGTATAGTTTAGCACTTCACGTGGGAGTTAGGTTTTGGTTTAGTTCTGTAAATAATAAAAGTGCACGAAAAAGTACAGTTCTGTGTCTGGGCGCAAATGAGCCTTAGTCGTAAGGCTGTGCTACTATATATATGTGTGTGTGTGTGTGTGTGTGAGAGAGAGGGGGAGGGGACGTGATAAAATAAACACACACATTCTCAGGAGTTCTGTGAAATAACAGTGTATTTTGGAAAACACACGTGTGCTTGTGACACACACACACACACACACACTATTTACAAATATATACAATAACTTGGTTGTCTTGGTAACCTTCCTGGTTCTGTAGGCTCGGTCATTACCATAAGAAGACACGTCACATCAGACGAGCTGCTTTCCTTATTCTGCTTTTATTTCTGACAAAATATATCAAAAACAGAATAAGGCAATGTCCAGGCGTACACGTTTTGTACTGCAGCCATAACAACAGTGCTTCTGCTGTGCACATTAACACTAGCTATAGAACATGCATAATATCTTCTTGGCAAGTTAACTCTGTTTCTAGCAGTATTAATCAGTAAGGCATACATTACACAGCAATGCAGCCTTCTACAACGTAATACTAACAACAAGACCTAATAACATTACAAACTTCGAATAACAATCAGTAAAAAAGTTTCATATTACATGTGTAAGTACCTTATGTTCATTTTTCAGTTTCATTTTTGAAGTAACTCATATTTTGTATAGAAAAATACATATTTTACAGAAAAAAAGACCACCTACCTCCAGCCATAACAACAATGCTTCTGCTGGAGACAGGAAATGACGTCCTAATACCATGCCCTGACTGTCAGTTGCCTTTTTAATCCACTAGAGGTCGCCCAAAACCTTACAGCAAGGTAACTACAAATGAAAGTAATAAAATACTGGAATTATTTTGGTGAAAGCCATCTTTTTATGAAGGTAATTTCTAACTCTGTTACAGTAGACATCGCTCACCGATGGTGTCCCGTTACTTGCTCTCTCTGCCGTGTCAGTGTATCACCAGCTTCTCCTCTCGAGCCTGGACCTCGCTACTCTACACAGTTTCCCTTATGTACCCCAGGCCATGCCTCTATCAATCCATCACATCCAACCCCTATTCGGTTGTGCATGTGACCTAACCCGGTCTTGATATTAGTGTAACCTGAAACACCTGTGCTTCTGACCTTCCCAAGATGGATGCCACAACCAGACCCTATGCTTAGAGCATGTGTTACTTGGTTAGGTCACGCAAGTAGCTCTTTAGTGCTTCCACCTGTCGGGAGGCCAGATTTCACTCCTTTTACCAGCCTTCACCCTGCCACACCTCCCCAGAGTGGTGCCATGGTGACACTTAACAACCCCCTGCTCCCTCCCTCTCCAGAAGAAGTCTGCATTAGCATGAAGCTTACCTGGCTGGTGTTCTACATGAAAGGAGAAGGGTTGCACTGACAGGTACCATCGCGTCACCTGGGCATTGTTATCTTTCATGGTGTTAAGCCATCTGAGAGGGGCATGGTCTGTTACCAGAGTGAAGGTCCATCTCACCAGGTAGTACCGAAGAGCATCCACCTAACTTTATCCACTTAATTGCCAACATCTTCCGGCTGATATAAATTACGGGATGCTCCTTCTCCTCCACCTCCTGGGACAGCATCATCCCCAGACCCACTTCCGATGCACCAGTCTGCAAAATAAAAGGCTTAGAAAAATCTGGACTTATTAATGCAGGGTCCCGGGTCAGACTTTTTTTTAACATATCGAAGGCCCCCTGACAGTTTGTGTTCCATTTTACTTTATCCCGTTCACTTTTCTTTGTCAGGTTAGTAAGGGGGGCTGCCACCGATGGGAAGTTGGGAATAAACCACCTGTAATACCCTGCTAATCCTAACACTCACCTGACCTGGTGTTTCGTCTTAGGAATGGGGGCATCTGACAATGCTTGTACTTTATTTACAATAGGCCGCACTATCCCCCTTCCCAAGACATATTCTAAATATTCTGCCTCCTCTTTTCCAAAGACGCACTTACCCAGATCGAGCTATAGATGACTATATCATCTATGTATGCCACCGCATACTCCTTATGAGGCTGGAGTATCCTGTCCATAAGTCATTGAAAGGTCGCTGGTGCTCCGTGTAGACCAAAGGGCATGGTGCGGAATTGGAAAAGACCCTGTGGAGTGGAAAAAGCTGTCTTCTTGCAGGAAGTTAGTGTCAATGGTATTTGCCAATAACCTTTAGTCAGCTTGAGCGTGCATATAAACTTTGCCGATCCCAGTCGATATATAATCTGCCCTGTGCCCAACGCTCGGGATACCTGACACAGCAACTGATTCCTTATGGAGTATGTGAATAGGCCTGTTCTTTCAACTTCTGTATAGTGGGGTCATTGCCTTGATCACCCACCATGTTGATATCCCAGTCCCAAAAGGTCTGTGCTTCGAGGGGAAGAGGCTCTATGGCCTTAATAGGCTCTGAGTGGACCAACCCTGGGAGGTCACTGTATCCCCACCCTTTTCCCTCCGTTTTCTCACCAGGGGAGGTCCTGACCCAGCTCCTTCTTCCACTTTGCTACTGGTCCCCTCCAAGCATTCCGTACTCAGTTTAGTTTTCCTCGGATGAAACTGGGGGTTAAACAGATCAGACTTGAGGGGGGAAATTTTGCTAATGGTTTCCCCCCTTCTAATTGAGAACTGTTGGCCACACACACTTGCCCCCTCTCAATGAAGACTTAAAAGTATGGCCAATCCTGCCCCAAAATTACTCTATAGGGCAACCTTTTAGCTACCATCACGGTTACGTTTGTGGCTTGATTTTGTACTATTATCGTTATTTTGGTGGTGGGGTATGTCCGGGTATCGCCATGAATACAGACGAAAACCACCTGCTGGAGTGGACGTCAGGACACTCCCACCAGGAGCCTCTCTCGAATTAAGGTTTGCTGACATCCTGAGTCCGCTAAGGCAGAGTCTGACCGTTACCGATATCAGATAGGAAGCCCCTCGACCAATATCCCCTTCTATACTTGCCAGCCATGGTTCTCGGGATCCATCCCAGGTCACAGTCCATCTGCATGGCATCTAAAACATAAAAGGGGAGGTGGCTACATTCGGGCAGGCAGAGTGGAACTGCCCCGCCCATCAGCCAGGGGTGGGGTAGGGGTACACTCTCTAACCCAGTGGGGGCCGCTCCTGGAAGTCATGACGGGAGGCCCCGGCTGGACCCCTTGGGGGTTTACATTACCACCTGGTCTAGACCTGGTGGGGGGATTCCCCAGACCCTCCTTACGTGGCTCGACCTCCCGAACCTCGCCAGCTGCAGCGTCCTGGTGCGCCTCTGCAAAAAGCACTGTCTCCTCCATGGTTGCCGGTTGGTGGCGGCGCACTCGCGTGCTCATGGGTCGCAGGAGCAGCTGCTCCATGACCACCAGGTTTATCACTTGGTGGACGGTCTGGGTCTCATACTCCATCCACCTCCGACAGAGATGCAACAGCTTTTGGGCTGCCATTCGGGGTCTTCCCATCCTCCAGCCTAAAACCCTGAAACCACAGCCGGTAGGTCTCTGGGTTGAGTCCCAGAAGATGTCACATGGTCTGCTTCATGCACTGGTAGTCCTGCGCTTCAGCGCTGTCCAGCGCATGGTACGCAGCCTGAGCCTCCTTGATTAGACAGGGAGCAAGCTTAATAGTCCTACTGGGGCCATGCTGCCGCCTCCGCCATCCTCTGAAATGTGACCAGGAATGCTTCCGGGTCATCCTCCGGGCTCATTTTTAACAGTTCTAGCTGCACCGTCATCATCCTTGCCACCGCGTTGGCCGCTGCTGCTGTGAGGGACAGTTGCTCCACCAGCTGGGAGGTAACCCTGCCCACTGCGTCTGACGCTGTGCCTCCTGTGCATCCCAGTGGTGTTCCTGCTTCTGCAGAAACTCAGAAAATTGGGAGGATCCATCTTTTTCCCTTTGCCCATATGTACACAAATCCCACTTCAAACACCAAATGTGAGAGGGAGGGGGAGTGATAGAATAAACACACACAATGAAATAACTATATATAGATGCAAAATGTAATATACGTTTATATACAAAATGTGGGTTAATGTACTGATTCCAAATTTAAAAATAACGAGTAAGAAATTACAAGATTTTTTTTTTTAAAGATGTATAATAATCTGCACAAAATAACTACACACACAATTCCAACACCTACTTTTGAATTCATATTTTTATCAGATACCAGAAACATTTTTGTAAATAGCATAAAATCAATTTCTGCTTAAGGCTGCATTTTAAATGATGTAAACGAAAACCTGCAAAGCGTACATCAAACACCCACGGGTCATATAAGATATAAGATAGCTTAGTTACACAAGACCCAATTAAAGCTAGCATAGCACCCATACCATCTCATTGCAACATTCTACTAAGGAACAACCCTTGAATAAATATTAGATTTTCTATCAGTTACTACAATACTTTGTGCTTAAGAATGATGGCAGGTAATGATAAGCCTCAATTGCCTCTTGTTTAACTAAGCCATTTATTACAGGTTTATTCTTTAATTTGTCCCTTTTTGTGGCATGTTTGAAACTTGGCTTTTTGTATGTTTAACCCTATGTTTGTCTGTTTGTCCTTTTTTTTTTGTTACTGTGGTTTATAAAAGTCACTTATTTTAGACTGCGTCCAGCCTTTTTCAGGTTAAACAAATTGACCCGTTCCATCAAGGTAAGGCCTTTGATTAACAGTATATGCCTCACTTAGGCGAGAAAACATTTCTGATGTCTTGCTGACTTGCTTTCTTATTTTCAGATGCAGATTTTTTTCTTTTGCTCTGGTGTTAAATGTAGGGTCGACTCGCCATGTTGTACTTTCTGTTTTGTTTTGGGAGCGGGAGTGTTGATGACATTGGTATGAACGTTCAGTTAACAACGAATTAGGAAAGCGAGTCAAAGGTTAACTGCATAACTTTGTTGTTTTAATTGACCATGATTATTTCACTGGCGCTACAATGAGGGAAACTACAATGCTTATATTTACGTTTGCTTGGCTTGGGAAGTTGGCGGGTGGCGGACAGCGGGGTGGTGATATAACGGGTAAAAATAGTACTGTTTTTATATTGGTGACATTTGTTCAGAGAGAATAGCTGGCGGTATGCGAGGGTGGCATTATAAAGGGGGGCGGTATAACGCGGGACAACTGTATTTAGATTATAAAAAACATATATTTAGATATAAAAAAACATATATGGAGAGCAATGTATGTTATATATACTAACACATACAATCCTTATAAGAAAAATACTATAAAATCAGGCCAATTTTAACCAATACACATATAATGTATATATGAACATATATGTATACACATAAAAACCAAACGAAGAAAAATAAGAGGCATAAACGTGTAACATATATTGCTTTTACTATATGTGAAATATAAGTTATTTCCATATAGAATACATTGGTTATGATGTGCTTACAACTCAAGCAGCTAAACTCTCTCTGTCTTGTCAACCCGCTTCAGCTCATTTTATTGCAAGGTCTGTCTGAATAAACACGACATCAACACTCTGAATGTGATTGTATTATTATTATCACACACAACTTTATGTATGCAAGCACTCTTTAGTATGGTATTAAAAATTAACTGTTAACTAAACTAGTGTTTTTAAAAAAAAACAACCTCCAGTATTCTGCTTATATCTTTTTTTCTTCTGTTCTAAAAACTTTAGAGGGGAGGGGTGCACGGCACATGGGCAAGTCCTCAGTGAATTTTCATGGCTAGCTATGGCCCTGTTATCTGTATTATTTCATTTCACAAAAGTTGCAAGGTTTGCTTTACATATGTTTCAGTATTCCTTTTTGAGAAAAAATGTGGTTAGTATTGGGATTTTTTAAAATAATTTGGCTATGGATTCACAGATTAATATCAGCTCTGAGGTAAGAGAAAGGGAAACTGTATATTTGGAATTTATGTTCTAAAATTTAAGAAAAATAGTGGTAGCACTTTAGATTACAAGGCACAAATAACCCAGTAATAACACGGTAGTAACTGTGTACCAATCACCAGGTTCTGTTTTTATATGGTAAATGCTGGAGGAATACGTGTGCATGAACATCATGGAGTTTCATCACGTATCAGAAGTCCAGTGCTGTGTAATTAAACAGTGAATGACCAGAAAACATTTGTAGTTGCATAGCTAGTACACTGTAATACACTGTAATTACATTTTATGGATAGAAAATGTAGCTTTGCATCACTACTTCACTGGTTGCATGGCACAATTGGTTCCAGCTGATTATGGGTCTAGATCTGCCATTATAACCTGCCTCTAAACCAACTGAAAAAGCAAGACAGGGCCTTGGCTCTTTACACAGTCTTTAAATGGTTGGATTCACACTCTAACAATCTGCTTTTAAAATGTGTGATCAAACCATATGTTCTAGAACTTGAAAATATATGCATTCTGTACTTTTCTTATAGAGCAATGTGTGGTGTTAGTTATCTGAGTGATAGTGAGATGTGCTTCAATGGGATACTGAATCCTGAGATTCTTTCCAGTTAAGAAGCAGGGCCATAGACCCCAAGTATCCCAACCAAATTCCCACTGGATTCCTAACTCTACTTGGCGAACATTTTTACAACAGTGTCCATGCTCCAACGTCTTCTCTATATAAATACCTTCAATCACCAGATTGTATTATGAAGTTCTTGCTTTCAGCAATGGTAAAGGAAAAAGATTGCTCAGTACAACTCACTGAAGGAGATTATGTATCTGTTATATAATAGTTAATAAATTAGCTGCATATTGTATATCTAATCATAAGCCTCCAAAAATACATTATATGGAGATCTCTACAGACCTATATTCTATGTATACATACAGTTGTAGTCAAAAGTTTACATACCCCAATGGAAATTTTATAATTTCTAGAAATTTCTTGAAAACAAATAATTATAGGAAAGCAGTTTTGCTTTTGTGGATGAGAAAAAAAAGTTACAAGAAATAGATGTCTACATTTATTTATTTTAGCAATTTTTTTTGCAAAACTCCAAAAATGCGAATTCAAAAGTATTCATACCCTGACAAGGAAAATGAAATGCATAGCTAGTTGAGACACCCTTAGCAATAATAACCTCTTTTAAACGATTAGGATATTTGTCAATGAGCTTTTGGCATGATTATTTTGTGATTTTCTTCAACGCAAAATTGTTCCAGTTCATTCAACTCACACCAAAGATTCTCAATTGGATTTAGATTGGGACTTTGACTAGGCCATTCCAGAACCTTGATTTTCTTCTTCTTTAACCATTCTGAAGTAGATTTTGATGTGTGCTTTAGATTGTTGTCATGTTGAAACGTCCAGTTGCGCTTTAAACCAAGTTTTGTAGAGGAGGGTTTCAGATGATTGGCCAATATCTTTTGGTTTGCTACGGAATCCATTTTACCATGTATTGGAACTAAATTTCCAGTGCCATTAGAGGTATGGTTTGACAGTAGGTATGGTTTTCTTTTCTTTGTACGCCTGACCAGACTTTCTCCAAACGTAATGACTGTCAGTGTGTCCAAATAGCTTGATTTTTGTTTCATCACTCCACAAAACCTTTGACCAGAACTCATATCCATCATTCAAATGCTGTTTTGCAAACTTTAAGCGACTGTCCTTGTGGTGTTTTCCTTGGCCTGTGACTATTGATACCTTCACCATACAATATGGTTGAAATGGAAACCCCAGTCCCACTTGCAGCCAATTCACTTTTCTTAATTTTTTGTTTTCAAGAAATTTCTAGAAATTATATATTTCCATTGAGGTATGTAAACTTTTGACTAACTTTTGACTTTTGACAACTGTATATGAATATCTTGGGATTTAAATTGCTGGTATAAGATTGTATACTGACATATATTTTTCATGTAAAACCATATTGTGATTTTGTGGTTTCCAAATGAAACAAATATCCCCAAAATAACCAATTATTATGTTAACACTAAAAACGCCACGGTTATACTCGTACCTAAAACCGCCGCCGGCAGTCATTATGATGGTTACATTTTAAACAACAGCAATATTAAAATGAAAGACAAGCTGTTGGATAAAACTCAAAGGTTTTATTCAAGCACATCATATCAAACATCTGCACAGCCAAAATGGCTTATTTAAATGAACAATTAAACACAAAAGGGTTTATTGTCTAACTTAACACATATAAAGCACTACTTCAAAAAATGGAAAACTATAATACAATAAACATTTTTAAAAAATGGTGTGTAAACATGTATTTGTACATGCAAAACTGTAAAAACAACAACAAACATTAAGTCAAACGAAAGTAACATATGTTTTCTCTTGCATGTGTCACTCGGTGTAGCACTGCATCCAGGTTGAGCTGCAGCAGCCTGCTGCTTTGCAGTTTTCTGATCGAAATGTTTCTGCTGAAGCGCTGTGGCTAGCTTCAAGATGAAATCTCTCCTACTGATATTTTCCCCAAAACAAAGGAATTGATGGCTGCCAGGTCCAGTAGAGATAACAAAAGGCTGTACAAAATTTTTGAATATTTAAGCAATAAGGCATGAGAGGGCATGGGTTGTGCTGCATATTGTCCAGTTTAAGATGCTTTGTTGGGATTATTAAGTAATTTAAGCATTTAACAGCCCAATTTGTGTGGTATTAATTTCATTTTGAGTTTTTTTTTGTAACTGAAAAGAGTGAGTGTGCGGTAGAAGAGGGACGGTGAAGAAAGACGAGAGTCGTATGGTTAAGACATTGTGTGTAGTTATCTTTATTAAGTGTAAATACTGTTGAGAAATATTAAAATGGCCAGTTAAAAATGAATGAAGAGTTAGTGTCACAAAATGATGGCTGATACCAACTAAAGGAGGAAAATAAGACTGGATCCGACTGAAGTTAAAGGACATTACTGGTATTATGTACTACAAATACAATACCAAACCAGCGTCATGTTTAAAATAGCAAACTGGTTCATCGTGAAAAGCAATATAAATTGGAATATATGACATGACACCTTGATGTCTTCAGTATCTTCCATGACAGCAGGTACTTTGACAGGTGTTTTCTTTGATTTTGGTGGCGTAGTGATACGTGGTTAGCACAGGTGCAGTGATTTGCCTTTGTTCCTAAGTAGTTCCTAATCGTGACATTGTGCTGGATATTGTAACGGTTTGGAACCCTAATGGACCAATCAGCATGCAGCATTCTAACAATCCATTTTATAAACAGAATTATATCTCAGTGTAAAAATGAACACGATTGTGGAAAACTGCAGCTTTAAGCTCGTCCTTTCAGAACCATATAAACCAGGCCTAATAATACTAAATAATGACTACAACAAAGTCTCTCTCAAGTCCAAGAAAAAAGGAACCCAGTTTGAAACTGCATTTAATGAGGAAGACCCCCTGCCATTGCTCAGCTTGTGATTGTGACTGCACACCGTTGAATTCCTAGCTTAAATTAACAAGGATCTATTAGATGTTGAATTAAAACTCTTTCCCGGTTGGTGCTGTACTGGTGTAGTGTGTCATGTGATCTCGTCTCTGGTATTTGGTGCTGTACTGGTGTAGTGTGTCATGTGATCTCGTCTCTGGCATTTGGTACTGTACTGGTGTAGTGTGTCATGTGATCTCGTCTCTGGTATTTGGTGCTGTATTGGTGTAGTGTGTCAAAATTAATGAAGATGGCAGATAACAACTAAAGGAGAAAAATAAAACTGAATGTCTGACAACTGAATCTGACCGAAGTTACAGAAAATTGCTGATAGAAATGAAATACCAGAACAGCGTCTTGTTTAAAATAGCAAACTGGATCATAGTGCAAATTAATATAAATTGGAAGATATGACAAGAAACCTTGATGTCTTCAGTATCTTCCATGACAGCAGGTATTTTGACAGGTGTTTTCTTTGATTTTAGTGGCGTAGTGATACGTGGTTAGCACAGGTGCAGTGATTTGCCTTTGTTCCTAAGTAGTTCCTAATCATGACATTGTGCTGGATATTGTAATGGTTTGGAACCCTAATGGACCAATCAGCATGCAGCATTCTAACAATCCGTTTTCTAATGTAGGTTATATTCAAAATAAAAACATGTATTGTAAAAGGCAGTCAAGATTACTGCTTTGGCAGTTATGAAAGTCTGTTCAGAATTTCCACGCACCTCACAGAGGTAAAAGCAGAAGCTGTTTAATGATGTCAGCACAGAAGCACCTTCTCTGTGTGATAAAGGCATGGAGCTGCTTACATCTCTGCTGCTTTCTCTAGTCATGTAGGAAAGACGGGAGAAACAAAACTCAGGAGAGGCTCAAGGGTAGAGATTCAGTATCGCTGGAAACAGGGATTCTCTCAAAGATCAAAACCCAGGAAAGGCTCTCGAGGGTAGAGATTCAGTATTGCTGGAAACAGGGATTCTCTCAAAGATCAAAACCCAGGAGAGGCTCTCGAGGGTAGAGATTCAGTATCACTGGAAACAGGGATTCTCTCAAACATCAAAACCCTGGAGAGGCTCTCGAGGGTACAGATTCAGTATCACTGGAAACAGGGATTCTCAAACTTCAAAACCCAGGAGAGGCTCTCGAGGGTAGAGATTCAGTATCACTGGAAACAGGGAATCTCTCAAAGATCAAAACCCAGGAGAGGCTCTCGAGGGTACAGATTCAGTATGGCTGGAAACAGGGAATCTCTCAAGCTTCAAAACCCAGGACAGGTTCTCGAGGGTACAGATTCAGTATCACTGGAAACAGGGAATCTCTCAAAGATCAAAACCCAGGAAAGGCTCTCGAGGGTAGAGATTCAGTATCACTGGAAACAGGGATTCTCAAACTTCAAAACCCAGGACAGGTTCTCGAGGGTACAGATTCAGTATCACTGGAAACAGGGAATCTCTCAAAGATCAAAACCCAGGAGAGGCTCTCAAGGGTAAAGATTCAGTATCGCTGGAAACAGGGAATCTCTCAAAGATCAAAACTCAGGAGAGGCTCTCGAGGGTAGAGATTCAGTATCGCTAGAAACAGGGATTCTCAAACTTCAAAACCCAGGAGAGGCTCTCGAGGGTACAGATTCAGTATCACTGGAAACAGGGAATCTCTCAAAGATCAAAACCCAGGAGAGGCTCTCGAGGGTAGAGATTCAGTATTGCTGGAAACAGGGATTCTCAAACTTCAAAACCCAGGAGAGGCTCTCGAGGGTACAGATTCAGTATCGCTGGAAACAGTGATTCTCTCAAAGATCAAAACCCAGAAAAAATAATTTAGATACATTACTTTACCATTTATATTTGAACATTATGTACCAACTGTATGCCCTTTGAATTATTCAAGCTCTTAATACTGTTAGTTTTGACCCAATAGTTCAATGTTGAGCTTTGTCATAACCTTTAACTAATTCAGTTAGCTCTAGAGAAAAAAATATATAGTGAAAGGTGTACCATTCACAACTGAAATAAATGTAATTTGGAAATAAAGGTAGATATATATTCAAGTGTGTCCCTGCACTTTTACCCTCGAACCCAGATTGTTGTATATTGCTGATTTAGAAATGCAACTCTTTACTGCATAAGTGCAAGTTGTCTGTTGTCCTCACAAAGTACAAAGCAAAGTGCCTATGTTTAATACTTCATGAGGAATTCAAACCAATTGAGGCAAAATGCGATGTCCTTACTTTTGCTAATTTTATATTCTTATTTTTTAATGCCTCTCTGAAAATGATCTTTTGTCTTTGTACTTGCCTTCTTTAAAAGTAGAAAGTTACATTATTAAATGTATAACATTACATTTATTTATTTATTTTTCAAATCTCACAGTTTAACCTGCAGTAACTGGAATAGATTAATATCAAGTTTATTCCACTTGCTGTGACATTGGCCTCTTATTGTGTGTCAGTGTGGGTGTGTGGGTGTGTGGGGGGGGGTTGGGGACCAAGTTTTAAGAACTAAATATGCCTTCAAAAAAAAAAGTGCCAAAATATTTAGTTTGTTATCGACTTTCACCCTGGGTTTTGTCTGACTGGAGTTGGAAATAGTAAATAAAAATATAGTGAGTGTTAATGAGGAGTCCCGAAAAATATAGGAATGCAAACGTGCGTTTGTGTGTGTGTTTGTGTGTGTGTGTGTGTGTGTGTGTGTGTGTGTGTGTACGGCAGCATATTTTCTTTTGCATTTATGCAGTACATATTCTAAAGCATTCTATGGGTGTTGTTTCTTGGAATAAATATACAAGTAGAATCGTTTATTAACCATTACTCACTGTAACCCTGCATATTTCTAACACACACACACACATGTTAAGCCAAACTGTGGGGGCTCCCGAGTTGCGCATCCAGTAAAGGCGCTCTGCGCGGAGTGCAGGATGTGCCCTATAGCCTGGAGATCGCAAGTTTGAATCCAGGCTATGTCACTGCCGACCGTGACCAGGGGTTCCCAGGGGGCGACATACAATTCACCGAGCGCTGCCCAGATAGGGAGGACTTAGGTCGGCAGGGGAATCCACGGCTCACCGCGCATCAGCGACCCCTGTGGCAGATAGGGCGCCTGTGGTTCTGCAGTGGAGCTGCCAGATCTGTGTTGTCCTCCGGCACTATAGGTCTGGTGGCATCAATGTGGCTCCGCAGTGCGAAAAATGACAGCTTGGCAGGAGCACGTTTCAGAGGAAGCGTGCTCCAGCCGCCGTTTCCCGAGTCGGCAGGGGGGTTGCAAGCAGTGAGCCGAGGATACAGATAATAATAATTGGGCATACTAAATTGGGGAGAAAACTGGGGTAAAAAAACTGGCGACGACTAAATTTATAAAAAAAAAAAAAAGCCTAACAGTAATCTCTTATCCCAAAATGTAGCCAACCATGATCCTAAAGCTGTAATCGCCCATTTCAGAACAGTTAAGACAGGGTCTGCCATGCCAGCTGTCAAGCCTAAAGTATTGGCTACGCAGGAGCATAGATGCAACAGACAACGTGGGAAACATAAGCCTACAGGAAACTAGGCTGGGATAAATAAAAATAAACATTTCCAGGCATCAGTTACAAACGACTTTTGATTTCTACCAAATACAAACTTGTACTACGATACCCGGAGGTAAAATGCTTCCTCTTTTGTTGTTAATCCAAAGATCCACGTAGCCCCCTCCATCCACACACCCACAAGGGAAATTATTGACTGCCTGTCACTGTGGAGACCCTGTCACCTATGGAGATTAACTGTACACTGCTGCCTGTTCGCTGTCTGACAAAGTTAAAAGGCAAGTGGCATCAAAAGGCTGCTGCCTAGCCGGGCAGCAATCATTGTATTAATCTAGCTTGTTTGTCGGATGCTGCATTGTAATTCTCTTTATCCTTAAAGTTGCTACGCAGCGGCTTCTTTGCCTAGTCTTTATCGACATAGAATAAGAAACTGCTTCTCAGTAAGACAAAGCAGACAGGTTTGAAAGCCTTGTCTTGTCCCCCTTGTTGTTTGACAGCTTCTGTCTTCCTTCACATCCGCCACATTTCCACTGTAAGTCAAGGTCTCTTATAAGTAGAACTGCTTTCCTTCTGCTCAATTGGGGTTGTGCTAACAGGATTATTTTTTTCCAGCAATTTTCAGAAGTACGTTGGTACCTTTTTTAATGTAGCATTTTTTTCACTTAATGACATTAAGTTGGGCAATGCTTCTAAACCTAATTGACTAGTTGTTGTAGATGAATGTACTGTAGCCAAGTCTGGTGGTTTAAAAGTAGTGCTGAATGGACTAGAATTTGGCCTTACAAACCTCTACTCAAATTCAGTTATCACTAAAGCGCCTTTTGCCGGAAGTTCAAAGAAAAGCCCTTACCTCCTGTATGTACTGTCTGTGTAGTGTGGGACACAAAAGGAGTTCTAGTTAAGTACTATAGCGTGCAGGCTGGTTGTCACTGACAAAATCATTCTGTGCATTCCCATTTGCTACATAGGTGTCAAATGTGCTGTTTTGAAAGAACATGTATTTTCATTTGAAATCTTCATAGCCAGTAATACATTGAGTTAAAGAAAGCTCTCAGTTTCTATGCCTTAATCTGTTTCTGCTTCACTTTTTAATTCATGTTTGCAGTATCTTCAGGTGAAAGCATGTTACTGGTTGAAAGAATTTAATTCATGGGCGGAAGCAGCTGGTTGTTTAATGAAGGCATTGCCGGGGTGAGGACAATTTCACTTGCTAGGTGACCAAGGAAGTGCAACACTACCTGAAAGCATGGCTAGCAAACAGAGATTTCTTGAACCTAGAGTAGTACCATAAATCCTATTCTAAAATGTAAAAATACATGTGCTGTATATTATAACATGTCTCTTTCAAGCATGGACCTGCACAGCTGGTAAGATTTATCTAATTATTTTTTTAGCTACAAACGCCTTAATACTTGCAGTAGCCAGGCATTAACCATACAGGGCACTTAAATATGGCATGTGACTCGCATGGGTGAAAGTGGCCAGTGATCATTTTGATTGGAACTCCTGGGGCAAAACCAATCTTTTGGCCAGGAGTCTGGGGTTGTACATGCTCTCAGATGCATTCTGAGCCATTTTGGACCACTTTCAAAAGCAAATCTAAAAAGAAATTACTTCACTTACAACTTGTCATTTTACCAGATGGATCAACCTGATAAATTACACAGGAGGCTAGTTAACAAACCTAATTTTTGAAATGTTACTGATCAAACCTTTTACAGGTTTGCCCAATTCACATAATATTAATCTTATCAAACCTCACCTGCAAAAATCATATACAATCTCTGCTTCACTCAATCAGATGTCGTAACTACAGGGTTCATACAGTTTTTCTGATACAAATTTCAAGGACTTTTCAAGGACCATTTTTGACAATTTTCAAGACCTAATTTAAAAAGTCTGACAATTTTGATAACTAATAACCAACTGTAAAAAATACAACTTTTGTATGACAAATCTAAATTATAATCACTTTGAGGATAGATAAGCTCTGGACAGTAAACTTTCTTATTCAGTAACACCGAGTCAGTTTTGGTTCCTATAGGTGAGTGTTTCATTCTAAAAGCAGTTCAACATTTCAGTGTTTTAATCCATGTCAGAAGCAATAGTCCAAGAATTGTGTGTCTCAATCATAGGCGCCTAACTTTGTTAAAAAGTCAGGGTCAAACTGAAGGACTAACTGCCAGGTGTAGAGAGGCAAATTTATTTATTTTTAAATTTTGTTTTACAATTATGAAGATCTAAGAAACCAAGCACACCTTTCTGTTGTGAAGTTAGTGTTTTAGTAATTGCAAACCTACAAAATTGGGCAGGTGTTTCAGCATAAAATGTTCAATATGTACATACTGAGCACGCATTAATTACAAATACATGCAAGTGGCACCGAATGGCACAGCCAGTACCAATGGTGTCTCTGTAGTTTATTAAAGGAAAGTGTTGAACAAACAAAGAAAAGCAACTCCTGTTCTTTTGAAGGTAAGTAAGGCAGTTCAAAATACTTGGAAGGAGTTGTTTCTTGTTTTATACCATTAAAATGGTCTTATTTCTCTAAGAAATTGTGTATCTGCCTTTGTGCTTGCTTCTAAACATGGTTCATTGAGTTAGAGGGCCATAATAAAATAACTTAAAACAATAATGTAACTGCTGCTAGTGCAACCAAGTAATTTCTTGCTAGTTTTAAAATATTTATATTTTTTTTACTTTAAATGAGTTTTACACTTTCTTCGGACCGGGTACATTATTGTATATTTTTACAAGGGCTGACCAACGTGCAGAACGATGGGGAGAATACAAGCAAACATATTTGAATTACCTTACCATTTCAGGTACGTGCTTTTAAAGTAAGATACCACTATTGTCATTTTTTGACTTGAAAAACATCTTGAATGATGCAAGCAAATTCCTATTTGGTTTGATTGAATGAGTCATCACCAACACAACAAGCTTCAATATGAAAACTGAAAATGTATTCTAATAAAGAACAACAACGTTAATGAAAAAACAAACATTCTAGCCGACTTCATTGAAGTAAAAACAGGCTTCTGTTATTTTGAAATACCACTGCTTCAGATTATTACTAGTGCTTAATAACAGTAACAACATTGTATTTGTTGTTGTAACTGTTGTTGAACTTAAACTCGTTCATGGCCTTGCAGCAACATGAACCTACTAACTTATTAAAAAGAAGTACAGAAATAACTATCTAGTTCTCTCTTGACTTTTTTCAATTAATATAATTTAATTAATAGAGAATAAAAATAAACTAAACTAACAACTACCTAGCCTATATTTAATTTATCATTTTTTGTAGCCTCCAAACTGCCCAGCATCTTCTGTTGCGGTCACACAGCTGCTAACGTTAGTAACGTTAACGTTAGTGCAGTGCGGACTATGGATCAAACCACTGTTTGTGTAGGGTGTGTTTTATTGTGTGTGTTTTACTTTAATTTTGATCAATGTTGGACGTATGGCATCTTTTGAACGACTTTACGTTCTTTTGATTACATTTTAAACTGTTTAAAGACAAAACCATAACAAAACATAGAATAATAGCAAAAAAGGTAGAGAAACAAAATATATTGTAGCAGGGGTAGGGGTCAGGGTTGGTGCTACGGGGGTAGGGGTCAGGGTTGGTCACAATCAAATATGAAGACATAAGTCCGATACCAGCTCCTGCAAGGGAGCCAGCTCTTTTCTACAGCGGTATCGATGCTATGCTTCAGAGCAGGAGGTCCCGGGTTCACGTTCCACCTCCGTCTGTGAGAAACCCCGGCCTGCGGGAACCGCGGTTCTCCACAATATAGTTTGCCTCCCCTGTGCCCTGTGGGTTAGGTGCCTATGGTCTCAATCAAGTTACAGTTCAACAGAGAAAAATATACTAAAAGGTCACAAAAATTAAGTAAGTGCAAAAACATTTTTCCACAATAAAAAATATATATACCCCCAACCACACAGATTTCCACATTTCTACATGAATCATAGGACTGGACCTGGGTGAGGCCATTATGATGGAATTCGGTCTACAGGCAGAACACTTTCACCCATACTTTGATCTGTCGATATAACAATTCTAAACGTAAGGTTTCGGTGGAAGGAATGTAAACAGACATGCATTGTCATGTGGACGACGTGAAGTATGGGTTTTTAGCTAGGAACTTGTTTCTCACCTACTGACAAAACATTATTACAGGACAGAGCAGGCCAGATGTATCTTGCTTTTACACCAAAATGCAATTATAACAATGTATTGTGAAAGAAAACAAGACTGTTAATGTTACATAACTTGTAACAAACAGTGTAAATTTGAGTCCTGAAATTAAACAAACGAGTTGTCTGTTACTAGTTTTGTAAGATGAACATTCATATTTAAACAAACATACATACATAACTACATACAAAATGGAGCAAACTGCATTTTGGTGTAAAAGACCTTCAGAAATTAGGCCCAGCATGATGTCCATTCACCTCCTGTTATAAAGTTCTGCTTTCAGTTAGCAGATATAAACACCCTTTTTCCCCTCAATGTCACATTCAGCCCACAGCACTATCACACTGGGATTGTACAGTGGCTTTAGTTTGACAGTTAACACCACCATGTAGCTGCACTCTAATGACCTCGCTGTTTGGAAACCTTGAAAGACAAAAAGCAACATTTAAATGTGCTTAGAAGAGAGGTTCTGTTTACTTTATCTTTACTTCACCTTTGGGAGTACATCCCCTGCCCTTCATTGATGAGATTCCAGTGTTGAACATTGCTCACACCTTCTCTTCCTTGTACTTTCTTTTCAGCTTTATGCAGGTCACCTTGGAGGGAACAGGTGCAGTTTGTTCCCAAAGCTGCCCTTAAAAAAAAAAAAAAATTCACAGTCAAACTTTTTCATTTCATCTTCATGCTTCTAAACGAGAACAAAGATTAGGCGAATGAGCATGACAAACTTGGATGCTGATTGGAGAACATTGGATGCTGAGGCATTATCAAGAAATCTGGTTCCGATATAAAAGGGCTGGGAAACATATTTGTCTCTATTTAAAGACAGTCAAATGTATTTTTACAAGCTCAACAACAGTCTAGAAACGTTTTATGAGTATCATTAAACTGTCTAAAGCTTTGTGAATTGTTGTGGAAATAACACTTCCTGTCCGTGACAAGTCAGCACTGCTCTCCAATAGGCTTAGCTAGGTTTACCTTGCAGGCTGTCGCCTATGCTCTGCCTATGGTGCCAATTTCACAAGTTATTATGGCAGGAAATCTTTTAGAAGCTTGCCAAGGTCATTTTCTGCTTTTAGTTGTAAACAGCAAGGATAGATATTAAAAACATGAATCATAGTTTTTGAGTAAAACAAGAATATTGATGACTTTTACATTTAACTCTTTGGCAAGAGGGCATATTAAATGTAACATTTTTGGAAAAGCTCCTTAAATCACATAAATACTGTGATTGAATGTTGCTAAATAATAAAGTGCTTGTCTTTATATTGAATCTTCATATTATTGTAATGCTTTTAATATGGAACAGTCCAGTAAGGTCATCCCTTCACATATTCATCATGGGTGTACATTTTTATTAAGATTACGGTAATTAATAATACATGTTAACTTTTGTTTTTGTTGGTTTAATCTATAAATACATTACTCAACAAGGTGTATAATTGTGATAAAATATGCCAATGTTTTGTTAGTAAGCTGACAATTTCCCCTTCAGTTTACCCTCATGAAAAATGATGAGCTGACAAATTCAATGTCGGGATCACAACTGCTTGTACGGGTATAGTGAGAGGTGATTATGTACTATTTCTCACGGGTCCCACCTGTTAAGGGGAGAAGGAAGCCACCACCCTCTGAAAGAGGAACTGATCTGACAAAGCCAGGATCAGCAGTGTGGACCGTGACGAAGCCCCGTCCACCCCGTCCACCCCCGACAAGGGGACTGTCTGCATTAAGGTGGAAGTTGGGGAGTTGGAGGGTAGGATTGCAACTAGAATACGGCAGCAAAGCCCAGGTAAGTTTGCTGTGATTTATATATCATGCGTGGAGTGATCTAATGAGACAATTATTCAATTGTACTAAATGGGAGAACAATCATTCAATAATCCCTGCCCCAAATTTCAGCCTAAGCTTCTAATTAAATTCACCCTCATCTAAAATTTGAAACACTAAAACAAAAAAAAGATAAAACTATCAAGCAGACAAACAATTCGTACTGATAAAGGCATTAGCCGAAATATTTGTCTACTTCATTTCTTATGAATCCCCCTTGAAATATCGGCACTGGTGGCTCAAAATTACATCAACTAAATGATTCTGAATTGCACAAAAACTAGATTTAAATGGAATGATGCTTGCATGGCTGAGGCTTAGTAAAATGCTAGCTGTTGTCACTTATTTCTCTAGGTACACATTTAAGTGTAGGTTCAAGGTACCAAACAAATCTACTGTGCTAACACAAATATCTTTATTTGTTCTTCAATGTTGGAACAGTTATCCACACTGAAAAATAAAGAAGAACCACCGCAACCACAGTAAAACAGAAGGTAGTACATTTAGCTCTCAAATTGTGTCCTTGGCTAAACCAGGTTCCCCTTGGGACTGAGTGCACATGTTCAAAGGGTATGCTGTAGAGTTATCCAGAGGCTACCAGGAGCAGTCATTTCAACAGTATACACAGACAATCACAATACAGTATGTAACATTTGAGGCAAATATATTGGTGTTTGTTTCAGCCGATGTTGTGGGTTTTTTTTTTATATTGATGGTTTGTACGTTTCGTAACATGTTACAATAAGTGTTTCCAATTACTGTGTATTTACGTAGTAGTTACATAGGGGTAGGTTTACTAAAGTGCTGTGCCTGTCGCAAACCAGTTGCAAACGAGTCGGAAGTCTTGGGTGAAATGTACTCAACAGGCGCAACGCTATTTGCGACTTTTTAGTGAATGGTTTGCGGTAGCAGTTTTTCTTTGGGGTTCAACCTCAGATGAATATGTAGTTATGGGCGTTCCTGCATGAATTCGCAAAAAAAGGGGTGGAGATAGTACAAATCAGGGTTCTCAAATATTATAATGAGAGGTACGAAAGCTGCAGACAATTGTGACACTTACAATTGCATCGATTTTTTAAGAACTTTTGAAAGCATGTTTTAAACAGCCGCAATTGTTGTTGGCATTTTCCAGTCTGCCTTTTCTCGTGCATTGCCAGCTGTGCTCACTGCATTTTTGAAGAGAACAGTGAAATACCTATTTTTCCATAAAGCCAGGGAGCAATAGACTGTACACATGTGCACTAACCCCTCCAGCTCATTCTGAGCATCTGTATAGGAATATGAAACACACCTATTCTATTAATGTGCAGGTGGTTTGTAATTGTGCACAGTTTAGCACTGCACCACTGACTAACTTAAATAAAAAGGGACAGTATACATTTGGCTTATAGGCTACTCATGATAATACAAATTAGTGATATAATGCAAAATTTGTTGCTGGTCACTTGAAATTCGTATTAACGAGAATTGACTGTCCTTCTGTAAGTATCATAATTATCAATGCGGCACCATGATCTATGTGGTGTTAATTATCTAGGCTGCCAAGTTAATAATAATAATAATAATAATAATAATAATAATAATAATAATAATAATAATAATAAATAACAAAAAAAAACATCTAAAATCATTTAGTTTCAGTTTAAAATCTTTTATTTGCATTAGCGCATAAGAAATTCTAGAACAAGAAAAGGCCATTCGGCCCACCAATGCTCACTCGCTTAATGCCAGCATGGTCCTTTAACACTCAGGAGAGGAGAAACAAAAAACCCGACCCATTTAGTTACCAATGGAATTTAAACCTCTGGGAATCCGTGGCTAAACGGACCGCCCTTCCTCCAGGCAGCTAGCTAAAGGTCTTATTAAAGTCACAGAGAGGGTTATACAGTATTGTTCATGACAGCATCCAGTCTATTCTTGAAGGATCCAATAGTGTCTGCTTCAACAACTCTGTCTGGCAGCCTGTTCTAATGGTTCACCCTCCTTTCTGTGAAAAAGCTCCTTCTACCCTTGGTTCTGAATATGCCCTTTTTCAGCTTCCACCCATGGCCCCTTGTTCTGTTTTCTGTGACCTGTGAAAAATAATTCTCAGCAGTTACTTTGTTAAACCCCTGGACAATTTTAAATACCTCTAGTAAGTTGCCTCTGGTTCTCCTTCTTTCTAGGCTACACAGATTCAGCTCTTTCAATCTATCTTCATATGACATACCCTTCAATCCTGTGATTAATCATGTTGCTCTCCTCTGTACTCTGCAATGCCTCAATGCCTTTCTTATGATATGGGGACCAGAACTGTACACAATATTCTAGGTGTGGTCGTACCAGTGCATTCTATAATTTTAATATTCAACTGTCTTGGCTTATAACCTAACATTCTATTTGCCTTTTTTATAGCTTCTCTACACTGTCTAGTAGGCTTAAGAGATTCATCCACTACTACCCCCAAGTCCTTTTCATACATAGCCTGTATTTGACTCTAATGGTTTTGTGCCTTATTTGCAACACTTTGCATTTATTCACATTAAATTTCATCTGCTATGTGTCAGCCCAAGCTTGAATCTTCTCTAAATATCTTTGTATTATTAAAGTTGCTGATTGGGAGTTGGCTACCCCTCCCAGTTTTGTGTTGTCTGCAAATTTGCATAGATTACTGAGTATGTCTTGGTCCAAGTCATTTATATAGACACCAATCTGTTACCATAACGGTAGTCTAGGCTAAAGTAAAAAGAAAGTACACTAGGTATTCATTTGATTTTACTACTGTACTGTATACTGTATACGCCTACTGCACAGATTTATATATTTTTTCATAATGTAATGCGTAGCTTACCCAAAACACATAAGTGTTATTTCAGCGCAATGATTTATACATTTAAAATACATTGAGCACTATAAATGTATGTGTGATTTTTTTTTTTTTAAACCTGACACCTCCTAATATCAGACAAACATATCCAGCTTAGCGAGTGGCTACTCCTGTGTGATTATGATAAGCTTTTTGATAGAAACACATTTATTATTTGGGGGTGATGAAGGTGGGGCCCCACTATAGATTCGGATGGAATTAAACTGCCTTTCATTATTTATATATATATATATATATATATATATATATATATATATATATATACAGTGGCTCTTAAAAGTATTCACCCCCCTTGGACTTTTCCACATTTTATTGTGTTGCAACATGGAATCAAAATGGTTTTAATTAGGAGTTTTTGCCACTAATCAACACAAAAAAGTCCATAATGTCAAAGTGAAAAATAAAATCAACAAATTGTTCTAAATTAATTACAAATATAAAACAGAAAATAATTGATTGCATAAGACACACCTAAAAAAGCTCTGGTGCAACCAATTGTCTTTAGAAGTCACATAATTAGTTGAATGGAGTCCACCTGTGTGCAATTAAGGTGTTTCACATGATTTCAGGTTAAATACACCTGTCTCTGGGAGGTCCCACAGTTGGTTAGTACATTTCCTAACAAAAACTACATCATGAAGACGAAGGAACATTCAAAGCAATTCCGGAATAAGGTTCTTCAAAAGCATCAATCAGGGGTAGGATATAAGAACATTTTCAATGCATTGAATATCCCTGCATCACAGTAAAGTCCATTATTAAGAAATGGAGAGAATATGGCACAACTGTGAATCTGTCTAGAACAGACCGTCCTCAAAAACTGAGTATCCGGACGAGAAGGGCACTAGTCAGGGAGGCCACCAAGAGGCCTATGGCAACTCTAAAGGAGTTACAGTCTTCCACGGCTGAGCTGGGAGACACTGTGCATATGGCAACAAGAGCCCGGGTGCTTCACTAAACTGGCCTTTATGGGAGAGTGGCAAAAAGAAAGCCATTGTTGAAAGAATTTCACTCAAATCTCGGCTAGAGTTTGCCAGAAGGCATGTGAGAGACTCTGAGACCAAGTGGAAGAAGATTCTATGGTCTGATGAGACCAAAATAGAGCTTTTTGGCCTCAATACTAAGCGCTATGTTTGGTGCAAGCCTAACACCGCACATCATCCTGAGAACACCATCCCTACCATGAAGCATGGTGGTGGCAGCATCATGCTATGAGGATGCTTTTCTGCGTCAGGGCCTGGAAAGCTTGTGAAGATAGAGGGCAAAATGGATGCAGCAAAGTACAGAGAAATCCTGGAGGAAAACCTGCTGAAGTCTGCAAGACACCTGGGACTTGGGAGAAGATTCATCTTCCAGCAGGACAATGACCCCAAACATACAGCCAAAGCCACACTGGAGTGGCTTAAAAACAAAAAGGTCAATGTCTTGGAGTGGCCCAGTCAAAGCCCGGACCTCAATCCAATTGAGAATATGTGGAAAGAGTTGAAAATTACTGTTCACCAAAGGTCCCCATCCAACTTGACGGAGCTTCAGCAATTTTGCAAAGAAGAATGGGCAAAAATTGCAGTGTCCAGATGTGCAAAGCTGGTAGAGACTTATTCAAATTGACTTATGGCTGTAATTACTGCCAAAGGTGCCTCTACCAAATATTGACTCAAGGTGGTGAATACTTATGCAATCAATTATTTTCTGTTTTGTATTTGTAATTAATTTAGAACAATTTGTACATTTTATTTTTCACTTTGAAATTATGGACTTTTTTGTGTTGATTAGTGGCAAAAACTCCTAATTAAATCCATTTTGATTCCATGCTGTAACACAATAAAATGTGGAAAAGTCCAAGGGGGGTGAATACTTTTGAGAGCTACTGTATATATATAACAGTATTAAAATAGGTAAAATAAAGACAGAACGTAATGCATTGTATAGATGAGGGTTACATCATTTAACAAAAACAATGTTATTTTGATTATTGCTCCCTTGCATGTGTTGCAGGTGCACATTAGCACTTTATTATTGATTTATTTTTATTTTGTGTGTGTTCACTTGTATATTATTTTCTATTTCTTATATCACGATATGATTTTGTATTTTCAGTTCACTATTTATGATTGATTGTGTGATGTTTTGTCTTTGTATTTGATTTTATTTGTTTGCACTAATGACTTTGAATCACGGCACTTTCCTGGACGGCATCCCCACCTATCAGTAACAACGTGGGCTGTGACGCTACCCTGTCACAGTATATTATTGATTTTACTATGCATGTCTTCTAGTTCAAAAGGTGTGGGATTGATACCCCACTCTCAATGTCTAGAGACCGTTAGACTGACCTTGAGAAGAGCTGTGTGTTGGTATATACCATTGTAATGTAAAACAATAAAATTAAGTCAAGTAGATAACAATTTATCTTACATGTTTTAATTTGTTTTAGATTCAGTGTGTCCAATTATTATTTGCCCCCTCTTTTTTCTCCCAATTTGGAATGCCCAATCGCTTTTCTCCTTACCGCAGCAATTCCCCACATGGCTCAAGAGACACGGAGGTTCAGTGGACCCCCTTACCTTAGATTTCTAATTGTGTTTTGAAGTTCATCCCATTCTATTGGTAGATCACTAAACATGTTGATGCTGTGATACCATCCAATCAATGGGTAGCTGACCTGGTGTTTCCATTAAAGATAATTTGGTAGGGGTGAGGATAATTCAGTTTTGGGACCAACAATCTGATTAGATATTACAATACAAAAACAAGGTTGACACTGATCAGTGTAACTATCAGGAAATTATCAGGAGAAATATGGGCAAAAATTAACGATTAAATAATCCAGCTTGTTCTGGTCTAGTGTTTCAAATAAACCCTGACAGATCCAAAATACTAATCTTCTGAAGTCATCAATAGAAATAGGCTGTTGCCGACAAATTTGAATTAATGCTCCTCTAGAATAAATACAAACATTATTGTAATGCAGACAATCTCTAGTCGTATACTTTGTAGATACTGAATTAAAATTCAACCTCAACGCACATTGATACTGGTATTAAAAAGGCCTTGGGGAGATTGGCTACACTGAAAAGAAAGTCTAAATTAGGTCTGAACCCTAAGATGAACAGTCAGGAGTAACTTGAATGCCAATGGATATAGATTTGCAATTTCCTTTTTCTCAATACATTTGTTAGAGAATGCACATTTGGTCTGATTGTCAAGGAAAGAGACAGGATTTAGACTACCTGTGTGCAATACAATACTGTTTAAGAACATAGGGTTCTGAATAGACAGCCCACACAGCAACACTGGAGTGAATAAAGATGCAAACAAATAGACAGAATACTATTGCAATGGCTCTGAGGCACAGAGAAACCTTGAGACTGGTTTTACAGACAGTAGTCTAATATTAGTGCTAATGGGGGCTGGTAAAATCAGATGGCTCTTAACCCTTAGCGGTCCATTTATTCAGTGTGTCTCAGGCGCGTCAGGTCCAATTTATTTTCACACGTGCAGTTTATTTTAGACGCGCTGTTTAAAAGTATTTTTTTTCACAGTAAAACAAGTTTAAAAGGCACTGCATATCAACATGAGTACTGCATCTCCAGCCCTGCCCCACCCCTTGTTCGCTGTATTTTTCACATACCTCTTCATAGTCGTGCATACTGATAAACCATCTCCTGATCACTCATTTTATCACCATACTTCTCAATAATGCGATCCAAGTCATTATTTTATTACTATAACATCTAAAAAAAGCTCTGCAAATGTCTGATATTCTTTGAGCGCTGGATGCAGAAGCAGCTATCTTGTTTGTTTATGTCCGTGTTATCTATGTGGTGCCGGGGCTATCTGTATTTATGAGATATGCCCCTTTTTTCAGCTTATCTCGGCTCCTATCGGTCTCACTTGGCCTTTGAATGGTTTTCTCAGCTTTTTCCGGAGAAAAAACAACTAGAGACCTTTTTTTACGTCTTTTTGATGATGTCGGACCAGGTCTGAAATAGGACCACAAAGGGTTAAGCTTTGGCTTCCTAACTTTTTTTTTTTCTCTTACCACTGTTCCAACCCCCATTCCTAAGAGTGACATTTGCCGTTGTGATATTTGAGAGCTCTGCCATTTATCCAGGCATATTACCACCTTACAAAAGCTATTAACCTAACCCTAACCCATTCCTAAGAGCGACATTTGCTGATGTGATATTTGAGAGCTTGTCAGGAGGTGAGTGGTGTGGGTGAATAATATAATGTCCAGACCAGGTGTCTCAGTTCAAAACGATCCATATTTTATTAAACCGAAACAAAATCTGCCCCTTTACCAGCAATGGTATCGGGGGGTATACGGTGAGACAGCAGTCTCAAATAATAAAACACAATAATTCAACAATCCACGTCTGTGCACAGAAAAGTTCTCTGACTCTTTTAGTGCTTGCCGTGCTGTGCAGTGCCTTGAGTTAGGTGCTCGGGTTGTATTGCTGGCTCACTGGCTGCAGCTCCCTGGCTCCTACTCTTCTGCAAAACAAACAAAACAAAAGAACAGCACTGCGGCTTTTTAGTTATTCAGTGTAAGGAGCTGTACTCGTAGCTGCATCCTCTTTGTACTGCCAGACTCCTCCCTGTGATCAGCCCGGCGCCACGGTCTCTCCAATCACTGCATGCCCTGCAGCCTACCACAATGGACTTGTTCAGTGAACTCGCAGGTACGTGCTTCCTCCAAAATGGCCAACTTCCGGTTTCCACCTACCGCTGAGTCAGCCCATCTATGGGAAACCATAACCGCAACCTTACACAGCACCCTTTCTGATCAGGAGGGAGATAAGCATACCCCCAACCTTACACAGCACCCTTTCTGACTGGGAGGGAGATAAGCATACCCCCAAACTTACACAGCACCCTTTCTGACTGGGAGGGAGATAAGCATACCCCCAACCTTACACAGCACCCTTTCTGACTGGAAGGGAGATAAGCATACTCCCAACCTTACACAGCACCCTTTCTGATTGGGAGGGAGATTTGTTGCTCAGATTCCTTCTCTCTCTGTCACAGATCTAGATTCGATCCAGTCATATTAACGCCTTACAAAAGCTATTGACCAACAGACAGCTTCTGATGTTATGTAAAGCTGAAAAAGGTAAACGGTTCCTATTGACAATAGGATTATGATTAGTAGATTTGTGTTTCGCACAGTTCCCAGAATTGCAAATCTCAGAAGGGATCTGTACAACTTTATTTGAGTACACTGCATGTGTTAGAAGCTTTCTTGGCAAGTGTGAAAGTGGATTACTACAAATTTACCAAATACTGATATTCGAAAGTTGTTGTTTTTTTCTGCACAACTGACTGAACGTCAAAAGAAATTGCTAGCTTTATGTTATTATGAGTTACAGGTTATTTTACTTATTTGAAGGCAGAAATGTGAAGGGAAGCAATGACAGTCAGGAGAACTGAAAAACTATTTTCAAATCAGTTTAGTAACATGACTTTACTCTGTATTGTATTTGATAGTAAGATTATTTTATTACATGTGTGAACATCACAAGAGTACTGTTAAGCCATGCTATTTTATGATTATTAGTCATTTTTACACTTCTCCAAGATTAATGCATTTTCTTTACATAATTAAAGACTAAGCAGATGCACCATTTCTCCACTGGCTTTTACCATGGCAATGGAAGTAATCATTAGGGCATCAAAATGGGTAGTGGGAGGAGAGCACTTGGCTTCTGGAATACAACTACCACCAATTCGAGCATACATGGATGACATGACAACCACGACTACAACAGTAGCCTGCACTAATCGTTCATTGGGCAAATTAACCAATAACAATGGGCACAAATGCAATTCAAGCCCACTAAATCAAGGAGCATCTCTATAATTAAAGGTAACGTAGTAGATAAAACGTTCTTCATTAATGGTGAGGCAATACCAACAGTGTCAGAGAAGCCAGTGAAGAGCCTTGAGAGATGGTACAACGGGGATCTAAAGGACACAGTTCGTGTGGGAGAAGTTAGACAACAAGCTGTGGAAGGGTTGAAGAGCATAGACAGCAGCGCTTTACCAGGCAAACTAAAACTCTGGTGCTTTCAGTTTGGCCTACTGCCAAGGTTGCTGTGGCCACTGACTGTGTACGAGGTTTCTTTGACAACAGTAGAGAAGCTGGAAGCTTTAATTAGTTCACACATCAGGAAATGGTTGGGAGTTCCACGCTGCCTCAGCAGAGTGGGACTTTATGGTAAAGGAATACTGCAGCTACCTGTCTCCGCTCTAACCGAGGAGTTTAAGTGCGCCAAGTCCGACTAGAGTCACGCGACAAATGCATAAGGGAGGCAGCACCTGTGTTGAAAACTGGAAGAAAGTGGGTGGCAAAGAAAGCTGTGGAGGATGCAAAGGCTGCCCTTCGAATTGGTGATATCATGGGGCAAGCTCAGCATGGAAGAGGGGGTCTTGGTCTCAGTTCAACTCCTCCTACATGGCACAAGGCAGCCCCAGCACAACGGAGGAAGCTTGTAGTCAACGAGGTGCAAAAGCAGGAAGAGAGGATGAGGTGTATAAAGGCCATTTCCCAGGGCAAGCAGGGAGAATGGATAAGATGGGAGAGTGCGGAACAACGCAAGATTGGCTGGCAAGACCTATGGTCAAAGGAACAGAGCAGGATCAGTTTCCTTATAAGGTCAACATATGATGTTCTCCCATCACCACAGAACCTAAACCTCTGGGTAGGAGAGGATCCCTCATGTCCTTTGTGTTCATCACCTGCAACATTAAGGCACATTTTGACAGGATGTAAGGTGGCTCTTAGCCAAGGACGGTTTACTTGGCGCCATGACCAGGTGCTGCGATGTTTGGCCTTAGCATTGGAAGACAAGCGTAACATGACCAATAAGTTGCCACCTGTTCCATCAAAACATTACACACAAAAGACAACATTCCTCCGCCCAGGAGAGCAACCACCAAGAAAAGGTGTTAAAACCAATCCTCGCCCAGGACAACTGGAAGCTGCTAGAGACTGGAAAATGCTGGCAGATGTTGGTCAACGGCTTATTTTTCCACCTGAGATTGCCACCACAAACCTCCGACCAGATATTGTCTTGTGGTCTGGATCAGCACGCCTTGTTCACCTGGTAGAGTTAACAGTGCCATGGGAGGATGCTGTAGATGAGGCGTATGAGAGGAAGAAACTGCAGTATGCTCAACTAGCCACTGAAGCGGAACAGCGAGGATGGAGAGTCTGGGTTTACCCAGTGGAAGTGGGATGTCGAGGATTTGTGGCACACTCTACAACCCGGTTTCTCAGAGATGTCGGATTCAATGGCCAAGAGTTGCGTCGCACAGTGAAGAACTTATCTGAAGCAGCAGAGAGGAGCATCAACTGGCTGTGGTTGAGACAGAAAGATTCTGGCTGGGGATCTCAAGCACAATAGAAAGAAAGAAAGGCTGATGTACAGGTAAGTAAGCTGGGCTGAGTTGAGTGGGGGACGGAGGGGTGATGCTGGGACGCCAGAATCACCGTCGAGCCCTCTTGAGGTGTCGTGGGCTAGTCGACGAAACACCGAGGATGGAAGGTGCCCACTTGAAGACCCCAGAGATGTACCCTACTTAGCTCAATCCAGACGGTTGTCATGCTGATGCGCTGGGGAGACCACACTATAGTTGATCCCCGGAGCCAGCATCGCAGCCGTTGTGTGTGCTGATGCGCTAGGGAGGCAAAATAAGCTGATCCCTGGAGCCAGCATTACACTTCAGCCATCAACACTAGACAGAAGGATATCTACATCATCATATGGAAAGAAGCACAAATGGATGGAGACACATATGGATCACATTAGTTTACTGTGAAGCTACGTCTTAGTTGGTGCTTATCTTGGCGACAGCCAAGTTCAAATCAGCATGAAGTTTTAACATCTACTCTCATGTAATGGAAATCAAATGTCAAAAGAAAGAGAACAAATAAATAAAAGAACATTTGAAGCTACTTGCCCAAAAATAAATATACATTCTCATTCTGATTTAGAGCTCATCAGTTTAGCTCAAATTCTACTCTAATAATGTACTTGTAATTTGATATATTCTTCAAATCATTTTCACAAACCATAAAACTCTAGTTATTAAATATTTAGTTTTGTACATACGGTTATGAGTTGGTGGATCAGCTGTGACCTTCTGTTTAAAAATTTTTTTTTTTTAAAGTGCTTAGTGTTTGTGTATAGTGACAGATTGACAGTAGTACCGACAGAAGCCATTTATTTATCCAGGGGGCAGTTATGACACTAGTAGTAATATTACTATAGCTTATGTCAAAAGTTTGATTGATGAGCCTTTTGACCTTTTGACCTTATATGTATGAATTTATGAATATATAATGAGGGGGTGTGGATTTATGAATTTATGAATATATAATGAGGGGGGGCGTGGATTTTATGATTGTTACAAGGCAGATATGCTTATTGAATATAGGCTTATATATATGCCTATAAACTTATTACACATCTTTTTATAATATATGTACAAAAATCATTGTTTAATATGTTATTTATGTAATCAGGGGACAATGGGTTACCCAAGTTTTATAAATGCTTATGTTAACTTTTGCTTGGTGCAGACAACATTAAAGTCTTAGTATTTTTTACATAAGACCCTTAATGAAAAAGGAGAAAGTTTAAAATAATGTATTAAAAGCAAAAAGAAAAACAAAAAGAAAACAACTTATTTAAACATTACACTTTCTTAAAACATTATTAAATAAAATAAGAAGTAAGCTTACCGGGTTCTGAGAATCATGATGATTTTTTTTTTTTTTTTTTTAAAAAGGGCATGTCTGGGCATGTTTTTCAGACCTCATAAAAGGAGGAAAATATTTGTGCATTTTATTAGAGTGTTACACAAGATGTCTCATGCCTGCATTAGTTTCTGCTCTGAGAAAATGGCTCTTGAGGACCGGCAAATGTCTGAACTTATAGAAGCCTTTTAAAAAATGCACATTAGCCCCTCCGCAGAGGCTAAAGAAACCACGGACTTCAAAAAAGGTTTAAGAGAGTCCAAGCAAGGGGCCTTTAAGCATCTGTCCCAAGGATCCTCGGCGCCCTGTACATACTCCTCTGTGGCCTGAACTGAAAATAGACCGAAATGAGAGAGAGGGCGGCTGTTTGGGGTAACTCAGAAAACGCCTCTAGGGCGGTACCCCTTGGACCATTCATGGAACTCTGATAGGATGTCTCAAAGGATCTCCAGGGGCTGGAGGTGTCATCACCCCTCATAGGCTGTCCCCTGATCTTAGGGAACCTACTAAAGGGAGCCCCCACACACCTTTTTATGATTGAAGGAGTCTGACGCCATGTCTTCTGCAAACTTTAGATACTTCTCTGAAAATTCCGTTCTTGAAACTAATGATCTTGAGATGGATTGGACCAATGAAGAAATGACCAAGCTTATAAAAGACTTTGAAAATGTTCCCCTCCTCAACCCTGCAGAGTCTGACGACGCCGACGGTCCTTTAGGCATCTCTTTTGAAAAAGTATTAAAGATCTCTAGAGGTCTCCTGGCTTCTCTATTGGAAGTGATCATTGACCGTGATATGGTGAAAAATTGTCGCTGTTGCGAAGTTGACCACCCGAGCCAGCGGAGACACAGTTGCCTTTATGAAGCGGATCCCGATTATTTCGATCAACATTTTGAAGAAATACTAGAAAAATACACGTCCCGTGGCTGAAGCTTCTGGTGGCTAAAGCTCTAGCTTGTTTCAATTTCCATCCGTCTTTGACAAAACTTCAGAAACTGGTGGAAGATATTTTAACAGAGCTAAGACCTGAACGCAGCATTAGACGTAAACTGAACCATCTACAAGAAGCCCTGGATGACAAGACCCGAGACATTGTCAACAAAATAACCAAAGCTTTCTACCATCGCAGTTTTACTAACCCCCAAGCTCCGTTAGCTTATTACGGAGCCTATGACTTTGAAAATGGGGAACGCCCAGACTCCGGCAAAACTGAGGAAAACCATGGAGGGGTTGTTGTTTGAGTTAATAGCCGAGAAAGTGGCTTGTAAGAGACTCTTTCAAAACCAGACCCCGTAAATGTTAAAATGTTCAACAATTTAAAAAGTGTAACTGATTTAATCCATAAAGATGTTGATGCTCAAGAATGGCATGAGTTGGTAGATACACATGTAAAACACTGTAGCCCCTTAAATACATTTTTAATGAATATATTACCAAAAATGTTTGATGATATAGAAGACTGCAAATGTATACATATCATTGTTTTGTATGCTTATGTAACTGATGTCTGTTTTATAACCTGGCTAGGTTTTTAAGAGATGAAGATATATCAAACGTTGTACAAAATGTTGTGGAATACTTAGTGACTAACCATGAATGTTTGTGTAAAAACTTTATATGTCTTCTAAAATGTCCTAATCTTCTTGATAAACTGTGAATAAAACTTTTTGAACTTCAAACGTGTCTCAGAGGTGTTATGATAAAATTTGAATAAAAACCTTTTGAACTACAGACTTGGTGCAGTTGTGTTATTTTGGTTAAAGATGTCACTTCATCGTATGAAAAAATATACTACGATCCCTCAAATCCTGGGGGTTTAGGGGTTTACAGACTCTTCAAAGGGCTCTGGGTCCTGATGGTCCTAAAGTCTCTGAGAGGGCACTAACAGACTTTTATCAGAGCAAGACTCATATACGTTACATAAGCCCTCTAGAATAAACTTTAAAAGAAACACCGTATTTGTATCTAATATCGATACTCAGTGGCAAGCTGATTTAGTGGATATGTCTAGCTTGTCAAAAGAAAATGGAGGTTACAAGTACATGTTAACATGTATAGATATCTTATCCAAATATGCCTGGGTAATACCACTGAAAAATAAGTCATCTAAGACGGTGACCGAGGCGTTCAAGAGGATCCTCAGCACGGGTAGGAAACCTAAAAACTACAAACTGATAAAGGGACAGAATTTCTAAACAGAGCATTTCAGAGCATGCTAAAAGAACATAATATTCTACACTTTACCACGGGAGTGAACTAAAAGCCTCTATTGTTGAGAGATACAACAGAACTCTGAAAACAAAAATGTGGAAATATTTCACAGCCTTTAACACTCACAAGTATATGGATAAACTACAAGAAATGGTACAGGCATATAACAACTCCTTTCACCGTAGTATTCAAATGAAACCTTCAGAAGTTAATGAAGACAATTCATTTAAAGTGTTTAAAACTTTATACTCTAAGAAGAAAGGCCCTAAACATATAAAGTTTAAGTTTACAGTCGGTGATAACGTCAGAATTTCAAAGTTAAGAGCTCCCTTTATAAAAGGTTATGAACAGACGTTTACGGCAGAGATTTTTACTATAACAGAATGTATACCAAGATTTCCACCGTGTATAAACTATGTGATTATGATGGAGAGGCTATAAACGGCACCTTTATGAACCAGAATTGCAAAAATAAATGTCAAGACTGATAGATTGTTTAGGATAGAGAAGATAGTTGCTGAGAAAAAGGAAAACGGTAAAAGTCTTATCTCATAAAATGGGTCGGCTGGCCTGAAAAATTTAACAGTTGGGTCGCAGGGCATCAGGTGGTGGATCTAAAGATTTAACAAGTCCTGGGTGTATTTAATTACACTTAAAACATTATTCAAGATGTCTCAAGACTCTTTTTATGTGACTCTGCCTAGTAACGCTTCACAGGATGTTTTCCCTAAAAACGCTTATAGCCGATTTTACTACCAAGTTGGTTAAAACAATGAATCTACCGGGAAAATGGGAAGTTTGCTTAGCAGAGATTCAATACCCCCATACCTGGGATAATATCAACCTTAATGACAACAGTTTTATTACTTTCGAAATAGAAAAGGCCATAAAACGTGCTTATACTATCCCTAAAGGATATTATGAGACCCTTCAGGATGTAATAACGACCATGAACGATGCCCTGCTCGGAAAAGGACTAGATCATCAAGGTGACAATGCTCCCGATGAACAATATAAAAATGATTTGAAATTAGTATATAAACCTATAGAAAGAAGAATTTATATAAAAGTACTACTCCATTTGTGATTTATGCCCAAGAACATCTCGGACAAATGTTGGGATTTCGTGAGACTATGAAAGGTGAAACTATCGGACTATTGGGGCCTATTGAGGCTAAACTGTATACCGCTCATTTGATGACCCTCTATCCCGCCGATATCCGAGCAGGTTTTACACCATGTATGTCTATACAGATATCATTACACATCAAGCCGTTGGAGATAGTTATGTGCCTCTTCTAAGGTGTGTCCCTATTAAAGGCAAAAACAACGATATAATCACGGTAACTTACGACAGACCTCATTACGTACCCCTCAGCAAGACCAGCTTCGATACTATAACTATACAAATTAAGACGGATCAAAACAAGTTAGTGCCATTCCGTTTTGGGAAGGTTGTAGTGAAGTTGCATTTCCGACCTGTAAAGCCTCTTTTTACACCTAATTGAAAAGAAAAATGAGACCTCATGGATATGTCAATCCTTATATTAATTATTACAAAAATCAAGCTGGTAATGGTTTGCCAGGATTTTCTGGCGCTCCTGTGATGTATGGAGCGGGTATAGGGGGTATTTTTCGAAGTCTTTTCAGAAAAGCTTTACCTTTACTTAGAAGGGGTTTTGAAATAGTTAAACCTCATTTTAAATCAGCCGCTAAAAATATTGTTAGTGACGTAGTGTCAAATGTCCTAACAAGTCATAACCCTCACAAGCCTTCTCTGGGGGGCTTCCTCTAACAAAACGGTATCTGTGTTTTTATTTCACCGCGGTTCCTATCTGCTCATAGCATATGTTTCCGGGTATGTGGGATGGGGGCTTTCCTCTAACAAAACGGCATCTGTGCTTTTTAAATACAGCGGTTCCTATCTGCTCATAGCATATGTTTCCGGGTATGTGGGATGGGGGCTTTCCTCTAACAAAACGGCATCTGTGCTTTTTTAAATACAGCGCGGTTCCTATCTGCTCATAGCATATGTTTCCGGGTCTGTGGGATGGGGGCTTTCCTCTAACAAAACGGCATCTGTGCTTTTTTAAATACAGCGCGGTTCCTATCTGCTCATAGCATATGTTTCCGGGTCTGTGGGATGGGGGCTTTCCTCTAACAAAACGGCATCTGTGCTTTTTTAAATACAGCGCGGTTCCTATCTGCTCATAGCATATGTTTCCGGGTCTGTGGGGAGTGTAGGGGGGAATGTCTCAGTGTCTGTGTTCATGTGTGCGCGCATGTTCGGGGCCCAAAGGAAACGCCCCCTATTTAAGCCGTAGAGCGAGTTTGCACTCATTTTTCTGTAGCAGTTTGAAGAGAGAAGTCTGAGAGAGAGAATTCAGGCAGGACTTCAGCGTTTGTCCGTGAAGTTTTTTTTTGAAAACGGTAAGACAGACAGACAGAGAGAGAGAGAGCTTTTCAGAAACTGGTCGATTTTGTTTTGTTTTTGTTCTTTTATAAATATTTTTAATTTAATATCTGTTTTGTTTTGTTTAGCGGTACACTTTTAAAACGACTAATGCTCAAGTTGTTCTGTGATTTATGTGTGTGTGTGTGTGTGTGTGTGTGTGTGTGTGTGTGTGTGTGTGTATAATACTTGTTTAAACGCATTTTAAATGTCAAATGAGTTATATTTTCTGCATTTTTTCTTTTGTTTTTGTGATACGCTATTTTAAACTTTCTCCTGTTTCAACTATTGGTTTTTTTGTCAAGTTGTTTTTTTATTTGTGTGTGTGTGTGTGTGTGTGTATAATACTTGTTTAAACGCATTTTAAATGTCAAATGAGTTATATTTTCTGCATTTTTTCTTTTGTTTTTGTGATACGCTATTTTAAACTTTCTCCTGTTTCAACTATTGGTTTTTGTATGTTAAAATATATTTTGCTGTTTAACGTTTGCCTGGTAAAAATATGTATCCACCCTACATAAGCATTTATAAAACTTGGGGTAACCCATTGATATTAAACAATGATTTTGTACATATGGACAAATGCAGTATGTTTATGTATATATATATATATATATATATATATATATATATATATATATATATATATATATATATATATTCAAGTTATGTATAATTATTACGGATTAAATACATTATTTTAAACTTTCTCCTTTTTCATTAAGGGTCTTATGTAAAAAATACTAAGACTTTAATGTTGTCTGCACCAAGCAAAAGTTAACATAAGCATTTATAAAACTTGGGTAACCCATTGTCCCCTGATTACATAAATAACATATTAAACAATGATTTTTGTACATATATTATAAAAAGATGTGTAATAAGTTTATAGGCATATATATAAGCCTATATTCAATAAGCATATCTGTCTTGTAACAATCATAAAATCCACGCCCCTCATTATATATTCATAAATTCATAAATCCACGCCCCTCATTATATATTCATAAATTCATACATATAAGGTCAAAAGGTCAAAAGGCTCATCAATCAAACTTTTGACATAAGCTATAGTAATATTACTACTGACACTTGCAGCATTGCCATTTTACTGTGCCACATCATGCCCTGGAGGGACTAGTACCTAATGTGCTGAGGGTAATCCAGTCTCCATGCCAATGTAATCGTTATTCATTTTGACAGATGGCCAATAAAATTGTATATCGGCCCTCTGTCACAGTCTGTTAAATCTGCTTTCTTGCCCATCATGACTGAAACTGACCAGTAAAAGGAGCTTTTATATATTACAGAATGGCAGGGTTCCACAGATATTGCAATTGTACTAACATTTAAATAATTGTGTTTATAAGAATTGCCATCTTGTTTACACTATCATGATCATTTTGGTACAGTAGGTATCCGTTTAAACCTGTTGTTAGTTTATTACTACTTATAGTGAGTCGATTTTGGCTCAATTCATACAGAAAATGTTATGGGTTATAACAGGATAGATGCACATGAAACTCATTTTGTGGAGTTGAGGTTAAAAAAATCCCTGTCTAAAAGAATAAATAACATGATGAATTTGGTCAGCTTAAATTGGTTAATTGATTGCTAGTTTTACCTGGCCACATGTATTTTAGGCACAGCACTGGCTGCTAGTCATTTCCACCTAGGACTGAAGAAGAGTGGATGTCTGTAGGCTCCTGCTTTTGCTAAATGTGTTATATCTTAAAATCAATTCAATACACTATTTTTTTTAGGCTTAGCTCACTGCTACCTCCCCAGCTGACTCGGAGCAGCGAAGATGAACACACACTGTCCTCCGAAGCGTATGCTGTCAGCCAACCGCTTCTTTTTCACACTGCAGGCCCACCATGCAGCCACCTTAGAGCTACAGCATTGGAGGACAACTTGGCTTTGGATGGCTTACAGGTAAGCCCACAGATGGCCGGCCAGACTACAGGGGTCGCTGGTGTGCGGTGAGCCGAGGACACCCTTGCCGACCTAAACCCTCCCCCACCGGGCGACGCTCGGCCAATTGTGTGCTGCCCCCTGGGAGCTCCTGTCCGCGGTCGGCAGTGGAATAGCCTGGACTCGAACCGGCGACGACCAGGCTATAGGGCGCATCCTGCACTCCACGAGGAGCGCCTTTACCGGATGTGCCACTCGGGAGCCCCTATACACTTTAATTAAGTAGCATCCCATGCACAGCCAAGCTGAGAAAACTAAAAAGTATACCAGTCATTGAAAGTACACCTGAGTACACCCACACCCCACCTCCATCTCACCTATTAGACAAGCCTGTGGGAATCTAACTGCCTCATTCATTCGAGCGAATCAATTTCAAATAGCATAGGGAGGTAGCTTGCAACAACACCTATGTCTCAAGAACACAAAATACACAAAGCAGAAATACTGTATAATTGAATTTATATTATATTGCTAGCTTATGAATAAAATGAATTGCTGTACAGAGTTTCCTGAATAACTGCAATTCCAAAAGTCCTGTTTCAGTACCAAGGACAGCAGCTTTCCATGGCCAATAAATCAACACAATCCTCGGCTGTGATACAACTTCATCTGCATATTTATCTGATGTGAAGGGTAATTGTGCAGACTGGAGCTGTCAGGATTGCAAGACAGGGCAATACACACCTGACACATTTCGATCTAACTATGATTTGCAGAGGATAAATCTATGGGCAAGCAGTAATAGTAAGCTGCGTTCTGTCAAAATTTGATCGTGAAGACTTTTTTTTTTTTTTTTTTTTTTAAATAATAATGTAATTGGCATTTAAGTTTATGGTAAGACATTTTTCCTTGAAAAACTCATTTTAACCAAATACACTACACATACATTTCTATGATGGGTATATTTTGTAAAGGCTTTCTGTATTTCATCATTTTCGTTAGCAGCTTCCATCAAGTCATCTATAATGATTAAACTGACTTTGTTAGAGGGCAGTAGATCATCATCACTTAACGAGGCTGGTATTCCTTCAACACATTTTTTATTTGTAACCCTTTCAGGACCAAGCATTTTTCAGTGGGATTCTCCGCAGGACCAGGCATTTTTGGTTGTATTTGACTCTCTTCCTATAAAAATTCACTAAAAATCTATTTTTTATAGTAGCATCTTGGAAATGGTGTCCTTTTTTTCAGAACACTCTGGGGAACATTATAAATTACTTCAGAAACCATACAAACCTTTTGCTTTTTTTCAACACTATTATTTTGTATTTATGTTTTTCAATGAAGTATTTTGTATGATGTATTCTGCTTAGAGACACATGTATAAAAATGCATTATTCTATCGCCCGAGGGACCTTACAATACTTCATGAAGTTTTGTTGAAAAATATTGATGTTAATAAAATATAGTTTTTCCATTTAAAATACCCGGCACTATGAAAAGAGACCAATCATTGCCTACCTAGAACTAAGGCAAGCCATTAGGGTAATACTCCAGAAAGAGTTGAAGAAAACAAAACTAGAGAAACAGCTCTGAAACCCTGCAAGGCAATACAGCAGACCAATGCCAAACTGGTTTATATACTGTATACATAACGACAATACGAAATTATTATTTTACTTGAATAGAAAATACTATTTGTTTTCTTTTAAACAGTGAATAGGCCAGAGGGGAATTAAGAATATATAAAGGGATAGATAAATAGCCTGGCCAGGCATACTGCCTTGCAATTAAGCAAAAGTAGATGAAGCGTTTACTGATTCATATTGTGTGACTAATGCCACAACGGTCCTAGAAGCCCACTTCAGTATGATCGTGTTAACACGATCCTGGTCCTTAAAGGGTTAACCAACAGCTTGTCATATAATGGTTGCCAACAGCTATAGCACCATAGTATATTCTGAGGAACTTGTGAAAGGACCTGTTGAGAGTTCTCTAAACGATGTTTCACAAAATAACTTTTTCCGCAGCTTGACAGGCCTGATATTGTTGCGGTTAAAGGAATCGTTAGTCTGATATCAAACCCCTCGGCAGAAGCCATATGGAAGAGTTGTGTAACAAGCCCCTCTTATTGTACTATCTGAAAGGCTTTCTTTAAATGGTCGAGGTGGAATTATTTTTTATTTCTGTAAATCTGGGACTGTAAAAACTTTGGAACTAATCCTTTCAAAGTTTAGGGTTTACTTTCAGACAAGTGTTCCCTGTATTTGTCTTGAACCCGTATGTTTTTGCCCCCCCCCCGACATGAACTCTGTAATGTATTCTTCCTTCTTAAGCTCGCTAGTTCATTCCCCTAGATAATCTCAGTGTGGGACACCACTTCCCAGATTTGCTCACAAAGATTACAGAGTCGTTATCATGATACAGACATCGTCTCTGTAGGTATTCCATTAGATTATACATGTTTAGTCTCGCATAAGCAGTTGTAAAAGCTGCGATAAACACATTTACATTACCTGGGGGCGTGTATGTATCAGAGACATAACGCCACTGAACCTGAGCCACTGTGTCACTTACAAAGCAACAATGAGAGATCTGATGCCGTTTTCAAAAGAGATACTGAAAAAAACTGTTCAGGATCTTTAACCAAGGTTTTACATAGGGGGTTAACCTTGTTGATGGGGTCTAATTGAATACCCTTCAGAAAATAATCACTGATGTATCTCTACTACTTTTATCATCAGTACATTGAGAGGGGTAACCCGAACTCTCCTGTTTACCCTTGACTGTTAATGTAGTCTGTAAGGGTGTCAGAGGGAAATGCCAAACCATGTATTTTATACACTTTGTAACCTTGCTCAATAGCTCTGTTTACCTCTACACTACACCATGTTCCTGTCAAAGCCCTTTCTTCATCTATATGTGTACATGTTTGTCTGATCAAGTGCTTCGGTGCATGAATGGCAGAGTGTGAACATCAGTTTACCACAGATTCTAGAGGGCAACACTGGGGAAAAAAGAGACCACGAGGGGGTAGTACAGTTAGTTTAAACAATCCAAAGTAATGACTCATGTCCTGAGGTATATGATTGTGGTGGCCCACAGATTGTTAAATATTATATCTTCATAAATATGTATGCCAGTGCTTTACGCTTGCACTAGATTGCGCAGCCTCCTTCACGTTGTCATTTTGAAGGGAGTTGGAGCTGGGTGCCGATGGAATTCCATTAAGCCCAACATACACGAGGAAACATGTTTCTAGGAATATATCACTTCAAACATTGTTGGGAAACTTTTTCAAGCAGCACGTGGTCATTCCTGCTGCAAACTTCAAAATGGACAAAAGCCTTATTGCACTGAGTGGTGCTGCACTTATAATTGCATTAAAACTTTGTAGAAGGTGTAGCTGGTTTCAACATGTTTCCTCGTGTATGCTGGGCTTTAGCGCTGACCAATAAAGAAAAAAGTGTGAGTCAGAAGCTGCAAGAAAATCTGGAGCAATTGATATTCCTTTTAAGAAAACAATAGCCATATAATTTGCCTTTGCTGTGATTCTGAATAACAAAAAGCCGATTTATTGCCATAGCACCATTTGTTAATGCAGAATTAGAAATATTTACATTCATTGAACAAGATTGGCATCTGTATCTGCAGGGTTTTGTTCTATTCATTCTTTATACTTCCAGCTTTTGCACTAAAGAGCTTGTTTAAGATGTACATGTGCTTTGGAACATGGCTTCATTAACTTTACAGCTGCTCTCAAAAATACAGGTTTATATTTTTAACTTTAAGTGTTTTAAATTTGAATATGCACTTGATTGAGCACCATTGACATTTGTATACTGTGTTTGAACTGCTGATGCAGAGGCCCGCTTTTGCAAATTATAATGTGCCGTGGCCGAGGGCAGTGCAAATGATCAGGCTGGAGTCTTGATTTATCGTTTAAAACTGGTGGTTTTAATTTTTTTACACTGCGGTGGGGAAACAACCACTAATAAAACAAAACCAACAAAATAAAACTAAATGAGGAAATAACCATAAATAAAACAAAACCAACAAAATGAAACTAGATGAGGAAACAACCACTAATAAAACAAAACCAACAAAATGAAACTAGATGAGGAAACAACCGCTAATGAAACAAAACCAACAAAATAAAACTAGGAGGAGAAACAACCACTAATAAAACAAAACCAACAAAATAAAGCTAGGAGGGGAAACAACCGCTAATAAAACAAACCAAACAAAATAAAGCTAGGAGGGGAAACAACCGCTAATAAAACAAACCAAACAAAATAAAGCTAGGAGGGGAAACAACCGCTAATAAAACAAACCAAACAAAATAAAACTAGGAGGAGAAACAACCGCTAATAAAACAAAACCAAACAAAATAAAACTAGGAGGAGAAACAACCGCTAATAAAACAAACCAAACAAAATAAAGCTAGGAGGGGAAACAACCGCTAATAAAACAAACCAAACAAAATAAAACTAGGAGGAGAAACAACCGCTAATAAAACAAACCAAACAAAATAAAACTAGGAGGAGAAACAACCGCTAATAAAACAAACCAAACAAAATAAAACTAGGAGGAGAAACAACCGCTAATAAAACAAACCAAACAAAATAAAACTAGGAGGAGAAACAACCGCTAATAAAACAAACCAAACAAAATAAAACTAGGAGGAGAAACAACCGCTAATAAAACAAACCAAACAAAATAAAACTAGGAGGAGAAACAACCGCTAATAAAACAAACCAAACAAAATAAAACTAGGAGGAGAAACAACCGCTAATAAAACAAACCAAACAAAATAAAACTAGGAGGAGAAACAACCGCTAATAAAACAAACCAAACAAAATAAAACTAGGAGGAGAAACAACCGCTAATAAAACAAACCAAACAAAATAAAACTAGGAGGAGAAACAACCGCTAATAAAACAAACCAAACAAAATAAAGCTAGGAGGGGAAACAACCGCTAATAAAACAAACCAAACAAAATAAAACTAGGAGGGGAAACAACCGCTAATAAAACAAACCAAACAAAATAAAACTAGGAGGGGAAACAACCGCTAATAAAACAAACCAAACAAAATAAAGCTAGGAGGGGAAACAACCGCTAATAAAACAAACCAAACAAAATAAAACTAGGAGGAGAAACAACCGCTAATAAAACAAAACCAACAAAATAAAACTAGGAGGAGAAACAACCGCTAATAAAACAAACCAAACAAAATAAAACTAGGAGGAGAAACAACCGCTAATAAAACAAACCAAACAAAATAAAGCTAGGAGGAGAAACAACCGCTAATGAAACTTCATATTATTATTATTATTATTATTATTATTATTATTATTATTATTATGCAATACATGTGCTAGTCAGTTTTTGGACACTGTTCAGTGTATGATTGCAAACAAAATGATATACAACCTGCTGGTAACTTACATCTATGTCCGAAACTTCACAAAACAAATTATTTTCTTGCACGAAATCATTGTTCTTGAATTGCATAGCCTAGGTAAAAATGTAAAATACATTTGAAACTACACATTTAACAGCTGGATAAAATAGTGCTACAATAATCCAGGTGCAGTGAAGGTTTAATTGTATAATCCAATGCCGGATGGCTAACAGCAGTAAACAATAACAATGTTAATGAAGCAATACAGCAGCGTGTTTTGCTTATTTATAATCCGCGGGTTTGCCCCGAAATAATAACAGCCCTGTTTCAGTTCACCCACACGTAACACAAACACCAGTCCACAGTGCATGCTCTAGTGCTCGTGGTGATTAAAGTTCTTTAGTGACAACAAAAGTGTAGTGTTGTCCAGGTTTGTGCTGGCCTTTAGCGATAGCTCCTGGATCGTGTTTAGCCGTCTAAATAATCACAAACAGTATTATTTTGACACGACAATAAACAAAACAAAACACTCAAGATTTTCTCCACACAAAACACAAGTCCTTTCAGGTTGTTCTCGAACCAAAATAAAAGGAACAGATTGCGTCGCTCCGTCCCCTACTTATACCATCACTCATGACCCCTTGGTAAACGATTGCAGCTGCTCCTCCAATCTGCGGCTGCCACATCATTTCCCTTCCGGGTCGATGAGTTTATGTACCGAAGCTCCGTCCCTTTTCTAAATGACCGACTTCCTTTTAACCCTAGGAACGAAGTGTCAAGCCAAGCAGTCAAGGGTACTCTGTTCCCGTTACTTAGCGCTCTCCCAGGTCGGGAGGGAGATTTACCACCAAGAATCATTGTCTTTCTGACACGGCAGGGCAATGGTAAACTCTTGAGGATGTTCCATGGCACACAATGTATACCACTTCAGATATTTAAGCATTTCTTTGCATACAAAAAGCTAAATGTTTTTGCAAACATCTATATGGCAGGTGCTCTAGAAAGAGTAAGTGATTTGTACTGTTGGTTGAGCGGTGATGATCGAATGCTGGCACATGTAAATTGTGTAGAGGAAAATTGCGTTGCGCTTGGATGACCTTCATCTTTTACTTTAAGTGTGAGTGAAGTCATAGCACTTGAAACTTTGCTGAACAGTGAAATAAAGAGAAGGGATTGTGAAAAGTATAACAGATTTGTTCTGTGTGGCAAGTTATATGCGTCAAATTCATACTGTACATAGTTTAAACGCAATGTCTCTTTTGCCACCTTGGGTGATGGATCATTTGTTAGCACAGACAAACTGATTGTGTTAAAGCCATATTGCACTTGTGAAGCACACTGCATATGTACAAATATGTCATTTTTGCAAGTACATAAACTGAAAGTAGGCAAGTCCAAAATGAAACTTTATGATACATGTGTTGAAGAAAACTTGCTTTCATTTGCTGTAATGTTACTAAATGTTCTGAAATGTTTGCAATAAGAGTCAATATGGCTGTGAGTAAATACTTTCTGTTAGAACATAATGGAAATCTGTACATAACAAGACTGCCAAAATCTGAACTAGAATAATGCAACCTTGACTTTATACTCGGGGTGAGTACTGCATTAGTGTAATTGTGTCTGTATTTCTATGGAAGCATACCAAAATGATATATTATAGTGGCTCTTTAGGTTATGTTGAACTTGTATGTATTTTTACATATTATTATGACTGTGTTATGTTGTAACCTTGTTAAATATTAAATATGAAACATTTAAAGGGTCATCTGTCCATATCCACTATTTGCCCTAGACACTGCATTGTATAGTACCATTTACAGACACCAGTGTTTTTTGAGTTTCAGAATTTTATGTTTTTATTTAGTAGGTAAGATTATTATTTTGTTTCTATTTAGTTTTCATTTTAAATTATTTTGCTTTAGTTAATGAAATTCCAAAAGATATATTTCAGTTTTAGAATTTCACTCTGAGTTGCTGCATACAAAGAAAAATAAAAATAAAAGCCTTATTAATCACTTAAAATCTCGGTTCTTTTTTTCATGTATTTTTTTATTGACAGTGTAAACAAATTTATCTGTGTGCTTCGGTAAACAATGCCACAGTTATTATACTTGAACTGTCTGCAGACAATTCAAAAGACTGTGGTTCAGTTTCAAAAAGACCCTGGTTTCAAGGGTAGATCCTGCTGTTTCTCTTTCTTGCAGTCAAATCACTACAAAAAGAAAAATGCGCTCCGCATTTTTGATATGTCTGAGAGGCAGGAGATATACACAAGTCTTGGCCTAACTTGGAGATTCTTGGGTATACAGTTTCTCAATCCAGCCGAAATGTGACAGCATTGATGTCAAAGGGCCTGTTTCCATCCGGGGCTATTTACACGTGAAGTGGCGATGCATGTGTACGTTTGGGAGAATTACTCGTGTGAATCAGGTTTGTGGCCAAAGAGAGGGATAGGGTAAATCTCATTTACTCGAGTAAATGATGAAAAACACAGGAAAACCAGGCCCATTTTCACATGGAAACCCGCATTTCACATGAAAATGTAAATGAGCTTGTTTGTCATTCCTGTGCTTATTTTGATCCCAGCTATGTCCGAAGACAACACGTGTCCGCCCTCCACGTTAATAAATATAGTTGGTGAACTGGATTTCATGAGCCGGCTCGATAGCCCAAAACAGTGCAAACATATATATACCAACAAGTTGTTGATGCCCTCTCAGAATTGACCAAATAAAATTGCAAATGAACATATTGATTGGGTTTTATTTGTTTGCATCACTAATATTTAACACAACAGTAAATCCAACACAACTTAAAAGAAAGGAGAGAATCTCTGAAAGCACAAGCCTCCTGAGATCGCTGTTGTCCAGTTGAAACTGGTGGCTGAGGTAACCTTCCCCCTGTCTGTCTCACAGGCAGCCACTGATTCCTGAACACCTCATTTTGTTTTTGACAAGAGTTTGTGCAGGATACAGCAGGCAGTGACACTTTTGGGAACAAACTCATGCTGCACTTCAGTCCGTTTCATCAGTATCTGCCACCACCCTTTCAAGTGCCCACTACCTGTATATGCTCAAGTGTGGTGTTAAATTCTTCCTCAGCAGCTGTCAGCCATCCGGATGGGTAGACTTTCATAAGCCAGGGAAGCAGTATACACAGCATCAGCTGATCCCCCATATGATGAACTGCCTGAATGAAAGGGAAATATATATAACATCTCTGCCGGTTTTCAGCCATGGTGATCTGCAATACCTGTTGGTCAGTTTAATTTTATACCTCCGAGTTTTTAATTAATGAGTCGTAAGATAAATTAGTTGAAACAGTATTCACTACTAACGACATCCCCACTAATGACATCCCCCCTACTAACGACACCCCACTAATGACATCTGAAAAACAATTTGGGTAACAGCAATAAAACATATTATGAAACAACCAGGCACAAATCACAGCTTAGATTCTCTCGTGTACCAGTTCTCTGTGTGCGCATGGAAACAACATTTTCACAAGCCATCTGTGAAAACAGCGCGTGAACTTTATGCATATCTAATTTACATATCAACCCCCACCTTTCACCTTCATTTGCATGACATCGGATGAAAAACTGTGTAAAAAAAACGGAGCGAATGGAAACCCGAAAAAGCATTTTGCACGAGACACAAATGTCTCAAGCTAAAGAAAAAAACATGCATGGAAACTCCACCAAAGTAGTTTCCTTCCTTGCGCTCAATAATATACTTCTCCAATTTGCTTTCACAATTCCCTGTCATTGGCTTTGTACTGGGTTGCCCAATACTGCTAGATGTGAGTCTCTTAACTAGAAATTTAAATCTTTTTAGTGCTGTTTAAATTAAATTAACATGCTGCTTTTTAAACCGCTTTTGCTCCAGTGCCAAATTTTCACCAGTTGTTCCTGATTTTAAAAAGTTATTATTTCAAAGCCATTTTAACATTATAAACATTTTGTATTTTTCTGAAAAATATGGGGCAAATGTTGGTTGGTCTGTATACGTTTATGTACTTTTAATATATTTGTAGGTTGCATTTTGTTTGCAATAAAGAAAGCTCCAGGATACCCACAATATGAATTAAAATGATGTCTTACATAATATGATTTAATTTCAACCCTATTTAATATTGCAACAGAATGTCTTAGTTTTTCACTACTAGTTATCTGTATCACCAAAAAATGGCTGATAAAGCACCACATTTTCAGGTTACAGAAATTCCTAGTTATTAATGTTTGACATTTATTTCAACTTCTTATAAAAGACACAAGAAATCTGCTTGATTATTTTTTTTAAGTGGCCCATTTTAGATTTTGTAAGTATTCATAGTGTATGGTCAGAGATTTTAAAAAGGTATGCCCAAAAGGTGTGACTTATTTTTCCTTTTGCATTTAAATACACTGAATGATGAAATATTAGTTAACTACTGTCAAGACTGTGGGTTATGGTGGATAGCCATTTTCAATGTTATGCTTTTCTCTTACTTACCATGATTTACCATATTATACCTTACTTTAATATGCTATACTATTATCTCAACTTGTTGCTCACCATCCTTTACTCTGAATTACTGTGATTTTCAATGATTTACTATGTTATACTGTGTTCTTACCGCAGTTTACAATGGTATTACCATGGTAAACTTTCATAAGGGTAAGTACCAGAGTTGTCCTAAAAATCTGCAATGGTACATTGCAAACAGTTGAGCTTTACTGAATTTTACGTTTAATTAAATTCAATTTCAGAGTCAAAATGCACATACTAACTAATGCATAGCGCTTGAAGTTTTGAAAAACATATACTAACTCAGGTGGCACAGTCAATGACTTACTTCAAGTATAGCAAAAATACATTTCCCCTTGTTTTGCACTTAACTTTTTATTAATAAGAAATCCAAAAGTTGTAATCCAACATGTGTAAGAAAACAAAAGGAAGCCCCTTTTTTTAAAGACGTTTTTCCCCAGTGTGAAATATAAATGCCCTCATTGTAGTGTAACCAGAAAATATAGTGTTTCAATGTATATTAATTTCAAGAGTAAAACTGAGGTGACTAAATCCCAGCTACTTTCATTGAAAATGTCAGAATGTAAAACAGTAAAGACCATCTCAGTGAATGTGTCCTGTTTAAAACTCTTGAAACACCATCCATGCAAGCTTGTAAGTCTTGAAGGATTAAACATAGCACGTAAGCTTGTATGTGGCTGGTTGATTCTTTGCTGTTTACAGATTACACATCCAAGCTCAGGATTCCTATGTAACAGTGTGTTTTACAGAGACTGTGTGCAATGGGTTGAGACATCTTTGAGATATATCTCTAGTTTATTACACTGTACAGGTCTGAAAATGAAAAGGCTTCCTCAAGCCACTTATCACTATCACACCTGTATTTCTATTTAATTATGCTGCTGTTATTGCAACAAGAGAATATAGTCTTTTAATATTATCACAGCAAATAATTCAAATGATTTGGCCTCCTTTTAGCCTGAAGACATTTAATGTATGGTAATTGTCACTGATGTGCACTAAGTATGGCATATTTAGGTAGATACAAACAAAGCAATAGGCCTGCTTTGTAAATTGGATGATACTAAATGCCTTTACCTCATTGATTTTTACAAAATAATGTTGCACTGGTGCCAACACTATTTAGAATTCAATACTGATCTTAAAATACAATTTTCTTTCAATTTAAATGACAATTCATTACTTGGGTATGGCTGTATAGCTTCAAAAGTTTTATTTTATAACAATCTATACAACATGCAGGGACTTTTTACTATGATATATCTACATATTCCAGTCCACTGTGATGTCATAAGGTACATGACATCACACTCACCAGATTTTCTTTTTTTCCTTTCATGCCAAACAGCATTTAAACGGTAGTTCAGGATGTTGTAAGGATGTAAAAAAACAAATATGTAAAATGTGCCGAAAACAAAACCTTTTTTTTTTTAAAGAATACCTTCAACCTAAAAAAATACCCTTGCTCCCAAATAGTGCAAACACTTTATTAAAAATAGAAATAGAACAGTATAATATTTAAAATTGGTCTGTTGTCTAAACAGAAAACAAAAGGGGAAGTTTCAAAGAGGTATAATACTATTGTATTCAAATCCACTGCTCAAAATTGTTGGTGCCATTTTGTGTTGCTGGGCTCTGAATGCTGTAAACAAGCCTTCTCTGAAGAGGCTGTGTGTTTTCACTTCACAAGCTCTCATGTGACAGTCACTGCCCTGCAGATACCAGGGTTTGTGTTTTCATTTCACAAGCACTCGTGTGACAGTCACTGCCCTGCAGATACCAGGGTTTCTGTTTTCACTTCACAAGCTCTCGTGTGACAGTCACTGCCCTGCAGATACCAGGGTTTGTGTTTTCATTTCACAAGCTCTCGTGTGACAGTCACTGCCCTGCAGATACCAGGGTCTCTGTTTTCACTTCACAAGCACTCGTGTGACAGTCACTGCCCTGCAGATACCAAGGTTTGTGTTTTCACTTCACAAGCTCTCATGTGACACTCACTGCCCTGCAGATACCAGGGTTTGTGTTTTCACTTCACAGGCTCTCGTGTGACAGTCACTGCCCTGCAGATACCAGGGTTTGTGTTTTCACTTCACAAGCTCTCATGTGACAGTCACTGCCCTGCAGATACCAGGGTTTGTGTTTTCACTTCACAGGCTCTCATGTGACACTCACTGCCCTGCAGATACCAGGGTTTGTGTTTTCACTTCACAAGCTCTCATGTGACAGTCATTGCCCTGCAGATACCAGGGTCTGTGTTTTCACTTCACAAGCTCTCATGTGACAGTCACTGCCCTGCAGATACCAGGGTTTGTGTTTTCACTTCACAAGCTCTCATGTGACACTCACTGCCCTGCAGATACCAGGGTTTGTGTTTTCACTTCACAGGCTCTCATGTGACACTCACTGCCCTGCAGATACCAGGGTTTGTGTTTTCACTTCACAAGCTCTCATGTGACACTCACTGCCCTGCAGATACCAAGGTTTGTGTTTTCACTTCACAAGCTCTCATGTGACAGTCACTATTCTGCAGATACCAGGGTTTGTGTTTTCACTTCACAGGCTCTCATGTGACAGTCACTGCCCTGCAGATACCAGGGTTTGTGTTTTCACTTCACAGGCTCTCATGTGACACTCACTGCCCTGCAGATACCAGGGTTTGTGTTTTCACTTCACAGGCTCTCATGTGACACTCACTGCCCTGCAGATACCAAGGTTTGTGTTTTCACTTCACAAGCTCTCATGTGACACTCACTGCCCTGCAGATACCAGGGTTTGTGTTTTCACTTCACAAGCTCTCATGTGACACTCACTGCCCTGCAGATACCAGGGTGTGTGTTTTCACTTCACAGGCTCTCATGTGACACTCACTGCCCTGCAGATACCAGGGTGTGTGTTTTCACTTCACAGGCTCTCATGTGACAGTCACTGCCCTGCAGATACCAGGGTTTGTGTTTTCACTTCACAAGCTCTCATGTGACACTCACTGCCCTGCAGATACCAGGGTGTGTGTTTTCACTTCACAAGCTCTCATGTGACACTCACTGCCCTGCAGATACCAGGGTGTGTGTTTTCACTTCACAGGCTCTCATGTGACAGTCACTGCCCTGCAGATACCAGGGTTTGTGTTTTCACTTCACAGGCTCTCATGTGACAGTCACTGCCCTGCAGATACCAGGGTTTGTGTTTTCACTTCACAAGCTCTCATGTGACACTCACTGCCCTGCAGATACCAGGGTGTGTGTTTTCACTTCACAGGCTCTCATGTGACAGTCACTGCCCTGCAGATACCAAGGTGTGTGTTTTCACTTCACAAGCTCTCGTGTGACAGTCACTGCCCTGCAGATACCAGGGTTTGTGTTTTCACTTCACAGGCTCTCGTGTGACAGTCACTGCCCTGCAGATACCAGGGTTTGTGTTTTCACTTCACAGGCTCTCGTGTGACAGTCACTGCCCTGCAGATACCAGGGTGTGTGTTTTCACTTCACAGGCTCTCCTGCAGATACCAGTGAGGATTAGGTTTAGAGTTAGGGTTAGCGTTATACAGTGTATCATGCACAAAAAAAACAATAACACCCATTAAGTACATTGCATCCATAATAGCATTGTAATTATGTGTAAGTACACATGTATTTATTAGATAACTGCTATGTAAATACATAAATAATAATAAATACACAGTTATTAGAGACACTGAATGTAAACTGTTACCGGGTATGTTTGATCTTTTTAATTTAATTTACTATTTTGTTAAATACCAAACATTATGTCGTTACCTGTATTTTACATCCAAATGGTTATTACAGATTTTTGATGAAATAGTATCAAAAACAGAAAACAAAGACTAGACACAGCACTTTTATTGTTCTACACATTTCTGTGAGTACAACAAATCACTAATCCGAACAGTGTCCGCTCCCTGCAGGCTTGGATTATTGACATTCTACTGTAATTTAATGATATTCAGCAAACATCTATAAACATTTGACCATGTACATACAGTACCAAAAAATACATACATGTATCAATACAATACAAAGCTGTAGCAGCTTTGAAATCATATGTATTAGTTATTATTATTTTATTTTACAATTTATGTGTCTTAATTTCATACAAATATAATTCCTGGCATTGTAAACTCAATAAAAATAGAACCTGCCCTTCTGTGTGTAAGCGACAAGAGTTTTAAAAATGGTAAGATCCTGGTTTCTATTCTGCGTTGATTACAAAGGGGGCTGCATTTAGAGATACCATTTAGAGATACCTCAAATTCATTTAGAGATATCTGTAAATATTTTCAGATATCATTTAAATCATTTTACGATATCTCAAAATGTTTAACAGTATTATATATTCTGTAAACCACTGTGTATACTTATTTAATCTTTGTTCAGCAGCTCAAAGTGAACCACAGATGAAAAAAAAAAACACGTCCACATTTTCCACCTGTACGCATGCGCGATTTCGATCGCGTGGATTTCCACTCTGATATACAGGTGAAGCAGGCTTCTTGCGATTGTGCCTGGAGAGCGCTCTGGGCTGCTTGTGATCGTTGCTGTTTTCAACTTGTCATATCAGTGAAGCACAGTATTTCTGCGTTTTTTAGAAGTATAAATGATCTGGTTAACATAAATAGTCATTGCAATACTCATTCTTTGATATTTTTGTTTTATTTATTACTGCGGCTGCATTTTTTTAACAGCAATAGCGGCTGGTTGAATATGTTTTCAGTTTGAAATTCATACATTTCTTGCAAAAGAAAAAACGAAGGAAGAAAACACAAGAGTACAGAAAGTTATACAGAGTCCCTTTGGATAATTTTTAGTAAATAGTAACATGATAAACATTTACAGTGCAGACTATTTTGCATTATTTATAATGACTTTGCTCAATAGAAAGCGAATACGAGTGTTTCCAAAGATTCCTAAATACTGTCTTTTAATTCTGTGCCTAAGAATGAAGCCTAATGTTTCCTGTCTCAGCAGTTTGTCAGCCCCAGACTGTTGTGTAAAATGATATATTAAATAAACGGGGGAAAAAATAAATGTGTTAACCAGATTATTCTGCCTTTTTATTTTTATTGCAACTGTGGTAACATTCAGTGAGTGAAAATCGTAAAGGGTACTTTAGCTGAAACCTCCCGACAGAAGGGGTACTGTTTCAAAAAAGGTTGAAAACCCCTGCTGTACTGTAAATGATTTAGAGATATCTCTAAATGAACATGAAGTTATTTCGAGATATCTCTAAATGATTTAAAGATATCTCTAAATGAACAGCTAGTTATTCTGAGATATTTCTAAATGACAGTTTGGTGTACGATGCTAGCAAAACATTATTTAAAGATATCTGTAAATCAATTTGAGATATCTTTATTTCATTTTTAGATATCTCAAAAGGTTTTTTTTTACAGATATCTTATTCATTTAAAGATAGCTGCAGATGTCTCTAAATATTTCAAGATATCTTAAAATGCAATAGATATCTCTAAATGATCATTTGCTGTATACATTACCCTTTGCACTTCAGAGGGCCAGGGAAGACAATCGGCTGGGTTTGGCTTGCACCTTTTCAAAGGCTAGACAGTGGGAACATAGGTAGGACATTGGTCTTCAGTGCGTGAGGAGTCAGGACATGGGTAGCAGTGCTGAGATGACGTTCAAATCAGGCAGTTTGAAAATGAGGGTAAGCAAAACAACATGACAATGCTCATCAGGGTGGAAGGAGCTGCACCTTTATTGCAGATGTATTGTGCTTCCTTGTCTATTGCCACCATACATATGCTTCATATGCATCCTGTGACCTTTGTTTTAACAGATTAAGTTTGTAGACTGCAGATGACACCAGAGACAGCTCTAATGTGATATAGCAGCTCGATGTGATGGAGTTTATAGCTCTGTTTCATAGTGCGGATGGAAAGGCAGCATCAGAGTATTGATCCCTTAAAACTGATTCATTTTAATATGAATCATGAGAGGTTTCACACTTTCAAGAGGGGATGGAGGAAAAGAAGGGAAACATTTAGATTATTGTATGCAGCTAATTCAGCAAGAGCAGTCGACAATCGTTTAAAAGGTTTTTATATTTATATTCAGCAAGACAAATCAAAAAATGTAATAAAACCTGCACTACCTCTGGCAACCAATGCAATATTACCATAAAACCTGTTGTATAAGTCGCTTTTCTAGGCATTTTTGCAGGGCCCTAATGCACCTGTGCGATACATGCGCTGGTGTGTCCAATATTAAACTACTGTGCCAGTACCACAATGGGATTACTACAGCCACGGTATGCGCCGATTTGTCCAATGTTAACCCTTTGCGTCCTGGTCCGACATTGCAATTATTCCTATCTGGTCCATTGTCCGACATCATCAAAAAAAACGGGTTTCTAGTTGTTTTTTCTCCAGAAAAAGCCGAGAAAACCATTCAATGGCCGAGTGGGAGCGACAGGAGCCGAGACAAGCCGATAAAAAAAAAGGCCTCATGAATAGTCATAGTCATACTTGCCCTTGGCATCAGATAGGGGCGGTCATAAGGAAACAAGCTGGCTGATACTGCATCACCGCACAGAGGACATCACAGACATTTGCAGAGCTTTTTTGAGATGTTATAGTAATAAAATAATGACTTGGATCGCATTATTGAGGAGTTTGGTGATAAAACGAGTGATCAGGAGATGATTGATCGGTATGTACAACTATTATTATTATTATTATTATTTATTTCTTAGCATATGTGAAAGCGATAGCGAACGAAAGGGTGGGGCGGGGCTGGAGATGCCTAGTGAGTGCTTTGTTGATATGCAGGGCCTTTTAAACCTGTTTGACTGTGGAAAAAAATACTTTTAAACAGCAAGTCTAAAATTAACTGCGCGTGTGAAAATAAATTGGACCTGACGCGCCTGACGCGCACTTAATAAATGGACTGCAAAGGGTAAAACTACTGTGCCAGTGCCACAATGGGATTACTACAGCCACGGTATGTGCCAGTGTGTCTAATATTAAACTACTGTGCCAGTGCCACAATGCGATTACTACAGCCACGGTATGCGCCAGTGTGTCTAATATTAAACTACTGTACCCGTGTGTGGCAATGTGGCCACGCCCTTGTGCGTAATTTATGTTTATATGTTACGTGTTGTGTGTAAATGTTGGTGTATAGCGATGGCTGCACGGGATATAAATGGGTGTGTGCAGCACGAGTATTTAAAATGTATAATTGTAGTTAGGCACAAGGATTGCACATCACTTCACGTGCAGATAAAATGTGTATAATGTGTGTCACGGGATTGCACTTAATTAATTCACGGCAGTTGTACCGAGATTCCAATTGAATGATTGACTAGCAATCGAGTCTCAGTACAACTGCATAAAAACAGCATTTTTTCACTCACTCGGGGGTGTGTTCGGTGAGTGGAGAAGGAGAAAATAAAAAGTAAACCAAGGAAAAAGTAAATATATGTTTTCACTCACCATGTTTGTTCGTTTGTCTGTTAGTCCACCGTTTGGTAGTGTTAATCCGTTTTGTTTGTCTGTTTATTTTGGCTCAAGTGCCGTGTCCTGTGTTTTGTGTTCAAACCTTTTATTTTCTGTTCTGTTTAATTATTAAATGCTGAGCGAAACCCCAAGTCTCTGTGTATTACTTCCTGTTTCTGGTCTGACGTCACCCACTGCAGCCGTCTTTGTGACACGGTGCCACAATGGGATTGCTACAGCCACGGTTATGGCGCACACAAACTTAACTGTCAACAACCAGATTTATTTTGTTAGGATCTACGACATTCAGGTCATGTTGCTAGGTAGAAACACAAAACCACTGTTCTAATTAAATGTTTTTATTACTCTCAATACCCTTACTCATTTTGAATGTTAAACACAAGCTTTCAGACTCTTCTCTCAACCAGACGTGCATACGTGGAAAAAAAAAATAGTGTTTAAAGTTATCAATCTTCGGAATATGAAAATGCCACAGCTATACTGCTTCACTGTTAACAAAATAGCTGTCAGTCGCTATGAATTTCCTTATTCCCACCCTCCCGAGCCATTGATTTGTCAACATTCACACTGAACCTGCCCCTGGGATCTGTAGCAAACAGCTATTGGTTAGAAAGCAGAGTAAACTTATCAAGTCTTTTGTTGGTTGTAACTGCAATGCTATAATAATGCAGGTGACTTTGACACTGGATAAAGTAGGACAGTCAGGCAAAAAACGAAAATGCTACTCAACAGGTTTGAAATTGCGCATTGTTGAATTTGCCGAAATACACGGTAATCGCAATGCTGAAAACACAGTATGTGACTGGAGACGAAACAAAGACAAACTTAAAATGGCGAAAGAAAAACGAGCTGATAGAGGAGGAAAGTGTTTATAGCCCGATGTAGAAAACATTTTGTTTGAATGGAGTACTTTGAATGACTTTAATACATACTGTAAGTTGTTCTGCATGTCAGTGCAACACAGTGGTACACTTGAAAAGTATGTGTATGGTTATGGTTCTGATTAACAAAACAAAATGAATGTGTTTGTACAGCTGGAAATTGAATGCAATTGTACTGCACTGTATGTAACACTAAAAGGTTTTGTTTATTGGTTATTAGATGGTGCATTGTTTAGTTTATTGTTTTTGTTTTTAATTGATGCAAGCAGCACTGTTTAATACTTTTCTTTTAAATTTGAATGAATACAACACATTTGCAAATGCCATTGCAGCTGGAACTATTGTCCAAGTATGGTTTTGGAAAGAAATGTTCAATAAAGCAAAGAAGATATGTTCTTGCACTTGTTTGGGTACTTGATAAGCTCAAGTAAAATACCGGTAGGTTAATACAGATGTGATGTGGGATCTATAGCTTGATTTTACACTATGTTAAGTATTACTTTTTAAAATTTGGAAATTTTGAAAAACGGAATAGTTTTCTAGCAGTTTAACTAAAAATGAAAAACACTCTAAAATGATTACTGGAATAATAATGTTGTAAATCTGTGTATCTTTCTTTATTTATTGGGTTTGAGCGTGTAGGAAAAAAAAATTAATTGTAATGAAAAGTATTTTAAACACAAAAAAATGTCCTAAAATTGAACTCTCAAAAAGGGGGGAGTTTTACGCCAGTGTGACCTATAAAACAATTTTTACGGTAAGTGCTAGAGAGCCAATACAATGGATTTGGAACCAGACTTTGATATTAGTGTGCTTGAAAAGTATTATTGCTAAGATGTGTTACGTGTATCTTTAGTTCATTCTGTTATAGGAAATGCTCTTGTCTACCATACCACTGTTGCTGTCCTTGTGGTACTGACACTGTTGTCCATTAGTACAGTACCACTGCACACCAGGATCACAAGCTAGATAGATACAGGTATTGAAAACCTTAGTTTGAAACTTGCAACATTATAGCTAATACAGTGTGACACCAGCATAGTGTGTTCTATTGTCCACAAACCAGCCTATGGTCAATCTAGCAGTCAATAGTCAAACAGCCATTGCCTTCTGACGTAACGCAGAAGTCAACAGGCAAAACACTATTGCCCGCTGACATCACAGGGTTAATTAAACAGATACTGACTACATTTCCCACCTTCAAGTGGAAAACTTCTCATTGAGTTGAAAAAGTGACCCTCAGTGACCAATATTGCTCACTGTTAGCCACTTATTCAATCCTTAGGGCAACAGTTTTTTCACTAGAAGACTCCATTTCAGTCTGTATTTCTATATTACTGGTAAGAAAACCACATTTTAAAAAGACTGTTGAAATCACAGAGAAGGTAAGGACACGGTGGAGCGAGTGTCATTCTTTGCTGCTGCTCCTGTGACTTTAAGAACTCTACTGCCCGGCACAGGTATATCAGAATCGCTAACATTGCAGCGACTCCGATGTTATCAATTAAACCCTGGAATGAAGCTTTCAGGAAGTGGAAGATTAATTATCAGAAACACCTGCTCACATTTTGCCAAGATGAACAGATGCAGCCATCTAAAATGTACAAAAGGCAGAATACAAAATGTGCAAAACATAAAATAAAATGCCATCTGCTATATACTGCTAAAGTCCAAAAAAGAAGCAATTTGACATATTAGATAAACACAGCAGCACTTTCACATGTGCAGGGATTGATGCTGGGGTCTAGCTCATCCCTCAATTCAGCTATGAGGTCAAGGATGACCTGCGGAGTGAGACGATAACACCTTACCACCCCTGACCCTGGGGTTGAATATGCGGGGTCTTCTTCATCTTGCCCTTCTCCTCCGAACGTATTCCTGCCTCTCCTCAACAAGAGGAAGTGTACCACAGCAGCCATCCTGAAGCCAATGACAGGTCTCTGCAGGTGTGTGCTTTTATACAGCTCTTAGTTACTCACTTCTCCAATGGTTTGCACCGTGTAAGAAGAGGTGTGAAGTTTTTCTAGGGTCAGCAATTGCCCAAGTGGAAGGCAAAATCCTTACATCACATTATAATGTTTGCACTTGCTTAGTATCCAGGTCCTGCCCAATTCCATACTCTTTTCTCCATTTGAATGTATTTCAATATAATTTTAATGGATTAATGATGGCAGAGTACAAATTTGATAGTGGGTGCAAAATGTTGTGATTTTGAAAGTGAGTTCCGATGTTTCTTACTTTCAAGTCCAGATAAGTGTAGTTTATTGAAGATAAAAGTTCTGAGTTACAACCAAAGTTACAACCAAACATCTTAAAGCTTACATGGTAACAACTGTTTGCAGGTATACTCTCTCCAAGCATGGATCAGAGTAATACAAAGCACATTTCAGTATTCTCAGTTTAAATGCAGTCTTTCAGTGACATCATGATTTCTCTTTAAAATCACAAGAGAACACATTTCCAAGTTTTTACAATCCTTACATCAAAAGAATCACATCCTACATGGTCTGTGCATCTAATTTCAAATGCTATTTTGTCCTTCTTCCTAAATTGAGGCCTACACCCTTTTGTTCATTTCCTTAACTCTTTGATGGGAATAAAGAGAGAGATAGCTTCCTGAAGTTTCCACCATGAGAGACACCTATTTTGTCAGAGGTGTCACCTCTCTGGTACACCTCTTACAGGAGACAATAGTCATAAAACTGAAAGCAGCTTTCACAGATCTCCATTTGTCTGTCTTTCCCACAATTAACAAGAAACATTACTTCATTCTATACTAAATCTAACATCTTTCTGAAGTCTAATCAATTTACTTATTTCTAAATAAATGTATTCCTACACAGAACGGCACGTGTACACCATTCTTTACATATGCTGCATTTTTAGCAGCTGCTAAAATCAGACTTTACGGCTGCTAAACACGATTTACAGCAGCATTATGGGGGTTTTACACCCGTAAATCGCTTCATGGGTATCCTTACATCAAGGTGTTGGTGGACACAAAAGAGCACATTGTTTGGATTGTGTTGTGACCGATGTAGTGCTTTTAACCTCCATCACTAATAAGCATACAGTCGGCAACATAATTAACTCTGAGTCCCGAACCCATCCCCCCCACCCCCCCAGCCTGTGGCAGGTAAAATAAAGTGACACCTGGTGTGTTGGCCTTGTCCTCTAGGTGCTGGTAGCTCACCAACATCCACTATGGCGCGTCTAGGTGTAAATAGACGATTGGCTTGGCGGTTCTCCTGTGCTGTTGTGGGGAGTACATCTGATCAGTAAGCAGTTCTAATTTCAAGCCATTGCTGGAACCTTAGTAAGCTGCTGTCATTGTGTATTCTTTCAGGATTTCTATCCATTACAACTGGATTGTAATTCAAGATTATTTTGCTCTAATATTGATGAATTATGCTGAAACGATGGAAAACGCATTTTGTGAATGACTTCATCTTTAAATGTTTCTTACAGTGTAATTGGAAATGACAGGTTTCATTCTGGCAAATATTGCGCACAAGTAAAACTGTTAACTGGTTTATAGAAGGAGTAACTTGAGTGGAATGAGTTCATCACTTTTCCTCGATAGTTATAATCTGATTTCACAGAAATAAATTGCCCACTTAATATTTCTAGGTGCATTTGATAAGGAAAAGCAATCATTGCTCAGTGTCTAGCATTTAGCTTCTCCTCCCTTCTATTATAAGGGATATAAAGAAGGTTCTAAAATCCCCATTATCTCCAGAGATTTAGCAAAGTATCTTACTGCTATGAAAACCAGTCTGCTCTACAGATGTTGCATCCAGGCTCCTCAATCTCCTGATTCATTTTCAGCAGTAAATACAATGAACGTGCTTGTGCCAGAGCAGCCCCTTTAAGCCATCTTATTATTGACTTCTGTACACAATGCTGTGACATACACACTTGCTCATAATTCTGAAAAATACAAAAGGGAACATGAGCATCCATACGCAACATTTTGCCAAGTAAATATATTTTTATTTTCCCTTATGTTATCTTTAATATTGGAACATAACATTTGACCTAGTGTGATAAAATAACCAAAAAAGATGTTTACGTTTTTAACGAATACATGAAATTTATTGGTTTTAAAATCTGCTAACATAGAAGGGAAAAAGAACAAGAGTGTGTCACAGGCGGCTGATGTGGGTGACGCTAGACCAGGGAGTAAACACACACAGGAGAACTAACTGTGGGGTGTAATAAGCTGCTGCGCTCATGTTTATTCATTAAACAAAATGAATAACACACTGCTAAACAAAACAGAAAACAAAACGGCCCTATGACCAAACAAACAATAACAATACGAACATACACTATACAACACAAATAACAATCACACCCATCACCATATAACAATACACATTTACACTAATAAGCAACAACCAATAGCCTACCATAATAATACACCCAAAATACAGCAATAATAATAATAAAAATAATAATAATAATAATAATATAAATTTATATATACAAAATAATACAAAGGGGCGGGGCTCCCTGTCACAGTAGATCTGGTGATTTCAACCTGCAAATAAAAAAATAAATATATAAGTAAAGGTATTCCAGTAGTACTTGCAGTCCATGCACCAGACCCGGCACTAGATTTACTGGATTCGGGGATATCTTACATATACCACTGCTGCACCGCCATTTCCCACCAGCACGACCATTCCATATTTTCACCACAATCTCTGCTTTTCACCTATCACCTCACCGACGGCTATATGGGCACTCCAGAGATTTAATATGCTGTTAATAAGACCCATGCAGCGATTTTGGAATCACAAACTGAAAATCATGATCTGATATCAAATTAATAAATAATGAAAAATATTAGATTATATTGACATTATTATTATTATTATTATTATTATTATTATTATTATTATTATTATTATTGTTGTTTTCTCAGATTTTATTAATTATTTTAATTGCAGTATTGCTACTTCCAATTTGGCACCGGTGAATAAATAACTGAGAGTAATAAAAAAGGTGGT
>CM060276.1:11435244-11487744 GCA_030684275.1 Acipenser oxyrinchus oxyrinchus
GGAAGGGTGGGCGAGAATCACTGACACAGGAGACAGAAAACTGGGTTTCTAAACACCACTTGGGTGCACTATTTATTTTCAGCCACAAGGTGGCACTGCAACACCGTTGTTACCAACGATGGTAAAGGTGGTGACAGGTCACTGGTCGCGCACACGCAGGTGCACTAAATCATAGGCAAAACAGAAGGCACAAAGAAAACAACAAAAATAAACACTGTTAACAAAACTCTACAAAATAAAAGGTGCTGTACTTTGCAGCTGATTCCCCAACCGCCGCTTCCTCAAGACGGCCCGGGACTCCGTCCCTACACTAACCCGTGTTCCCTCACTTCTCTATATAAACTCTGGGGTCTGCCCATTCATTCCCCGCTACACAATATCCTTCCCTTTGTGTTTTCCTTTGCGCTGGTTTGGCGGTCTCTTCCAACCCCGCCCGTCCGTAACGCCTCCACCAGCTTACTCATCTAAAAAGGGCAGACCTGAGGGAACAACACAGTATCTGTTTATAGGCCGGACAATCCCCATGAGCCCGCCCCAGCCACTCAGAGAGAGGGAAAGCACACACACCCTCTTCCCCACCTCTCTGTGTCACTGCCATGACTGACAGGCGGATTCCCGGGACTGCCGCCTCTTCCTGCAGCATCGCAGATACGCCAGACGGCCAGTCCAGGTCTCCCCTGTTACACATCTTCCCCCAGAATGGCACCACCGTCCATTCGAAATCCTACACCCCATGCCTTCCCGAGAGAAAAATCAGCATTTTGATGCAGCTTTCCTGCTCGGTGGACAACCCTGAAGGCATAGGGCTGCAGGGCCAAGTACCACCGGGTGATTCTGGCGTTGTTATTTTTCATCCGGTGAAGCCACGCTAAGGGGCATGATCTGTCACCAGGGTGAAGTGTCGCCCCAGGAGGTAGTACCGAGTGACTCGACTGCCCACTTTACCGCGAGACACTCCTTCTCGATGGTACTGTAGTTCTTTTCACGGGAAGGAGCTTCCTGCTGATATACAGGACCGGTGCTCACTTCCCGCACCTCCTGAGACAACACTGCCCCGAGACCTGTCTCTCTGACGCATCCGCCTGCAAGGTGAACCTCTTACCAAAATCAGGACTGCACAGCACTGGCTTGCTACACAACCTTCGCTTCAGAGCGAGAAAGGCCCTCTGGCACGGCTCCGTCCACTGAACCGTATTTGGGGCAGCCTTCCGGGTGAGGTCTGTCAAGGGAGCAGCCAGCGTGGCGAAGCTCGGAATGAACTTCCTATAATAGCCCGCCAGTCCCAAGAAAGAGCGCACCTGGGTTTTAGTCGTAGGGACCGGCCAGTCAGCCAAGGCTTTCACCTTAGCAATCAGCGGTCTGATCTGGCCGCTCCCTACTCGATACCCCAAAATCCCCCGCCTCACTCTCCCCAAGGGCACACTTCTTGGGGTTAGCAGTGAGCCCACCCCCCCGCAAGGATCGCAGCACCGCCGCTACCTTACACAGATGACTCGGCCAATCCTCACTGTGGATAACCACGTCATCTATGTAAGCAGCGGCGCATCTGCTGATGGGGCCGCAAAATACGATCCATCATCCGCTGGAACGTGGCTGGTGCTCCGTGCAACCCAAAGGGCATGGTCCTAAATTGGTATAACCCGAAGGGAGTCGAAAACGCCGTCCTCTCTCTGGATTCTGGGGTCAGGGTATCTGCCAGTACCCCTTCGTTAAATCCAGTGTCGCCATAAAGTGAGCCGTGCCTAGACGCTCCAGCAACTCATCTACCCGGGCATGGGATAAGCGTCAAACTTCGATTTTTCATTAACTCGCCTGAAGTCAATGCAAAATCGAAGTTGACCCGCCTGGCTTATCCACTAAAACAATTGGACTGTTCCAGTCACTCTGGGACTCTTCTATCACCCCCAGTCTCAGCATCTCATCAATCTCCGCTTTTATTACCTGTCTTTTGCGCTCAGGTATACGGTATGGCCTCTGGCGAACTGGCGCCTCGCTCAATGTCAATGTGATGATGGGCTACCCGAGTCCGCCCGGACGGGAGAAAACACATCAGGAAATTCCGTCACCAGTGCCCGAGCCTGACATTTCTGTGTTGGTGTCAGATTTTCCGCAATCTGTACCGACCCTGTTTTCGCCAACACAGAAAGATCAGGTCCTAGGTCTGTGACGCCATCTGCCTGCGCCACTACCAATGCCTCTGGTTGCAGCCAGGGCTTCAAGAGGTTTATATGATAAATGTGTTTCTCTCTCCGCCGCCCGCTGGCAGATCTCATAGTCCACCCTCCCAACCCGGGCGTAACCTCAAAAGGTCCTTGCCACTTAGCCAGAAGTTTCGACTCAGAACTGGGTAATAATAGAAGTACTTTATCCCCGGCTGAAATGTGCGTAACCGGCTCCTCTGTTGTACTGTGTCTCCTGTCTGTGCTGAGCCTGCTGCAAATTGTCATGCGCCATTTTCCTACAGACTCAAGACGCTTGCGCAGGTCCAACACATACCGGACTGTATTAGTCGAATTATCCTGCTGTTCCTCCCACATCTCTCTGACCAGATCAAGCACACCCCGGGTCTCCGACCATACAGCAGCTCGAATGGCTAAAAACCCGTGGAAGCCTGGGGTACCTCTCTGATCGCAAAGAGAAGAGGAGGAATCAGCTGGTCCCAGTAACGCACATCACTACTAATAAATCTGCGCAACATGTTCTTAAGGGTTTTATTAAACCGCTCCACAAGACCGTCGGTCTGAGGATGAAATACCGAGGTCCTAATGGTCTTAATCCCCAAAAGTTTACATGTTCCACGGATTAGTCGGGACATAAAGTTGGTGCCTTGGTCGGTTAGTATTTCTTTGGGAATCCCGACTCGGAAAAGACCTTCACAAGCTCGTTGGCAACAGATTTGGCCGAGGCAGAGCGAAGGGGAATGGCCTCGGATAACGCGTGGCGTAATCCAGAATGACCAATAGGTGTGTGTATCCCGCCGCACTCCTCTCCAGTGGCCCAACCAAATCCATTCCAATACGCTCAAACGGAGCTTCCACCAGGGGCAACGGCACCAATGGGGCTCGTGGGACGGCTCTAGGACTAGCCTTCTGACACTCCCCACAACGCTCGCAAAAACGCCTGACGCCACCATCCAGCCCCATCCAGTAGAACCGTGACACCAGCCTTGCTTTAGTCTTATCCCTGCCCAGATGACCAGACAAGGGAATAGCGTGAGCAAGCTGCAACAAATCCTCCTTAAAGGGTTGAGGAATCAGCAACTGGTGACGACTTCCCGGTCTGGGGCAATTTGTCAACACGGTACAGAAGGTCTCGAGCGATTTCAAAGTGAGGGTACGTGGCGGCGCTGCCTGGGCTCGACCACCCGACCATTAACCACAGCTGCTTGGTCAAAGAGCCTGCCCAGCACGCCGTCACGCCTTGCTCGAGTCGGAAGTCACGGGACCGAGCTAAAAATCAGCTCCCATGGCTTCCAGCTCGGGATCAGGTCGGTCCTGAGCGGAGGCAGCCGAACCAGACCCCTGCGCTGGCTCCGCGGCCTCCCCCAGACTCTTCACCAATCGCCCCACCTGAAACTTCTCGACCCTCCATTGCCAGCCCTCATTCTTAGCGGCCCGGCGCCCCGCTTAGTTTTACGAGGTTTAAATTTATGGCAAAACCACTCCGGTCACGAAAGGGAAAGATCTCTCCAATCACTTCCTCTTTCTTAGCCAATAGGGAGGACGGGCCGCCAGGGCAGCCAACCAACTCTTGAACTGCCCACAGTCCCGCCCCAGAACTACCGGTACTGGCAATCGAGGACACAACCCCACCTGCACCTGCGCCACCTGCTGGCCAATTTTCACCGTTATGCTAACCTTAGGATAAGACCGACATCCCCATGAATACACTTAATATGCACCCGTCCCAATATTTGCTTATGCCCCGGTGAGATTAGGCTCTCCTGTACCAGGGACTGACCACACCCTGAGTCCAAGAGAGCCTGGGTTTTGTACCATCCACGGACACAGGAATAACAAAACCCGCCTGCTGAAGTGACTGAGGTAATTGAACATGCTTACCTGGTCGGCCGAGGTCACAATCCATCACAGGGCAATCCCGAGCGATGTGACCCACCTCCCTGCATGTCCAACACCTCGGTGAGCTGGTTTCCTCCCTGGAGCTTCGCAAGAGGCGGAAAGACCGAGCCATCAAAGAGGCTCGACGATAAGGTGGCCGCGCGAGACCCCGGTCCGACACCGTAGCAGCCCGTGGGTCACCCCACCCTGCCCCGGTCCCCGGGCCGGGAACTCCCGCCGACACCCCCCGTCCAGGACCCTGTCTACCCCTTCCCCCCAGTCCCTTCACCCTCTCCTGGGCCAATGAGGGGGTCGGTCCGGTAGCCCCACTTCGTCCAGGCAGTCTCGCTGGCGTTGGCTCCGCTGCCTGGTACTGCTCCGCCAACTCGACCGCCCGGTCCAAAGTGGCAGGTGCCTGCCGCTGTACCCATAGCCGAGGTCCCGGAGCCAAACACTCCAGAAAACGCTCCACCACGCATCATCTCCACCAACCTGGCTTTGGTGTTCACGTCCGGTTCAGCCATCCCATAGCGTAATCCTTCAGGCGGTGGGCTATTGTTCGGGATGCTCCTCCGAGGTGAAACGCGTCTCCCGAACTTTCGCCGGTAGCCCTCTGGCGTGGCCCCCACACGATTAAGGATGGCTGCTTTTAGTGTGGGGTAATCCACCATGCGTTCGGCGACAGCGCTCGCCGCTGCTTGTGCTTCTCCCGCCAGCTGGGGCAAGAGGTAGCTAGCCCATTGTGCCGGGTCCCACCCGCCGAGGTCGCCATAGCCTCAAAGACCTCTAAATAGGCTTCAGGGCGATCATCCGCTGTCATTTTAGTCGGCCTCTGCAACCTGGGATCTGGACCTGCCGGTCTAGCCGCCCCTGCACCGCAGCAGTGAGGGTCTGGCGCAGGAGGTCCATCATGGCTGCGAATTGCGTGGCATCCATTTCTGCTCCTTCTGTGGGTGCACTGCTTTTATGGGCAATGCCAGTGAATCCCACTTCTGACACCACGTGTGGAAGGGTGGGCGAGAATCACTGACACAGGAGACAGAAAACTGGGTTTCTAAACACCACTTGGGTGCACTATTTATTTTCAGCCACAAGGTGGCACTGCAACACCGTTGTTACCAACGATGGTAAAGGTGGTGACAGGTCACTGGTCGCGCACACGCAGGTGCACTAAATCATAGGCAAAACAGAAGGCACAAAGAAAACAACAAAAATAAACACTGTTAACAAAACTCTACAAAATAAAAGGTGCTGTACTTTGCAGCTGATTCCCCAACCGCCGCTTCCCAAGACGGCCCGGGACTCCGCCCTACACTAACCCGTGTTCCCTCACTTCTCTATATAAACTCTGGGGTCTGCCCATTCATTCCCCGCTACACAATATCCTTCCCTTTGTGTTTTCCTTTGCGCTGGTTTGGCGGCTCTCTTCCAACCCCGCTCCGTCCGTAACGCCTCCACCAGCTTACTCATCTAAAAAGGGCAGACCTGAGGGAACAACACAGTATCTGTTTATAGGCCGGACAATCCCCATGAGCCCGCCCCCCAGCCACTCAGAGAGAGGGAAAGCACACACACCCTCTTCCCCACCTCTCTGTGTCACTGCCATGACTGACAGGCGGATTCCCGGGGACTGCCGCCCTCTTCCTGCAGCATCGCGCATACGTCAGACGGCCAGTCCAGGTCTCCCCTGTTACAGGTGGTATATTGGAATGTGTACATTATTTTTTATATTAGAATAAACAAATAACACAGCTACATGATAGCAGCATTTACGTTTTTTTATTCTTATCGTAGCTTACTTCATATAGTGAATAACAACTTACTGCAAGCAAAAAAGTGGATGGTTCCTGTATGGAGAAAAGTATACAGATTATTAATTTCATGAAACTAAAATCATTTACAAATATTGTGAGGAAAATAACTTACAGAGTTTAAAAAGTGACCACAAATGCCAATACTAGAATGTGTGTCCTACACGAGAAAAGATTTAGAAAATTTTAACCTTTATAAATATTTTTCGGGAGTAAAACCATTTACCTCAACCGCCAGTCTTGACAGTCTCTGAGAAAGACGTTCATCTTGAGAAAGTCTCATGAGGGAGAGAGCTTGTGAGGTGTTTGAATGTCGGTTTAAGGTTGGTCTATGGTTTCTCGAACACAAACAGCATTTTTAAATAGCCTTGTTATATATGTTTATGATTTTATTTTATTGTATCACCAATATGTGTTTTCTTTATACAAGTGTACAATTGTAAAGGTTGAAAAACCAAATATATCATCTCAGTTGAAGCTAGGATAGGTTGGTTGGCCCCGCGTTGGTCAAACACCTTTCGCTGCCCGTGATGATTTGCCATTTATCACTTTTGACACCTCAATTTTGGGGTTTCAGAAGATTGAAATAGTGTATTAAAACATTATTATTATTATTATTTGTTTATTTAGCAGACGCCTTTATCCAAGGCGACTTACGGAGACTAGGGTGTGTGAACTATGCATCAGCTGCAGAGTCACTTACAATTACATCTCACCCGAAAGACGGAGCACAAGGAGGTTAAGTGACTTGCTCAGGGTCACACAATGAGTCAGTGGCTGAGGTGGGATTTGAACCGGAGACCTCCTGGTTACAAGCCCTTTTCTTTAACCAATGGACCACTCAGCCTCCTGTTCATGTTCTTTTAATAGTATAGCAGAAGTATGATTTTATGTTTGCTTGACTATATTTTATTAGTAGTGTTCCTATATGGGTTTTGCTCATAAGTCATAACACCTGGCATCTGCATATGATTTAACCTTTTTCATTATGTAATATTAATTATATTCTATAATACTAATTTCTTTATTACATAACTATAATTTTAAATGATTTTCCAGGCTGGAGGTATACACAACATGTAGAATTAACAGTATTTTAAATGATATCCAGGCTGGAGGTATACACAACATGTAGAATTGACAGTATTTTAAATGATATCCAGGCTGGAGGTATACACAACATGTAGAATTAACAGTATTTTAAATGATATCCAGGCTGGAGGTATACACAACATGTAGAATTAACAGTATTTTAAAATAATTTTCCAGACTGGAGGTATACACTAAATGAGTTGGTAAAATAAGGACAGTGGATAATGGCACTTTTTGATTTATACCTTACAGTTTACAGGTTATTATTTTTATATGGCAACACAGTTTATTGTGAGCAAGATGAAGTGAACAAGTTCATGTCTAATACAATTCATCAATCTGGCATGTCTGCTTTATAGACAACTGGCAATGTTTTCTCAGTAAAACTGTTTGAATATAGCATGTATGCACTTGTATAAATCCCAGTGGTTAACTTTGAGAATAGGGTGTTTAATTTTGCTTTTCGTTTGCATGACTTGACTGTCTTCATGAAAAAATGATTATTAAATAACTAGTAGGCTCTATAATGTTATTGTCCAAGTGAATTTGAAAGCTGCATTTTCTTGTAGCTTACCAAAATATCTTTCAATGACAGGTTAGTAAACTTACTCACAATAACGAATTCATGCATAACCACCTGACACAAGCAGGACAAATCCATAGCAGCAACCTAGTATCCAATCAGAAACCTCTTTTTCAATAACTATATAGGTGGAGTGAGTCTCTATAGCAATTAACATTGTGACAATGGCTTGGTTTACATACCAAATAACATACCATTTTTGTCATGCTATTGTGGGGGTACCTTTCAGGTAATTTCGTTTTTTGTGTGTTTTTTTTAGGGAGAGAAATTCTCCTTTAAAATTCAAATGACTTAATTAATATTATAATAAAGGAGGGTATATGTGTATATGTTTTGCTGAAAACTTCATTTAGTTTCATTTTTTCTCCCTGCACTTGTAAACACAAGGGCATTTTCTTTGTGTTTATTTTATTTTTTCTCTTGTTTTTTAACATACTGTAGTGTTTTGCCAGAGGCAAGAAATGGAGAAGACATGCTGCTTTCAGTTTCATTATTTGTATTAATTTGCATGCTATCTCCACGTCCACTCAGAGATCACTGTTCTGTCCGCTTCGCTTCATGTCAGGAACCACACACTGAGCAGCGCTGCAGCCCTCCTTATAGGCTTAGCCTGCCCCCTTATGCAAAAGTTACCAGGCTTAGGACACATCCCATTGGCCAACACCAGGACCAATGGGCACAGACAAACAAACAACAACCAATGAGGACACACAGATAACAACCAAGAGGAACGGACCAAAGCAGACAAACAAACAGCGGGTCACATGGTACGGGGAAACACAAACACAAAAGATAAACAAGCAATGGTGGAATACAGCGGGGAGGGAATAACACACACAGCATGCAAACACAAAACAGTACATAAACACAAATGCACGGATCGCTACACTAGTATTTATTTATTTATTTAAATTTTTTACCCCAAAGGTACTTGTTTTTTGTTTTTATTTATTTTATTTTGAGCACAAAACTGTTTTTAGTTTTTATTTAACTTATTTGTTTTAAACCCCCATTTCTGCTGTGTGCAGAAAGGGGGAGGGGCAGGCAATTGAGGTAGACTGTGTGCTTCAGTTTGTTCTGCCCTTGTCTTTTCTTTTTTTTTTTTAGTTATTTTTTGTAATTTTCTCTCAACCTTTTTTCCTGCCCTTTGTTTTAAAAAGGGAGTAACGGAAAGGAGAGAGAAAAAAAAATCTGTGTTTGTATTGTGTGTGACTCTGCACTGCTGAATATTGCAGTGTAGGTGGTTTTGTCTAGTGTTGTGTTGTGCTTGTGTGACCCTGTACTGGTGATTTTTGCAGTGCAGGGTCTTGTTTCTTTATTAAAAAAATAAAAAAAATAACCCCTTCTCAGATGAGGCCCTTGTGACACTCTGTGCTACAGGGATTTGGTGATTTTGGGAGATGGCTGTATTACACTAAAATTACCATGTTTCCTTTCAGATACCCCAGGCAAACAATTTATTTATAATTTTTTTTGTCACACTGAAATTTTCATTTTTTGGTCATGTGACCACAAAATACAGCTATTATAAACAAAATGCAGCACAACACCATCTACTGTTCCTGTCTTTTCCTTAAAAGACCCAAGTCCACGCCGTTTCACGCGAATGTCAGGGTCCATATTACACCCAGGTAATCTGTTGGATCGTACTGTGCTTAAGTTCTGTACTCCTTTTTTGGCAAGCTCTACCTGCAACTTCACACCACAAAAACAGTTATCAAAGTACAATTTGTCGTTTCTGTGCTGTGGAACAACGCTAGAGAGACAAAGTACAACATTTCCACTTGCCCCAATGACTGCCAATCCCAGGGATTCCAGTGTTTTGCCAGTGTATACCTCAAAGTTGTGAATAATGCCACTGCACCTAGCCATGACCATTATTTTATAGCCCCATTTTTTCGGCTTCTTTGGCAGGTACTGCTTTAGTTTGACGCCCCTTGAAAGGCATCATTTGCTCATCAATAGATCATTTTTCAGTCATAAGCGGACCATTCATTTTTTTGACAAGATGGGTAATGAGGGGACGAATAGTGATTTTGATGAACTGTCTATCACTATCTCCCTAAGCTATCTGTGCTGAATTGTCATTAAAATGCAGGGACTGTTTTATAATTTCCCATCTATTTAGTTCATTATACCAGCAACTTGTAGAATCCTACAATCAGAGCTCCAGCACATGCAAGATGAAGGCAAAGAAGAAAATAACGGTCCCTAAAAACTGCTCCAATTCCTGTATGCTCAGATTTACTGGTTTGTTGGGATTTTGTTGCATTGCATACAAATTTGACTGTTCAAATTTGAAAATATTGAAAATATTGCAATGGCGTTAATACATCAGCCACCTCAGGCAATGCATCTAGCCATCTAGGATACGTAGGACAATGGTTAGCATGAGCTGCTGTGCAGGTTGGTGTCCCTGATATCTGCTGGACAGCCTGTTCTTCTGCTCCCCTTTCGTCATCAAATGATTCAGATTCAAGATTGTCATTGTCTGCAAGAAAAAAGTATAGTTTCTGATATTTTGTTTGCAATGTAAATAGTAAAAGAATATAAAATGTAAGCAAATTAGAAAAACATTGTTATATTTCTATTTTCATCTAAATAGAGTCCTTGAAAGATGAAAGTGTATGTCATGCACTATATTAACTGCTAAACTAGAGTACCTGGAACAAAATAATTACAACTCAATAAATCATTTCTCTATGAACACACTGCTTCTCAAACCTGCTTGCAGGATCCATTCCTCATCACTGCCTCTATACTCTATCTCACTATCAGAAGGGATGCATCTAACTCAAGTGTGTGCCGTCAGCCAACCGCTTTTTTTCACACTGCGGACTCACCATACAGCCACCCAAGAGCTACAGCGTCGGAGGACCACGCAGGTCTTGGGCAGCTTACAGACAAGCCCACAGGCGCCCGGCCAGACTACAGGGGTCGTCGGTGCGCGGTGAGCCGAGGACCCCCTGGCCGAACTTAACCCTCCCTCCCCCTGGGCGACGCTTGGCCAATTGAGCGCCGCCCCCTGGGAGCTCCCGTCCTCAGTCGGCAAAGGAATAGCCTGGACTCGAACTCACGACATCCAGACTATAGGGCGCATCCTGCACTCTACGCAAGTGCTTTTACTGGATGCGCCACTCGGGAGCCCTTCAGAACAGAGATTTTGAAGCCTTTATATTATGTTGTACACGGTAGAGGGTAAAGAAGATCAATCTGTGAAATGCGGCAAACTCTTATCTAAACTGTATCTCCAACACCAACTCAATCAGACACAACAAACTCTGAGATAGGTTTCAAGTACAGCAACTGGAATACAAAAAAAAAATCAGGTGGTTCCTCATGTTTATTTTAGCCTCTCATCGCTGACTCACACAGCACTGGAGAAAAAAAAAGACCTACCTCCCCACACACGTGATACGTTTCAATTGTGTCGACATGATAGCCTCATTAGTAGAGGTAACTTTCTTGTACTGTCACAGCAACAAAAACATAATGCTGAAAATAATCAGATGTGTCACTTCAAAGCTAATTTAATAAAATACAAGATGGTAACACAGCTCCTAATCAAAGGATAACTTGTATTATCGATCCTCATTGCAGTGAAACAAGCTTCATGCAGCTTGTTTTAAATTCACTCTCGATGTATCACACAGCTGTAGCGAGCGCTAGCATTGGAACAGGCTGCAATTACATTTCATAACTGTCCGCATCCGCAGTGGGGGTCACTGAGGGGGCAGGGGAGGGGCCCCCAGAGCAACAACTGCCTCAGCTTCCCTCCTCTAGCGGTGACAGGGGTCACATCTATGAGTTGCAGCTTACTAAAACTGGGTTTACAAGAAGTTTTTAGGTTGTGCTGAAGAACCGCAAGTGCAGTCTGCCTCATTTGGCCACGAAAAAAAATAAAAACAGACATTGTCTTACACAAATACCAACATATATTTATTTACATATTATGCGCAAACATATATAATATATACATGATTTCCTACAGAAGAGCTTTAGAAATGTGATCCTTATGGTAAACTGAGCTAAAATCCAGCACTTTAGGTTAATGATATACAAAATATAAAATCAACATGTTTAGTAGAGTGAATTTTCAAAATACTGGAAGTAAATCTACAACACTTGCCCACGTTTGCCACTACATAATATAATAATAATAATAATAATAATAATAATAATAATAATAATAATAATAATAAATACCTGAATCCAAATTCCACATTTATATTTATTTTTTCTATTTTTATTAAAACATTTTTTACTTGGAGCTAGCTTTAGTATTGTTTTTAAATCTTCTGAAGAGGATTGTGGATCTTGAAGTTCTCATACAGGCCTCTACTTTGAAACTACCAGGAAACTGTTTGTCAACTTGCTAAATACTGCTACATACTGCTACATGCTGCTAAATATCTCTAAACACTGCTATATATATCGCTAAATATCGCTAAATACATTTGCAGCACAACAAAGGCACAACTTCCTGGCTTATTTATTGTAAAACACCAAGACCAAGGTGTAAAATAGGCTTCCCTTTGTACAGGCCAGACCATGGAGCAACGATCGTCATGGTACTGTTATTTTTTTCTTCTTCTTCACAAGCTGTGTTATTTTTTCAAGAGACTTTTGTACATTTCTCCAGACCAAAAAGGAAGGTAACTATATGGCTAATTGAATTCACAGTGCATATCTTAGAATGTATAATGTTGTTTAAATACTTGTGATGACATCTGTTGTTTAAACTTGTGTAGGTGATACTTCTGAAGTTTTGGTCATATCGTCGATTTTTTTAAAGAATATAACTTCTGAATAAAGAAACTTATTTTTAACTTCTGAAGTAGTTGATTCTTATTCTTTGCCTGTTAAATAAACACCATCAAGAATTCTGTAGAACCCAAGGCATAAAAGATATTGCTAAAATTGAACCATTCCAGTATTATAATACTACTAAAACATAATTAGTAAATTTGCCTCACAGGTACTGAATGGTATGTTTGAGCCATATCTGAACGTGGATCTAACGTGGTTTAGTCAGGCACATTCCACATCATCACTGGCACCTCCTGTTAAAAATGCAACTGAGCAGAGAGAGTAAGCATTATATCTATGCCACCAAAGCTATTGGAAATGTTGAAGTTGCTTTGTGATGTGAAATATGAGAAGCTGAAATATGGTGCTGGCAGCAAGCATTTTAATTTTGTCTCCAGATCACTATCTGACTTCTACTGTGAGGTAAACGTCACTACAACCCCCTAAAAAAACAAAACAAGGACTATATAGACCCTACAAACACTTACAAATGCCAGGCTGAGCAACACCTTTACTGGCTTCTCTCCTTAAACACCATCATGATTGTTGGCAGGGATGGATTTAACCCCATTCCTGCCAAACTTACATTCACACAACACTATTTATACCGGCAGGGCTTCCACCCTGACCCAATTCCCATCTATTTTTTTTTTTACTATAAACATATCTCTGTTACAGAGAGATCAATGTAATCGGGCTGAACAGTGATTATAAATTTGCCTTTCCTGGGTAAAGAACTTTGAAAATCCTTCTTACTGATGCAAACGCTGCAGTCACGATCATTCCTTTCCTAAATGACTTTCAGTTAAAAAGAATATGACTATTTCTTATCCGAAATAGAATCAGTTTTTAGTGTCAAACAAGTGGGAAGTAAGCCACATACAGACACAGACAGTGCAGATACTGTTAAGCTGTGACACATGGGAGGAGATTGTTACAGGGTTGGAAGCTAAATAAGCATTTGTTCTCTTAGTGCTTTGCTTTGCATGATGATGGCAATCATTCTGAGAGGTTCATTGAATTGTTTTTAAAGGCTTGTGCTTTACTGGTACATCTGTGCGAATAAAAAAGTATACCACAAACATGCATTCCATATTCTGTTTATACCACAGGTATATAGTTTAAATAAACAGCAATACAATGTGTACATTATTACATTAAATCAATTCATTCAAGGGTTATTCTACCAGCAGACTGGTCTTTACTTTCATTTTCAACAGACTATGGTTCGACGCTGAACCCTACAGAACCCTCTTTATGGACTCTTCACAACCGTCTTTTTAGATAGAACCTTGAGCTCAGTCTGTCAATGTGCAGCCTCTCTGTTGTTTTCTACCATTACTGGTGTTAATGAAGGGGCTGCAGGCTGCTCGGATAAGTCAGATGCAGCAGATCAGTAACTGGCATTTCTTGACTAAACTTGTTCTACAGGAAATCGGGGTCCAAATCAAAACAGTAGAAAACATCTGAAATTATTTCAGATATTTTAAACCTAATGTCTTCATAGAAGTGTTATCTAATGATCTGCTACTTTGGATAAAATTTCCTTTTGTTTTGCTGGTAATACACTTCACCCCAGTAGTGTCTTCTGGGTCAAAGCATATTAGTGGCTGAAAATATAGCAGATAATAAGGGAAGCAGCTGGTTATTGACAGGAAAGAAGCCATGGGGACATCCAGGTTTAATGACCTAGGAAGTACCAGATACAATTACATGTTTGCTAAAAACAAGTGTTTCTTTCAAAACTGCACACTTGAGACCTATACAGTGCCTTGCATAAGTATTCACCCCCCTTGGACTTTTCCACATTTTGTAGTATTACAACCTGGAATTAAAATGGATTTAATTAGGATTTTTTGTCACTGATCTACACAAAATAGTCCATAATGTCGAAGTGGGGAAAAAAATCTACATATTTTTCAAAATTATTTACAAATAAAAAAATATCCCAAACTTTGAACATCCCCCGGAGCACCGTTAAATCGTTTATTAAAAAATGGAAAGAATATGGCACAACCTAGAGAAGGCCGTCCACCAAAACTCAGTGACCAGGTAAGGAGGGCATTAGTCAGAGAAGCAACCAAGAGGCCAATGGTAACTCTGAAGGAGCTGGAGAGATCCACAGCTGAGATGGGAGAAACCGTCCATGGGATAACTATAACCCAGACGCTCCACAAAGCTGGGCTTTATGGAAGAGTGGTGAGAAGAAAGCCATTGCTGAAAAAACCCATATCAAATCCTGTTTGGATTTTGCCAAAAGGCATGTGGGAGACACAGCAAACATGTGGAAAAAGGTTCTCTGGTTTGATCAGACCAAAATTGAACTTTTTGGCCTTAGGGCAAAACGCTATGTGTGGCGCAAAGCCAACACTTCTCATCACCCTGAGAACACCATCCCCACAGTGAAGCATGGTGGTGGCAGCATCATGTTATGGGGATGCTTTTCATCGGCAGGGACTGGGAAACTGGTCAGGATTGAGGGCAAGATGGATGGAGCCAAATACAGGGAAATTCTAAAGGAAAACCTGTTTCAGTCTGCAAGAGACCTGGGACTGGGGCAGAGGTTCACCTTCCAGCAGGACAATGACCCTAAACACACAGCCAAAGCTACACTGGAGTGGTTTAAAAACAAGAACCTGAATGTCTTAGAATGGTCCGGTCAAAGCCCAGACCTCAATCCGATTGAGAATCTGTGGCAAAACTTTTGAAAATTGAAATTCACCAACGGTCCCCATCCAACTTGACAAAGCTTGAGCAATTTTGCCAAGAAGAATAGGCAAAAATTGCAGGATCCAGATGTGCAAAGCTGGTAGAGACTTACCCAAAAGACTCACAGCTGTAATTGCTGCCAAAGGTGCTTCTACCAAGTATTGACTCGGTTGAATACTTATGCAACCAACAAATGTCTTTTTTTTGTTTAATTAACTTTTGTGTCACAATAAAAAAATATTTTGCACCTTCAAAGTGTTAAGTATGTTGTGTAAATCAAATGGTAAAAATCCCAATTAAATCCATTTTAATTCCAGATTGTAACACTACAAAATGTGGAAAAGTCCAAGGGGGGTGAATACTTATGCAAGGCACTGTATAATGACTGGATGTGCATGGCAGAGAAAATGTATGGCATTTTTATGTTTGCTACAATTACAAAGATTTTGATGGGAACGAAATATGTTCACTTGGCTTGTTGGATATCTTAAATGACCAAAATGAATATTCCACATGAAGAATCCTGAAGTTAGTTAAACACATCACCCTTGTGAAGATGACTCTGTGTAAATTCTTAAAAGCAGAAGGGTTTTGTCAACAATAAAATCAATTCAGACAAGGCCCTCTGCTGATGAGAGGAATTAGAACAAAGTAAGGGTCACCTAGCAAGCCAAATTAAACCACTACTACAATTTATGAAAATTCTATTATAAACCACACAGTCATGACCCAGCAGTCAGAATTATTATATCATTAGCACAGATATTGATTTGAAATCATCTGTGTTAATAAACTTCAACTATTGCATTAATGTGTATAATTTCTACCACACACCAAACGATTTCATGTGGGGGGGGCAGGACAATATATATATATATATATATATATACACTACCGTTCAAAAGTTTGGGGTCACTTAGAAATGTCCTTGTTTTCCATGAAAACATACATGAAATGAGTTTGAATAGGAAATATAGCAAAATGAATAGGAAATATAGTCATTGACAAGGTTAGAAATAATGATTTTTAATTGAAATAATAATTGTATCCTTCAAACTTTGCTTTCGTCAAAGAATCCTCCATTTGCAGCAATTACAGCATTGCAGACCTTTGGCATTCTAGTTGTCAATTTGTTGAGGTAATCTGAAAAGATTTCACCCCATGCTTCCTGAAGCACCTCCCACAAGTTGGATTGGCTTGATGGGCACTTCTTACGTACCATACAGTCAAGCTGCTCCCACAACAGCTCAATAGGGTTGAGATCCGGTGACTGTGCTGGCCACTCCATTATAGACAGAATACCAGCTGACTGCTTCTTCCCTAAATAGTTCTTGCATAGTTTGGAGCTGTGCTTTGGGTCATTGTCCTGTTGTAGGAGGAAATTGGCTCCAATCAAGCGCCGTCCACAGGGTATGGCATGGCGTCTGCAAAATGGAGTGATAGCCTTCCTTCTTCAAGATCCCTTTTACCCTGTACAAATCTCCCACTTTACCACCACCAAAGCACCCCCAGACCATCACATTGCCTCCACCATGCTTGACAGATGGCGTCAAGCACTCCTCCAGCATCTTTTCATTTGGTCTGCGTCTCACGAATGTTCTTCTTTGTGATCCGAACACCTCAAACTTAGATTCGTCTGTCCATAACACTTTTTTCCAATCTTCCTCTGTCCAGTGTCTGTGTTCTTTTGCCCATCTTAATCTTTTCTTTTTATTGGCCAGTCTGAGATATGGCTTTTTCTTTGCAACTCTGCCTAGAAGGCCAGCATCCCGGAGTCGCCTCTTCACTGTTGACGTTGAGACTGGTGTTTTGCGGGTACTATTTAATGAAGCTGCCAGTTGAGGACCTGTGAGGCGTCTGTTTCTCAAACTAGACCCTCTAATGTATTTGTCCTCTTGCTCATTTGTGCACCGGGCCTCCACTCCTCTTTCTATTCTGGTTAGAGCCAGTTTGCGCTGTTCTGTGAAGGGAGTAGTACACAGCGTTGTACGAGATCTTCAGTTTCTTGGCAATTTCTCGCATGGAATAGCCTTCATTTCTCAGAACAAGAATAGACTGACGAGTTTCAGAAGAAAGTTCTTTGTTTCTGGCCATTTTGAGCATGTAATCGAACCCACAATTGCTGATGCTCCAGATACTCAACTAGTCTAAAGAAGGCCAGTTTTATTGCTTCTTTAATGAGCACAACAGTTTTCAGCTGTGCTAACATAATTGCAAAAGGGTTTTCTAATGATCAATTAGCCTTTTAAAATGATAAACTTGGATTAGCAAACACAACGTGCCATTGGAACACAGGACTGATGGTTGCTGATAATGGGCCTCTGTACACCTATGTAGATATTCCATTACAAATCAGCCGTTTCCAGCTACAATAGTCATTTACAACATTAACAATGTCTACACTGTATTTCTGATCAATTTGATGTTATTTTAATGGACAAAAAATTTGCTTTTCTTTCGAAAACAAGGAGATTTCTAAGTGACCCCAAACTTTTGAACGGTAGTGTATATATATATATATATATATATATATATATAGAGAGAGAGAGAGAGAGAGAGAGACTTTACTGTTTAAAAATACAATACAAACATTCAGTGTCAAAAAACATTGCAATACAGTAACAAAAGCAGGCCTGAAAAAAGTCAGGATATGTTCTACATTCTATAGGTGCAGCATTAGTTCACTCTCCTCAATCTCACACAGAACATTATTAAAACACCATGTCAGCTCAAAAACTTCCAGATTGTGCATACTTGAAACTTCAATCTGACCGTGGTTAAAACCAGCATTCTAAAAATAATAACAGAATCATGATTTAAAATACTATTCAGCTTATTTTTTCAGCTCTTTAAAATAGCTAACTTGGCTTGTCCTAGGATAAAATTAACCAGCTGAAAAATTCTCTGCTTTGCTTTAAAATATTTAAAACCAAAGATAAACATAACTTCACTGAACTGTAAACCCAATCCATGAATTAGAGTGTTCAATAAAACAAACAGTGGCTTCAGCCTGGTACAGTAAATAAAACAACAAAAAACTGTCTCTGTCTGTGAGCAGAAAGGACAGGTGTCCATCACCCCCAGGTTAATAATGCTCACAAACGAGTTGATGGAAATGATGGCGTGAAGGATTCTCCATTGCAGATCCCCTGATCTTTTTGGCAGCGGTGGTTTATATAATGTACGCCAGGCTGGCTCTGTTTGCTCTTCCACCCCCAGCCTCTCTCTCCAGTGTGTGTCAGGCAGCTCCTGAAGCTGCTGCTGATGCTAAGGCTTCACACAGGCCCTGTAACATCTTCCCATCCACAGTGGACAGAGGAAGCTCTCTCAAGCTCTCCACTGTCACTGTCCTGCCCGGTACATCAGTGTCCTGACTAACAATCGGGGATACAATCAGGGAGGGGAAAACCGAGTCAGTCTGTGGGGATTCCTTCTCTCTAATACCTGCCCCAGCAACTCCAGTGCTTCCCTGGGCAGGGCAGAGCAGAACGAACCGGAGTATGGAAGCTCTCAATTGTACAGACCAACCAAAGAATCTGGCGTCCTCCATTTATAACTATTTAAATCCAGTAAATGTCTAATTTTGAAAGCCCTGCCCCCTTTCAGCCAACTAATGAGACTGGGGGCGCCATACAGATTATTCGATGCCACCGACTCAAAGCAATCAGATTGTTAATGACTAGTGTCCTCCCCCTATAGGACATCTGTGGAAGCAGCCATCTCCATCTTTGTGACCTAGCTTCAACCTTCTCAACAACCCCAGTTCTTCTCTGCTGTGCTGTCATCTCCCAGACAGACTCCCAAGTATCGAAAGACTCCCCTGCTCCACTGCAGCCCAGCGGTTAAACCTGGGCAACGACAGCCCTTCCAATCTCCCAAAGTAGAGCAGTACTTTTTGCCCAGTTAACTTTTGCACTAGATAGCTTTTTAAGAAGTTTTTGACGAACTTGTTACCCTTCTATGTCTCTGTCATTAAGTATTATCACCGCTACGTCATCAGCATATGCTGTCATTTTCACTACTTCACTGAGACACTGGGGGATAGTTAGTGCTGTTAAACCTCTCCTTAACTTATTAATAAGGGCTCCAACACCCACCATTGCCTTACAGAGCAGAATGCATTTTTTGTGCTCCCCATCTTTTCCAAAAGAAAGTAAAAACCTTCCTGAAATGCTCATCAGCAAGTAAACAGGAATTAAAATGCCAGTGAGAGCTGTGCGCTTTAAATGAGGGAAGCAACACAGTGGCAGTAACCAAAGTATCATCTGATAAACCATTAGGGGAGATAACAACTGCTTCAAAATGCTTTAAATGATGCTTCAAAGTATAAAAATAATCCAAACAGGCCAGGGAGATATCATTGCCATTAAACTTTCATCCAAGTGTACTGGCTATTTTTTCATTACATGTCTCCAAACATCTGTTAGCTCTGAACATTTTTAAATCCTTAAAAGCTCTGTGGCAGACTGTGGGGCAGCGCAGGGGGTTCCACGCACCGGGGGGCGCTGGTCCTCTTCAGCACTGGAGGCATATGTCAGGTCATCTCCTTGTTAGTATGCCTGGAGTGGGGGTGCCCTCTCCGCCAGGTCCACCAGAGGTTTCCTCCCAATGGGGGGGGGGGTTCCAGTCCACAGCGCGGATGGCCTCCAATCCATAGCCTGTTATACTAACCTCTCTTTGTTTGGTTTCTCTTTCTAGCCTTTCCTGTCATCTATGTGTGCGGCTCTGCAGTCTCTTTCCTATCTACACGGTGTGGTTCTGCAGGGAGCCAGGGGTCCTTCTTTTGGGGGGGAAGTGAGTCTCACTCCCCTGACCGACCGGGTCAGACTCCTGCCCAAATCCCTGCCATCCCTGGCAGTTCCTCGATGGTCAGAGGGGACCGCCAGTCACATCTACACATTCACAGCTTATGCGCTAGGCTCATGGAGGCCGCAACCTGCTATCACTCTCCCTAGTTTCTATCCCAGGTCCGAGCACCTTTCTTGCCCCCTCTGAGGCAGGTCGAGTCCCCCACCCGCCGAGACACTTTTCCCTAACTCTCCACGCCACCCAGCTGCCAGCCGAAGCTGCCTGACCCGACCTGGACTTGAGAGTATCTGTCATGTTTGTCTTTTCATTCTCCTTGTCGCTCAGCAGCCAGAGGATGTTACCTGACTCAGTTCTTTGAGTACAGGGATCTGTCCAGCCTGTTCCTTGTCTAACACCATTGTCACACAAGTGCTCACACGCTCCCAAGCTCTCTGTCCATCACGACCCCCTTTTACTCTCAAGCCCTCGTAGGCGCCCAGTGAATTGTCAGTAAAAAATAATAATAATAATGAGTCTGTCAGTAAGGTGAATGAATATTTAAATATATACTGTACACACAGGCTGCGAAGCGCCACTTAATGTGAGGGCATTAATAAATAAAATAGTGAAACATTTCATATAATGACAATTATGTTAAATAGGAAATTAAATATATATTTTCTTAGAGATGTTTACAATACATGGTTATTTTGGAATGGAATGAAAGTGAAAACACTCACCCAGATAGCAGGTTATATGCCAAACTTTCCAAATAAATTCTGTCTGTTTGTATTTCTCTGGGCAAACAAGAACAAGATCAAAGATTTTTTTTTTTTTTAAATTGAGTGTCTTGGGAACAACCCTATGTGTGTGCGCAGAACTTAAAGGGTGCATAAGGACCTTTTTATTTTATTGTGTTACATGTTCCTATGTGTTGCTACAACTGTTTACGTAAGGTGTGTGTATTGTTTTAATTTTTTGTTTTTACATTTTGACCACTTTTTTTAAACTTTTAAATCGCATTCCCTGCCTCAAGATGGCTTCACATGTACCCGCATGGACCTCTCATAACTACATTTCCCATCATCCTTTGAGCAGGGGACACTATGTAAAATGTATGAGCTATACATTAAATTAATTTTCTAGAATGCGTCCATGAGTAAAAAAAAAACCCAAATAGCTTTGACTAGAATTGATTTTGATCAAGGGCTAACAGTAGCTGCTCAGTTGGCAGGTGCTTCCATATCCAAAAATACACAAATTGCTGATGTTGAAAAGTCTTAAGAGTGGAGACTTCATGGGTGGCAGCAGGTCATATAGGAGCAGGTCATTTTTCATTCATCCATGCTTAAAACTGAAATCCCTGTTTGCAATTCCTATCCTTGACTGAAACATGAATTTGTCATTCATAAAGTTTTTTTTTTTTTAATTGGGCTAATACGTTAACAATAACAAGAAAGTACCAACAACAACAGCATGCACAAGAGTTTGGAATATCTGACTAAATTAAAATACAAACAACATCAGAATTAATCTTCTAAAAACAGTCATGCAAACTCTACTAAAAGCTTCTCAGAGTGCAGCAGAATTTTTTTTTTTGTACGAATCATAATTCAGGTCACCTTGTTCTTTCTCTTGAGGAATGGATAATAAGGACACCCAGTTGAAAAAGCGGGTATTTTATAATTGGCATCCCACCATACACAAAATGTCTACTTCAGCATTACAAATGTCTTTTAACGGCATAATGAGTTATATAGGGCATCATATATTACGAGAATGTCTAAAACAGAACCTGAACAAATTTGATAAGCACTTAAAAAAATTTAAAAAAACCTGCTGTACTTTCTATGTTTAACTGGTTGTTTCTCAGTATTGAATACAAATAGTGAAAAACAATAATTTTTCCATGCTAAATGAGGATATTCAGAGGGTTCCTGTATGACTCACCTGGTAAAGGAGGGTTCCTGTATGACTCACCAGGTAAAGGAGGGTTCCTGTATGACTCACCAGGTAAAGGAGGGTTTCTGTATGACTCACCAGGTAAAGGAGGGTTTCTGTATGACTCACCTGGTAAAGGAGGGTTTGTGTATGACTCACCTGGTAAAGGAGGGTTTGTGTATGACACCTGGTAAAGGACAGTTCCTGTATGACTCACCTGGTAAAGGAGGGTTTGTGTATGACACCTGGTAAAGGACAGTTCCTGTATGGCTCACCTGGTAAAGGAGGGTTTGTGTATGACACCTGGCAAAGGACAGTTCCTGTATGACTCACCTGGTAAAGGAGGGTTTGCGTATGACACCTGGTAAAGGAGGGTTCCTGTATGACTCACCTGGTAAAGGAGGGTTCCTGTATGACTCACCTGGTAAAGGAGGGTTCCTGTATGACTCACCTGGTAAAGGAGGGTTCCTGTATGACTCACCTGGTAAAGGAGGGTTCCTGTATGACTCACCTGGTAAAGGCTCAGGGTGTGTCATGCAGACAGGGTAGGGCAGGTTTGTGTCCTGGCACTACAGTGGACTCTACTGACCAGGCACCTGGTGAACTCCAGTGGACTACCCTTTGTCCTCCAGGGACAGGTAGCTCATCAGCATTGGGTTTCTGGGTGTAAAGAGGCAATTAGCTTGAAATATGCATCGGATGCCCACTGATCTTTAGTTGACCTGGACTGTTTTAGAGATTGTTGTGGTGAGGGAACAAAATGAGACATCTGAAATTGCAGGAAAAAAAACAGTGGTGAAATATTTGGGCCCTATAAATAAAATAAATAAATACATATTTTCATTAAATCATAGACATATTAAATTATCAAAAGTTTACCTGGTAACTCTTTACATTAAGCGTCTCTAATTACTGTGTATTTACATAGTAAAAAGATTTATACATTAAGTACATTGGAGCTATGCAGAATTGCTAAATACATACCGAGCACTGGTACAAGAGTTGTACAGCAGATGCCAATATAAACAAGTACTGTGTTACAACTTTCCACAACCCTGATCAATGCAGAATAAAACCACACTGTATTCAACCAGCTCGCAAGTTTCTGAAGGCAGTGAGGATTTTCGACCCACAACAAGTTTGTAGTTTGGATAAAGAAACCCTCCCGTTAGACTCTATTCCAGGGTTTGATGCTTACGGCCTCCACACACCGGACTTGGGTTTGAGGAAGTGTACAAGGAGACTGTGACAGGATGACAGAGGTTGAGACTCAGAGACAGTGTGGAAAGTTCAAAAATAAAGCTTTTAATATACAAAAAATACAAAATAAACCGGCACGAGGGCCAAACAAAAGGTTTCTAAAACACAAACAATTAACACAAAACGAAACTTACAAAAAAATAAGGCTTCCAGGCTGGGCGTTACCTTCACTGGAAAAAATGAACTAAAAAACCAGCACACACAGAAAAACACTCTTCTTACTCTTCTTCCTCTCCTTCTAGAACTCTCCCCCCTACTGGGAGGCTGAGGCCTCCTTTTATGCCAGGTGGCTGGGTGATCATTGAATAATTAATTAATTGATTGATTGCTCCCACCTGACGCAATCAACCTGGGCAGGGAGGAGAATTTAACTCCATCCATGCCAGTATTTCCAAGGGCAGAGCCCTGCTCTGCCACACACCTCCCCCCCATGTACAAAGTACGGAGGCTGCAATCGGCCAAACTCCCCCCTGCTTTGAACCCAAGCCCTCCCCCCTTATGTCCATTGGGTGGGCTATTTCAGCGGGCGGTGGTGGGCGGGGTTGATGTCGGATCCCCCAAGCTTTCTTCAATAGCGGGGGCCCAGGACCTTCCAAGCACGCGAACGTTGGCAGGAAACAGGACCCTTCAGCAGGAGCAACGCTGGTGGCACCTCTAGTGGCTGAGGCGGGAATGGCGGCCCGTCTCCCTCTGGTGGCGGAGGCGGGAACGGCGGCCCGTCTCCCTCTGGTGGCGGAGGTGGGAACGGCGGCCCGTCTCCCTCTGGTGGCGGAGGCGGGAACGGCGGCCCGTCTCCCTCTGGTGGCGGAGGCGGGGACGGCGGCCCGTCTCCCTCTGGGGGCGGAGGCGGGAACGGCGGCCCGTCTCCCTCTGGCGGCGGAGGCGGGAACGGCGGCCCGTCTCCCTCTGGCGGCAGAGGCGGGAACGGCGGCTCGTCTCCCTCTCCCCTTCTGGCTCCAGGGTCCGTGGCTCCTCCCCTTCTGGCTCTCGGATCCCTGGCTCCTCCCCTTCTGGCTCTCAGGACGGCAGCTCCACCTCCTCTGGCTCTCAGGATGGCAGCTCCACCCCCTCTGGCTCTCGGGACGGCAGCTCCACCCCCTCTGGCTCTCGGGACGGCAGCCACTCCCTCTGGCTCTCGGGACGGCAGCTCCATTTCTTCTGGTTCTCGGGACGGCAGCTCCACCTCTTCTGGCTCTCGGGACGGCAGCTCTACCCCGTCTGGCTCTTGGGATGGCAGCTCCACCTCTTCTGGCTCTCGGGACGGCAGCTCCACCCCCTCTGGCTCTCAGGATGGCAGCTCCATCCCCTCTGACTCTCAGGATGGCAGCTCCACCCCCTCTGGTTCTCGGGACGGCAGCTCCACCCCCTCTGGCTCTCGGGACGGCAGCTCCACCCCCTCTGGCTCTCGGGACGGCAGCAGCAGGGGAACCAGCAGGCATGCTCCCTTTGCTGGTGGCGGCAATGGAGGCAAAACCAGCAGGTACTCTCCCTCTGCTGGTGGAGGTGGGAGCGACACACAGTCCTCCCACGGCGGCAGAAGCAGAACCAGCAGGAACTCTCCCTCTGCTGGCGGATACCTGGACTGTGGACGTTTGGCCTTCCCCCTCTTGGGCTCTGGATGCACCGACTCCCCCCTCTTGGACTCTGGACGCACCGAATCCCCCCTCTTGGGCTCTGGACGCACCGACTCCCCCCTCTTGGGCTCTGGACATTCCGGCTCCTCCCACTCAAGCGCAGGACGTTCGGGCTCCTCCCACTCAGACACAGGACGTTCGGGCTCCTCCCACTCAGGCGCAGGACATTCGGGCTCCTCCACTCCAGGTCTGTGTCCTGTAACACCTCCGGGCAGTGGTGCTCCTCATGCCCGTACTGCATGCATTGGGTGCACCACTCCTCTTCCTCCCATGTCTTCCTTCCTCTCTGCCTCCTTCTCCTCCCCTCTGTTTGGGTGGGGTAGATGGTCACTGTGTGCCCATATGCCCCACAGCCGGGGCACAACTCTGCCGCGAGCCTTTTTAAAAACAACTCCCAGTTGTCATCTGCCTCCTCCTGGGCCAGGGCGTAGGGGCATCCTGCCCAGTTGTGGCCATAGACCTCGCAGCGCCCACACCAGTCCACTGGTGGCACCTCTGGGCAGGATCTCCAGTGGTGGTCCTCCTTCCCACACCATGAACACCACGGGAAAAGGCTGGCTGGGTCCTCCAGCTGGGGTGGCAGCAGCTTTTGATGCTGCTGTCGTTGCTGCCGTTGCCTGCTTCTTCTGCCCTTTTTTTTTTTTTTTTTTTCCTTCACAAAACTCAAAAAACACACAAAAAAATACTGCCCTGAGCCTCCAAGTGGCGCTATCCCACTCTGACACCAAATGTGACAGGATGACAGAGTTTGAGACTCTGAGACAGTGAGACGGTGTGGAAAGTTCAAAAATAAAGCTTTCAATATACAAAAAATACAAAATAAACAGGCACGAGGGCCAAACAAAAGGTTTCTAAAACACAAACAATTAACACAAAACGAAACTTACAACAAAATAAGGCTTTCAGGTTGGGCGTTACCTTCACTGGAAAAAATGAACTAAAAAACCAGCACACACAGAAAAACACTCTTCTTACTCGTCTTACTCGTCTTACTCTTCTTACTCGTCTTACTCTTCTTACTCTTCTTACTCTTCTTCTAGAACTCTCCCCCCTACTGGGAGGCTGAGGCCTCCTTTTATGCCAGGTGGCTGGGTGATCATTGAATAATTAATTAATTGATTGATTGCTCCCACCTGACGCAATCAACCTGGGCAGGGAGGAGAATTTAACTCCATCCCTGCCAGTATTTCCAAGGGCAGAGCCCTGCTCTGCCACAGAGACGTATATTGTAGCACATATTTTTCTTTTCTTTGGCACTGTTTAACTATTTCAAGACGGTCCTCCTATTAGTTTAGTTTTTCATCCAGAGGGGAAATAAAGACAAACACTTGCCCGTTTCTTCTGGGAACACAAAAAAGATACAATGTCAAAAACACATAGCTGAAAGGATTGTGTTTTAAAATAAGTAGGCTTCCATTTAGATGTACTGTAGTTGGGTTTGTTGGTACAGTACTATATTTTCAACAAAAGTAGTATTTTAATTCAGAACGATATGATTCTGAAAATATCACTTGCCAAAAGAGACGACTGGACATATAGTACATACTTTTAAATCTGGTACGTATTGTAGCAGTATGTAAAATTCCCCATTAAAGACCCAACAGCAAAATGAAATCAAAATGTTACCCATGCACAGAACTGCATAAAACATAAAAGGCAATGCAATTTAGCAAAATATTTAATAACAACAACAACACCAGTTTTGAGAATTAACAGTATCCAGTAAGTCTTAAAAATTACAGAATATAGTGCTCGATAAGGCCCTAATGTCACAGTTCACTTGCAAATGAAAATGCACAAAAGCAACTAAGCAACTTGTATCAGAAAACTGGCGATGGAGTCGGAAATCGTGTGTGACGGGTAAGTGCAATAATTTGTTATACTATATATATATATATATATATATATATATATATATACAGTGCCGAGAAAAAGTTCTTAATTCTTAAATATCTAATAGGGTTTATATTAACCAATTAACCAATGTCTTTTGAAACAAAATGATGTATGAATTAGACAAACAATGAGTAATTCACGGTATGTGAAAAAGTAAGCGAACCCCTGGTTTTATCAGCTCAGTTAAGGGGATAATTAGAATCATGTGTTTAAATATTTAGGTAGATCTTCAGGGGTGAGTTTGGGAGACCCCACCCTATATAAAGATCAGAAACTTTGTGAGCTTCACCATACAGGTGTGTGGAAACACATCATGCCATGATCAAAAGAAATCTCTGAGGACCTCCACCAATCCACTGTCAGACAGTCTACAAATGGAGAAAGTTCAAGACCACAGTCACCTCTACCTAGGAGCGTCGTCCTACCAAAATCTCTCCAAGAAAAAAAACGGAAAATCATCAAGGAAGTCACAAAGAACCCCAGAGTAACATCCAAGGATCTGCAGGCCACTCTCGCCTTGGCTAATGTGAGTGTTCATGACTCAACTATCAGAAAAAGACTGAACAAGAATGGTGTTCAGGGAAGGATAGCCATGGATGAAACCACTGCTCTCTAAAAAGAACATTGCTGCCATCTGAAGTTCGCCAAAGAGCACATAGATGATCCACAAGACTTCTGGAACAATGTTCTCTGGACACACGAGTCAAAGGTAGAACTTTTTGGCCTCAATGAGAAACATTATGTTTGGCGAAAACCAAACCCTGCATTCGAACAGAAGAGCCTCATCGCAACCGTCTAGGATGGTGGTGGGAGTGTGATGGTTTGGAGCTGCTTTGCTGCCTCAGGACCTGGACAACTTGCCATGAACTTACCTGGACACAACCATGAATTCTGCATTATATCAGAAGATTCTAGACTGACCAAGTTACAGGAAATGCTAAGTTGAAGTCATTGCTGCTCAAGGGGGTGCCACCAGTTACTGAATCTAAAGGTTCACATACTTTTTCACACATAGATATTGAATGTTGAATCATTTGTGGATAAATAAATGTTGAAAAAGTATCATGTTTTTGTATCATTTGTTTAATTGTTATTGATTGCTCATTACGTGGCTCACTGTGGAGGCTATATCAACATCATGTGGCTAGAGGACTAAATTACAGGTTAAAAGACAAGTTGAGAAAAACTCAGGGCCCGAATAATAACATTATAATTATGTGTAAGTACACTGGTATTTAGTAACTAACTACTATGTATATACACAGTACTTAGAGACACAATGTAAAGTGTTGCCGTTTACCTTTATATTCATTCTATTTGGAACTAGACCATTTTGGTTGAGCTGTTTGTTTACATTCGCTAAAGGCAGTTTCTGCCCCAGCCTCAGAAGCTTTCTCACTCCCTGAAGCCACTCCACTGACTCAGTAACCTGCAGCATCAGAGATCATCACTGTCAACTGCAAGCAAAACATGAATCCCAAGCCGATAACATTTTACACGACACGGACATCCTGTAGAAAGCAATAACCTTCAATATTTCAAAGCTATTTTTAAACTGGATAAGGCACTTTGTTTAATTTAAAATGTCCTGGTAATAACATTGCAGAATGAAGTGCGGAAATGAAAAAAAAAAGCACAAAGCAGCAGGAACAAGACTAGATGATTAAAAATAGATAAAAATGTGGTGCAGAGTTAACTGATTTGTTTACTTTGGAACTCAACCAAAAAGGTGCTGTGAGCTGATTGCGCTGGATCAGTAAAGCACTGGGGTTTCTATCTACAGAATGCAGATAATGCAAGAATCGCCAAGGGTCAAAAACCATGTTTCTTCTTAAAGGTTATTTCAGATGATTGAAATGTGTGCATGTGAAGATTAGAAACTGGACTGCACAGTAGCAATACAACAGTGCATTTTGTGGGTTTTTTTAGAATCACTTGTTTTGTTGTCAGAAATGTACATTTAAATCTGCAGTGTCCTTTACAATCTAACTGACTGGTGTTGTACAATATGTGTCCACAGCTTAGCTTTGTGTGCTCACACTATCAGAATGCAGAGCTTGCTAATGGTCAAATGTCCTCACCAGGGCTCAGTCACAAGGGCCTGCCCCTATTCGTAGGTGTACACAATAAAATAATATATATTGTGGTAACTTAACTGGCGATCAAGGCCAGCCAGTGGCAGAACTAGCAAACCCCCAGAGGCAGCACTGCAGTTCAGTGCCTTGGCACACTTTCATTCACAACATAATCACTGGAACAAAACTAAATACACAAAACAAAAGCCAAACTGCTTTTGTTGGGTTTTTCCCCCCTGTAACTTCACTAAAACTCTCATTCCGTTTCACTGCTAACAGTGCTAGTTTTTTATAGTCTGTTTTTTAAAGGAAAAACTGAAAACAAAAAGCGAGCAAAGCTAAATTGATTTAATCCCCATTTTGAAATCCTAGCGACTCATTGCAAAACTTAGTTTACCTGTTATGCAAGTTTTCTATTAATTGTGTTTTGTGGATCTCTGATTATTAGTGAATCAAACAGAGTGTGTCATTCAAGTTACAGGAAGAAAAAAACACAACAAAAGCGATCTTGTTTTACAATCAACACTTCTACAAGAGTTTAATTAAGAAACGATGTCGGCTCAAAACAAACTTAAAGGGGCATTACAAAAATAAAAAACGGAAACGAAAAGCCCTACTTCTAGTAGAGCTTTGTTACAAAATACAGCACAGGACGGGACTGCACAGTATATATTATACACAGTATAAGTGAAGTTTGCATGTGTGTTGCATTGAAAACTGCACATTGTTGCATTGTTTTGTCACTCAGGACATTTTTACAGTGTAAATAAGTGTAAAAAAACCCCAGTTTTAAACAATGTCCCTACTTACTTCCGGTTTGACAAATACATACCCATAAACGAATACAAATATGAATACTAATAGCATGGGCACGAATACAGATACAGATTACATTTCAGCATCTGCCTGGGCAGTTCGCCCACAGCCACCGGGTAAAGAAAGACTTTAGTATGCCCTGTTGTGACAAATGAAAGGCTAATGAAAAGTAACACAGCAGTGTTCATCCTCTGGGTATCTACTGCAGTTCTCAATAATAGTTTGTCAGTCGAATAACTTTATTTCATCATTAGACCGACTGAATCGTTTATATTTATTTATTTTTGTTTATTTTAATGAAATGCTGAGGGAAATGTCTAATTGTCTGAGATCTGATGTCAACTAATGTTAGACATGCGGCCATGCCTCGGACTTGAACATTTGGGCTCCGTGATATTAACAACGAGTGCTTTCTTGTGTAATACATTTTCTTGTATTACACAAATAATATTACAGTTACTAGGAAACCTGTGCACAATAAAAACCCACCCAACAAAACATTATCCAATCACTGGTTAGCCCTGTTGTATGTGCAGCCAATCATAGTAAGAATAAGAAATTGGAAGCGAGGTTGGTTGCAGCGTACACACACCCCACACTCAAATCCATCTGGCTGTAAAACACCCCCCCACACAAAACTTTTTTCCTCTTTTACGCTAAGTTCTATAAGGAATAAATGATGTCAGCATAGTAAACAAGTAAGTACTTATTTAGCTTTACTACTTTAAACCATGTCTAAAATTAACTGCGCGTGTGAAAATAAATTGGACCTGACGCGCCTGACGCGCACTTAATAAATGGACTGCAAAGGGTTCATTATACATAATTATTTTGCATACTTAAACTGGCAACAGACAATGAATTTCTCTAAAAAGAAAAAAACAATGTAGGAGAAATCCACCGCAAAGTTGCACAAGTAAAAAAAAATGTACAAATTATGCTGTGATAAATATAGCATCTACTTTGACTTCAATTCGGGTAACATCTGCCAGTCTCATTTTGACATTGCCAGAACTGGATATATACTGTGTTTTTAAATGGTAAATTTAGTATTATTTTTATTATTTGATTTGAAAAACAGAAGCGTTATGTTTCACTTTCATTGCATTTGCTCTTTTATTAAGTCTGTAATACAGCGATGCATTTACGAGATTGTGATTCAGTTCATTTGATTTCAGATCATGTATTTTTTATCTTTTCTCTTTTACACATAAACATTATGTTTATGTGACATTTGCAGAGATTTTTTCAGATGTTATAGTAATAAAATAATGACTTGGATTGCATTATTGAGGCGTTTGGTGATAAAACGAGTGATCAGGAGATGATTGATCGGTATGTACGACTATTATTATTATTATTATTTATTTATTAGCAAATGTGAAAGCGATAGTGAACGAAAGGGTGGGGCGATGCTGGAGATGCCTAGTGAGTGCTTTGTTGATATGCAGGGCCTTTTAAACCCGTTTGACTGTGGAAAAAAAATACTTTTAAACAGCGCGTCTAAAATTAACTGCGCGTGTGAAAATAAATTGGACCAGACGCGCCTGACACACACTTAATAAATGGACTGCAAAGGGTAAATGTAATGATAGTTAATGGTAAATGTACCTCTTTAGACAACAGGAAAACACCCATCAGTATGACATCGTACCACTTTCTGCCATTACATGAGTCAAGTTGTGGTACGCATACCACCTTCTGATAATGCTTCACTTTCTAACACTACATCGGCTCTATAGTTCAGATCACGGCTTCTATCAAAGTGAAAAACAATGTCCACAAACTTGAGCTTTAAGCTTATCTTTAAACTTCAGGTGCATTCAAACAGTATTCCAATTCCAATTCCAAAAGAAAAGAAGATAGTGACAGACAAGTTGAAAAAGGGGTGCAAATAGAATAATCTAGCTAGAAAAAATAAATCAAATAACTTTTTGTATTTGAATTTTGTATTATTTGTGCATTTTTCCTGTGGAATATCAGACAACGTTCGTTAGGTAAACTGTTGCCCCACTACTACCACCAGTTGAATGAAAATGTATTTGAGTTTGTTTCAAGGACTCGTGACCTGGACCCGAATGATAGTGACTCGGACTCAACACTTGACACTCGGACTTGAAGTTTGAGGACTCGACTACAAGTCTGATTGATTATATATATATATACATATATATATAATTATAAAAATGCTTAGTCATCAAAATGGGGAGTAAACGACAAATAAAGCAATTACAAATGACGCAATTGCCATTTAGGCAATTATGTATTAATATACTGTACAAGTAATTCCAATATTATTATTTAAGATGTTTGTAGCTTGTGACTTTATTAGTCAGTTGCTCATGGGAGGAAGGATTGTTAATGGTGCGTTTTAGTGACGATAAAATGGCTGCATTTAAAAATGGTTAATGAAAAACGAATGTACAATATCCACTTACCACAAAGTGTCCAGGATATTAACCAGTGGACAACAAAGAGTAGATACCAGGTGAGACTCTGTTGACCAATGAACATGGCCCATTCTGCCCCAGGGCAACCTCATTGGGAGTAGATGCTTTACTGGGGTTTTAGAGTTCTGACTGGGCTGCGGTTTATGTTTCTTAAATAAATCCACAATTTAAATGGCAACGCTGAGAGCTGGAGGATTGGGTTTGATACACAGTCGCTTTTGTCTGTATTGTGTTGAAGGCGCTGACTAGCCTCCCAGATGTTCTTTACATGTAGAGTCAGAGGTGCAGTTCATCTAAATGTAGTAGAGATCAGGGCCTTGGCTGTCACTGTAATATAATCCCGATCTCTCGTCTCCAATATGTCCCCAAGCAGCCATTACACATTTTTGTTTTCCATTTTTTACTAGCTATGGGTAAATTCCAGTGGGATAGATATCATAGTTAAAATATCTTATACTTCTCTTTTTATGTCATTGACAATTCATCTTGTTGTACCTCTTTTGGCTGCCTTCAGCAACATCATTAATTAATTGCTGTAACTGCTGAATCTTTAAAAAAAAAAAAACAATTGCCTTCCATTTGTCTTGCTGTAATCATCACCAACTGCTGAAGTGTCTCAGCCTAGGCAGTTCCTTAAATAATTGCCCCCCTATCATGAGAAATAAAACCCTTTCAACAATGAGCTAAACATGATAAGCTGAGTATGACTCATTTTAACCCTTTGCGGTCCATTTATTAATTCTGCGTCAGGCTCGCCAGGTCTAATTAATTTTCACACTCGCAGTTAATTTTAGACGCGCTGTTTAAAAGTATTTTTTTTCACAGTCAAACGGGTTTAAATGGCCCTGCATATCAACAAAGCACTCACTAGGGCTCTCCAGCCCCGCCCCACCCTTTCGTTTGCTATCGCTTTCACATATGCTACCAAATAAAAATAATAATAATAATAGTCGTGACATACCGATCAATCGTCTCCTGATGACTCGCTTTATCACCAAACTCCTCAATAATGCAATCCAAGTCATTATTTTATTGCTATAACATCTCAAAAGCTCTGCAAATGTCCGTGATAGTCTCTGTGCGCTGATACTATACTCCCAGCTTGTTTCCATACAACCGCCCCATCTGATTCCAATGGGGTACTATGACTATTCATGAGATACGCCTTTTTTTTTTTTTTTTCGACTTGTCTCGGCTCCTGTCGCTCCCATTCGGAGCTCCCGTTTTTTGCGTTGCTAGAATGATGTCGGACCCAGTCCGACAAAGGACCTATGAGGAATAATTGCAATGTCGGACCCAGTCCGACAATGGACCGGAAAGGGTTAATAAACTCATTTGGTGAATTGCAATGAACTAAAAGCTGTGTACTAACTGTGGATGATCACGTGGTTAGTGTGGAGTACAGTACCAATGATAGCCTGCAGATTGGAACAAATCAAACTCTTCCAGATAGTCTGCAGATAGAGGATTATAAAACACATAATTAAATGAGTTCAGTGATTCTTTACATTAAGGGCCTCATTTACTAAAGGTCACAAAATGTAGAGTTAGCACGCACATAAAGTGGTGCGCCTAACGTGTGTGATAAATCTAAATTTACTGCCCCATTTACAAACAGAGAATGTATTGATTTATGCGCACACTATTTGTCTCATTTACATGTCATAGCACGCACAAAATTTAGTGCGAATGATAATTTAATGCTCACGATAATGTCTGAGACTACACGTGACCATCTTCATATGAAAAGTAGCTTACTGTGAAAGCTTGAGGTGGCTTCCATTGACCGCAAATGAGCGATCAACAGACACAGCACTCAGCAGGGGACAGGCAGAGGCAACGCAAACTAAAACTGCCGCAGAGGAGTTAGAAATTCTAGTGGAGGAGGTTGTTTTAAATTATAATACTATACCTTGTTTGGTCCAGCCTCTTCCAAAACTCCTGCTTCTAGAAAGCAGGCAATATGGGTCACAGCCAAAGAGCCATAGGCATGTTAAAAGAAAGAACTGAGCTGAAAAGAAAAACTAAAGAGAAGCTGTCTGCAGCAACACTCACAGGAGGAGGACCATCCGGCAGGTGGAACTGACCAGCCTGGAAAAGAACATTGAGAACATCTTCTCCCCAGAACAACTAGAAGGTGTGCAGGGCGTCATTGACACCACGAGACTTAAAGGTGAGTCTCAACCAGGTAAGAAACAGACGACACAAACCACTTCATTGCTTTTATAAAGGATACTAGCATAACTGATGTTGGATGAAGCTTTTCCAAACAACTCTGTTTCATGCTTAGTGACCTCAGCCGTAAGGACTCTCAGCTCTTTCTCAGAAAACAATTATTTTCTTTTCTGTGCGCCAAGAGGGCTTTGCTGCCCTTTGTTTTGTATTTTCGTGCTCCACAAATGTCATACAGCGACTACTGCTCTCTGTACTCCTAACTCTGCAAGTGCTGCCACTAAATAGACCGATGTGCTCATTGAGACCCTCATATTATCATAATTGCAGACTTATTTGTGAGTGTTGATTAATATGCATTGCTCTTAAGCTTACATAGGGCACAGTGAAAAATAATTGCCTGGCTGCAATGCAATTTGAATTTTACATCTGCAATTATTTGCACTGCGCCTATACTTACATCACCCTCTTTATGTGATATTAAAAATACTTTAACGTAAAGTACAAATTAACAATCAAAAGAATACATTTAACAATTAGTATAATAAATGACAGGATATACAAATATTAGTTCAAAATAATCTCATGTCAATTTATGATATGAGCAGAGATCCAATGTTTCATTCAGACCATGTGGTTCCATAGTTTTTAAAGTAAAAATCCCAAATGACTCTCTTCTTAACAGTTGGTTAATTATATTGCCACCTCTCTCAGAAATTGAAACTTTTTCGATTGTGATGAATTTTAAACTTGAGGCAGAACCATGACTCATTTTTTGTAATGTCTAGCTGTAGCGTAATCCAGATTGTTATTTTGTACTACAGCTTTGTGTTCTGCTATGCGTAATTTCAAATGTATTTTTGTTTGTCCTATATAACTAAGCCACAAGGGCATTTCAGCATCTATATCACGTGGGTTGTATTGCAATTAATAAAATCGTGAATCATATTTCTCTCCCGAATGTGGAAAGTTATTTAACTTACACAGTCGCAGACAAAAATATTTGGGCATGTGACGGGGTGCCCACCCCTTGAGTGTATTTTATTTATGTATGATTATTATTGTTGTTACTATTATTATTATCATTATTATTATTATATAAATTGTATTTTTGTGCAGACGGACGAAAGCTGTCGAACATTATTATTTATTATTTGAGACCGGCGGAAAGCCGGTCTTATAAAGTGTAGCTGGCATGGATCCCGATAAACCCTGGGGGAATGTGGCTGGAGCCTTAACCCTTTGCAGTCCATTTATTAAGTGCGTGTCAGGCGCGTCAGGTCCAATTTATTTTCACACGCGCAGTTAATTTTAGACGCACTGTTTAAAAGTATTTTTTTCCACAGTCAAACGGGTTTAAAAGGCCCTGCATATCAACAAAGCACTCACTAGGCATCTCCAGCGCCACCCCACACTTTCGTTCACTATCGCTTTCACATATGCTAAGAAATAAATAATAATAATAATAAAAATAATAATAATAATAAGTTGTACATACCAATCAATCATCTCCTGATCACTCGTTTTATCACCAAATTCCTCAATAATGCAATCCAAGTCATTATTTTATAACTACAACATCTCAAAAAAGCTCTGCAAACGTCCGTGATAGTCTCTGTGCGCTGATACAGTAACAGCCAGCTTGTTTCCTTATGACCGCCCCTATCTGATGCCAGGGGCAAGTATGACTATTCATGAGATATGCCTTTTTTTTTATCGGCTTGTCTCAGCTCCTGTCGCTCCCACTCGGCCATTGAATGGTTTTCTCGGCTTTTTCCAGAGAAAAAACGACTAGAAACCTGTTTTTTGCGTTTTTTTGATGATGTCCGACAGGGTCCAACAATGGACCGGATAGGAATAATTGCAATGTTGGACCAGGTCCGACATAGGACCGTAAAGGGTTAATAAGGTAATTGTTTAATAGGTAATTAAGGCTCCAGCCACAGTATAAAAGACCCACTCAGAGTGTTGGAGGAGAAAAAGAGAGTCTACAGCGAGAGTGAATGCTACCCAGAAGCGAACCAAGGTGCTTGTTTTTATAAAAGAAATATAGTTAGTGTTTGTGTTTGTTTTATTTGGCCAATGTGCCCTTTCTTTTGTGTTTTGTTACACTGTTTTGTTTTTATATTCTGCTGCGGCAGTTTCACCCCATAGCACGTGTTATTGTTTGATTTCCCTGGTCTGATGTCACCCCTGCAGCCCTCACTGCCACAGGGCAGTGTGGCAAAGTGGCTTGCAGTGCGCCGGTGTAGAGGTGATGCAGTGCTCAAACAACAACAAACAACAGAGTTCACGGCCCAAACAGTTCTTTATTTTGTTGCACGGTTTGGCACATCTAAATAATAATGCTGGCAACTACACAGCAAGGTTAAACAATACAGGGTTTGGAACTACGTTAGCCACCTATTCTACTTTTGGATGTTTAAACGTAATTCTGTCTCTGGCTATTACATGGTTATAAACCACCTATAATGCTTTATTATCACTCTATATCATAGTTATTAAGCATCTACTATATATTTATAAAACATTAATAAGCAGCACTTTAATAAAGTGTTACCAAAACATTTATCAATTATCTATAATTAATCACAAATGATCAGCTCCTGGTCATTAATCCAATTTCATATTCACAAATATGAATAAATAACAATCAGTCATAAAAATTGGTGTCTCTTCAGTTTGTTTAATATTTAAATGAGAATGAAGTAACTCGGATCTTGGTTAATGGCTGCACGATTAATGGCTCTATTTACGTTACAAACATCATAACCATGTTCTAAAAAACGTTTTTTCATTATTTCAGCTTGTTTTTCATATTCTTTATCCTCAACAAATCAAATGTCCGCTCAATGATCAAGCATTCTGTGCTATTTTATACTGGCTCTCTGGTGGACTGCTAGGACCAGCTACAGGGGATAAAATCCTTGGTCTTAGTCCATAACCTGCATCACCTAATAAACAATTAAACAAGATTGTTATTGCAAATTAACTAAAAATTACAATTTACAACAACATTACCAACTTGAATGTAATAACACCTACCCAACAACCATCCTTCCCCATGTTTTCTGCTTTCAAAATATTTCAAAAGCTAGAAAAAAAATAGTGCGCCTATCAGTGGTTAAAGCCTGGTTTCCAAACAAACTAAGTTTTACTTTTTTTTTTCTTTTTGGATGCTTCTCCCCCCCCCCCCCCGTTGAGAACCACTGGGTAAATGAATGTGATGGACTAGCCAACACAACGCTTCACACTAGCTGCCCATGCACAGTTCACCTGAGTTGTCGTGATCACAAGTTCTTGAGACCCTGATCAACGCGAACCAAAGACCGCTAAACGACAAGCCTGGCCTCCCCCCACCCAAACCAAGCTGCATCAAAAGTCAAAGTTGCACAACAGCAGAAAACACCCGTGGAGGCCCGCAGTAAACCGCTGATGCTCACAACATCCATATACACTGTAACTCCTGAATGTGTCTAAGACTTTTGCACAATATATATATATGAGAACATAAGAACATGGCCCTTCTTGCTCGTTTGGTTGTTAGTAGCTTATTGATCCCAGAATCTCATCAAGCAGCTTCTTGAAGGATCCCAGGGTGTCACCCTCAACAACATTACTGGGGAGTTGGTTCCAGACCCTCACAATTGTCTGTGTAAAAAAGTGCCTCCTATTTTCTGTTCTGAATGCCCCTTTATCTAATCTCCATTTGTGACCCCTGGTCCTTGTTTCTTTTTTCAGGTTGAAAAAGTCCCCTGGGTCGACATTGTTAATACTTTTTCAGAATTTTGAATGATTGAATCAGATCGCTGCATAGTCTTCTTTGTTCAAGAGTGAATAGATTCAATTCTTTAAGCCTGTCTGCATATGACATGCCTTTTAAACCCGGGATAATTCTGGTCGCTCTTCTTTGCACTCTTTCTAGAGCAGCAATATCCTTTTTGTAACGAGGTGACCAGAACTGAACACAATATTCTAGATAAGGTCTTACTAATGCATTGTAAAGTTTTAACATTACTTCCCTTGATTTAAATTCAGCACTTCACAATATATCCGAGCATCTTGTTGGCCTTTTTTTTATAGCTTCTCCACATTGTCTAGATGAAGACACTTCTGAGTCAACATAAACTCCAAGGTCTTTTTCATAGATTCCTTCTTCAATTTCACTATCTCCCATATGGTATTTAAAATGCACATTTTTATTGCCTATGTGCAGTACCTTAAACTTTTCTCAATTAAATGTCATTTACCATGTGTCTGCCCAGTTCTGAATGCTGTCTAGATCATTTTGAATGACTTTTGCTGCTGCAACAGTGTTTGCCACTCATCCTATTTTTGTGTCATCAGCAAATTTAACAAGTTTGCTTACTATACCAGAATCTAAATCATTTATGTAGATTAGGAATAGCAGAGGACCTAATACTGATCCCTGTGGTACACCACTGGTTACCTCACTCTGGATCCCAAGATATAGTAACACCATAAACGGATCATAGACACATTAAAGGACATTTCATCTTGTAAGTGCACATGCAAACTACACAGATATCGTTGTAAAGATAAAAGCTAAATTGCAAATAGAGAAAATAGATATTCAGTCATAAGAAACTCATCATGCAAAACTAGCAACCTTGTTTATGGTATATGTTGCCAAAAAATTAACGATAGACAGGTTACAACATTATATAAAATAATAAAGAACCACCTATCAAACATAAGAAATAAAAATGGCCATATTCGTTACGGATATTCGCTATTGCTTGGATGCTGACACACACTTACTCTTAACTGCTCCTCCTTGCAACTAATTATAGTATTAAAAATAGTTTTATTCATCTCCAAAAATGTCTTTGCTTTGCATTGGCTTCAAAATGAAGTTTCTTATAAGAAACCAATTCTTGTCACATGGCAAGTATTTTGAACTGCCATGTATGCTGACTTACCTTTACATTTAAGAACAGTACTTGGTGTTCTTTGTGTTCATTTAGCACTTCACTTTAATAAGCTGCACATGGAAATTCTAGGTAAAGCATTGTGCAAATATGCCATTATTACTTTTATTACTTGTTTATTTAGCAGAAGCCTTTTTCCAAGGCGACTTACAGAGACTAGGGTGTGTGAACTATGCATCAGCTGTAGAGTCACTTACAATTACGTCTCACCCGAAAGACGGAGCACAAGGAGGTTAAGTGACTTGCTCAGGGTCACACAATGAGTCAGTGGCTGAGGTGGGATTTGAACCGGGGATCTCCTGATTACAAGCCCTTTTCTTTAACCACTAGACCACACAGTCTCCTATTGGTCTTGCCATTGGTACTGGCCGTGCCATTTGGTGCTACTTGCAAATATTTGTAATTAATAAATGCTCAGTAAGTACATATTGAACACTTTATGCTGAAACACCTGCCCAATTTTGTAGTTTTAAAGCATTAACGTGATAAAGATGGAACAGCAAGGTCTGCTTGGTTTCTCAGAGCTTCTTAAGCATTATATATATATATATATATATATATATATATATATATATATATATATATATATATATGTATATAACTTGCTTCACGCTGCTTGTAAGTCCTTGATTTTGAGATTGCATCTTGAAATGGGTGGCATTCTTTGCTCCATCTCACGTCTGAACCTTTCTTGAGAGCCACTCTTGGCAAGTGCATTAAATAATCTACAGCGAGAGGAAACAGATCCTGTTGCTGCATAAACATCAGCGATTTATGAGGTCTGATGGTGTCAGAACAGCAGTCTGCTGACAGATTGGGTACTAATCCATCTGTCTCCTTTATTACAACTTTCAGCAAGTTTGGTAGTGTGACTTTCAACTGTAAAGTGAGTTACAAAGAAATCACTCTATCTGTGCATTGAAACTGGATTCTTCTGTTAGCATCCTCGTCAGGAAAACATCAACACCCCATCTTGAAAGATAACATTAATTATAATGGCTTATGAAAGCTGAACTATTAAACCCTGAGGCTTGTTATGTATAGTGTGATTGCAGTACAGTGCATCACAAATAAATTGTGCATGGACTAATCAGACTTGTTTGAGATGCAAAAAAGTGCACAGTACTTTTGCATATTAATTATCTACCTGAAGTGACAATTATTGAAATCCTGATGCAAAATATTTCTGCACATTATCCTCTGCTTCACATTCACCTTTTGCTAAACAAATTAAAAGAAATTCAACTGCAATAAAAAATCACAATACCTGCTGATGAAATGTGTATTATAAAAAAAAAAATTCTACAAGCCTTCCTTGCTTTTTATCTATGAACTAATCTCTTATGTATTTATTTGTAATTCACTGCATGTGTCATATATATATATATATATATATATATATATATATATATATATATATATATATATATATATATATATATACAGTACTGTGCAAAAGTTTTAGGCAGGTGTGAAAAAATGCTGTAAAGTAAGAATGCTTTCAAAAATAGACATGTTAATAGATTATATTTATCAATTAACTAAATGCAAAGTGAGTGAACAGAAGAAAAATCTAAATCAAATCCATATTTGGTGTGACCATCTTTTGCCTTCAAAACAGCATCAATTCTTCTAGGTACACTTGCACAAAGTCGGATTTTGTAGGCATATAGTCAGGTGTATGATTAAACAATTATACCAAACAGGTGCTAATGATCATCAATTCAATATGTAGGTTGAAACACAATCATTAACTGAAACAGAAACAGCTGTGTAGGAGGAATAAAACTGGGTGAGGAACAGCCAAACTCAGCTAACAAGGTGAGGTTGCTGAAGACAGTTTACTGTCAAAAGTCATACACCATGGCAAGACTGAGCACAGCAACAAGACACAAGGTAGTTATACTGCATCAGCAAGTTCTCTCCCAGGCAGAAATTTCAAGGCAGACAGGGGTTTCCAGATGTGCTGTCCAAGCTCTTTTGAAGAAGCACAAAGAAACGGGCAACATTGAGGACTGTAGACGCAGTGGTCGGCCAAGGAAACTTACTGCAGCAGATGAAAGACACATCATGCTTACTTCCCTTCGCAATCGGAAGATGTCCAGCAGTGCCATCAGCTCAGAACTGGCAGAAAACAGTGGGACCCTGGTACACCCATCTACTGTCCAGAGAAGTCTGGTCAGAAGTGGCCTTCATGGAAGACTTGCGGCCAAAAAGCCATACCTCCCATGTGGAAACAAGGCCAAGCGACTCAACTATGCACGAAAACACAGGAACTGGGGTGCAGAAAAATGGCAGCAGGTGCTCTGGACTGATGAGTCAAAATTAGAAATATTTGGCTGTAGCAGAAGGCAGCTTGTTCGCCGAAGGGCTGGAGAGCATACATGAATGAGTGTCTGCAGGCAACAGTGAAGCATGGTGGAGGTTCCTTGCAAGTTTGGGGCTGCATTTCTGCAAATGGAGTTGGGGATTTGGTCAGAATTAATGGTCTCCTCAATGCTGAGAAGTACAGGCAGATACTTTTCCATCATGCAATACCATCAGGGAGGCATCTGATTGGCCCCAAATTTATTCTGCAGCATGACAACGACCCCAAACATACAGCTTAAAATCATTAAGAACTATCTTCAGTGTAAAGAAGAACAAGGAGTCCTGAAGTGATGGTATGGCCCCCACAGAGCCCTGATCTCAACATCATCGAGTCTGTCTGGGATTACATGAAGAGAGAGAAGCAACTGAGGCTGCCTAAATCCACAGAAGAACTGTGGTTAGTTCTCCAAGATGTCTGGGCCAACCTACCTGCCGAAGTTTCTTCAAAAACTGTGTGCAAGTGTACCTAGAAGAATTGATGCTGTTTTGAAGGCAAGGGTGGTCACACCAAATATTGATTTGATGTAGATTTTTCTTCTGTTCACTCACTTTGCATTTTGTTAATTGATAAATATAAACTATTAACATGTCTATTTTTGAAAGCATTCTTACTTTACAGCATTTTTTCACACCTGCCTAAAACTTTTGCACAGTACTATATATATATATATATATATATATATATATATATATATATATATATATATATATATATATGAGAATGAATTCAACAGCATCCTTAATCACAAAATAATAAATGTTGGCAGCTGCTAGCGTCTTTTGTAATTAAACTGTATTTGTAATTAATCTGTATTGCATAGTAAATGCAGTGTTTCCAAAAGTCCTTATGCAAAATACCACGTGTTGTGCTTAAGTTTTTAAATTCTAAATGTGTAACAAAGACAACATAAAGAAAATGTCTGTGTCGGAATATCCTCCTCGCTGTTGATTGTAATGTACTTACAGCATGTGGCAGAGCAAGAGCCCTGCCTGTAAATAGTGAAGGTGTTTGTGTGTGTTTTGGTGGTGGTTGGCAGGGACGGGGTTAATTCCTGTCCCTGCCAAAAACCTGTGAGAATGTGGCTGTTCCCAAATAGAATAATTGGTGATAATTGGGAGCAGCCACATCCTATAGAAGGAGAGCCCAGGGCTCCCTTAGAGAGAGACTTCCAGGGAGTTGGAACCAGAGAGAAGGTAGTGTTTTGAATTCACGTATAAACGTAGAGGGTTTTTGTGACTGGTTAACAGCTTAGCTGTCTGGTATAGTTTAGAACTGAAAGGTTTAGTTTACACTCCTGGAAGGTTTTTGTTTTGTTCATTTTGTTTTATGTTTAAAATAAACATCCAGGCCTGCCCTGTTTAAAAACGTACCGTGCTTGTGGAGTGCTGTTATCTTCCACAGAAAGGCAAGTGAAGATGGTCCTGCATGTGGCAAGCTCACCCCGGTTTGTCACTCCACAAATCCCCACTGTCACATAAGAAAACGATTCCCTCGACCCTGCCTGCAGTGTTAAGAGCAAGTAACTGTGTGCCAATCAGTGATGTATTTATCTTCATTTCAAATATGTATGCATGGAAGCCTTCCTCTGGTGATTACAGAGGTACTGTGTTGGGAGGACAGCTGCAGGAGCTAGTTACAGCAATCCTGTTGCATGTAAATCAGGTCAAAATCAGAAAACATCTACTCTACATATACTTCAGATAATTGCATCTGTGATTCACGACTAATGTGAACCACAACATACTGTATCAAGTGATTGTGTACCAGGAAGCAACTTGTAGTCTACACCATCTTTGAAATATCGGATCAACCTAAAAAAATCAAGGTATAGTGACAACGCTGTAGCTCCACTGTACTTTCACTGTACTTGTTATTTAATACGTGTACTTGAGTTGAAACACAATTATGTGATCTGGATCAAACTGTGTAACTACAGGCTACTAACCCCTAGCGGTCCATTTATTCAGCGTGTCTCAGACGCGTCACGTCCAATTTATATTCACACGCGCAGTTTTTTTTCACACGCTGTTTAAAATGTTTTTTTTTCACAGTAAAACAGGTTTAAAAGGCACTGCATATCAACAGGACACTCAGTACTGCATCTCCAGCCCCACCCCTTGTTCGCTGTATTTTTCACATACCTCTTCATAGTCGTGCGTACTGATAAATCATCTCCTGATCACTCTTTTTATCACCAAACTCCTCAATAATGTGATCCATGTGTCATTATTTTATTAGTGTAACATCTCAAAAGCTCTGCAAATGTCAGTGATATTTTTTGAGCGCTGGATGCGGAAGCAGCTATCTTGTTTGTTTATGGCCATGTTATCTCTGTGGTGCCGGGGCTATGTGTATTGCTCAGATCTGGACCTTTTTTTTTTCTTTTCAGCTTCTCTCGGCTCCTATCAGTCTAACTCAGCCATTGAATGGTTTTCTCGGCTTTTTCTGGTGAAATAATTACTAGAGACCTGTGCTTTTCGTCTTTTTGATGTAAAGCACATCATGGACCTGAAAGGGAAAATTGTAATGTCGGACCTGGTCCAACATAGGACCGCAAAGGGCTAATATATAGAGTTCTGTCCTCCTAGAAATGAGAAGTGTGTTTAGTAAATATTTGTTAATAACAACAGTGCAACTACAAATAGTTAATGTACCTATATTTTAAAGTGCATCCAAAATATCTGCATTGCAAATTGAAGACACACATATAATATAAACAAGAGGCTAACTACACGGTTTAGCACTCCTTTAAATTCCTTCTTTTAAAATCTGTGCTGTCCCCATTCCTCCACCTCTCAGCTGCATTACTCTTGGGGGGGGGGGGGGGGCCATGCTCTCATGGTCCTTTGCTGCTGGCTATGCAGTCTTGCATAGTACAGCTGTGATAACCCAGTCCCTGAGGTGCAAGATTAGGCCCAAACTCTATCAGAAACCAGAACTGCTACGCATCATATTCCACTTGTAAAGTGTGTATACTGAGATCCCCCCCCCCGATTTTTACTGATGTTTTAATTACAAACTATTTTTTACCGATTTTATCCCTATTTTCTACATTTTTTTTAATGCAACTGTTCATTTTAACAATTTTTTTTTTTTACACAACAGTACTCACACACGTTTGGTCACTGTTTCATGAAACCAGTATAGTAATCCAGCACCTCTACACTTAAGCATTTGTATATCAGCTAACAAGTGTTCAGCTGATATCCCATACAGCCTCTATACATGAATCTCTCACAAGCACCTGGGTACATATTTTTACGATATCACAACAAAAGGAATACACTTTTTTTTTTTTTTTGGTGCATATGTATAACTATTATGTACTGTATATCACCTTACAGTACAATAATACGACAAAAAAATGACTGAATGATAATCCCCGAAAATAATCTTAATATTTTTAATAAAGTAGCCGGCGCAAATATAGTATTAGGTGGTGGATTGTGCCGATCGCTGGCTTATTTTGATAACCCTGCATTCATTGTCACTATTTTTGCTTTGAAAATAATCTGCTACTTTTTTTAGCAGTTAGTTTAACGTTTTAGCCTCTTGAAGTGCTTAACACACAAAACCCTCCCCTTCAACTCTCTCATTGGTTAAATGTTGTGTCAAGACGTAACACAGCTGTCATGTGGTTCCAAGATTTTTTTTCACCCAGCAACGCGCAAGTGATCTCGTCTGCTAGAAGCGCAATCAATCCTTATTGATAAAGTCACAGTAGCATCTGCAAGACGGACGGATCAGGTTTTTTCAGCCGGGCCGTGACAGCCACTTCAAACCCGCCCGGCTGAAAAGACCTGGGGAGAACCCTGAGATAGGGAGTGGCACTCAGGGCCACCTCCCCCCAAAAGACGAGGCCGCCAAACCACGAATGTATAAAATAACAATGAATGATTAATGCAACGAGCCGCAGTGGTGCACCGCCACCTACCCCCCAAGAAATATGGAAAAAGGTGAATGAAAACGAAGCAGCTGAGACACGGGCCTGCCCCCTAGAGCATGACTGCAATGAAGGAAAGAGCCCAGCCTCTCCAGCCTGACCATGCACCCTGCAGAAATAAATACGAACCGCTCGGCACTCAGGTAAGGAAAACCCCCCTACTCACATTATTTTAAATGCTTGGATGGTAGGAGGAAACCTTAGGGAATCCATGGCTGAGGATAGCCCTTCCTCCAGGCTCTAAGAAGGTTGTCTCCCATTTCACCCTCACTGCACGTGACTGAGAGGCCAAAACAAAGAAGCGACATGAGTATGGCGCTTGGTGATGATGTGTTGGTTAGGGGCGGATTCTCCTTTCAAATTTCACGGCAGTCTGGTTGCGTGGCCGCCTAGCTCGCCTTGCCTTAAGGCCGGCCCTGTATGGGAGTATACGCGGGTTTAAGGTAGGCAAGTTTGATTGTTTGGATTTTTGCTTTAACTGGGATTTCACCCTATAGTATTAGACTTGTCGTAGACATTGTTTCCAAATGGCCAATCAAAATGTGCCCAGATGTTAACACACTTGCATCTTGAGTTCTCAATGTTCTAGCAAAGTGAAAATATTAGTCTGCGTAAACTGCATACCTTTTTATTTTTGTGATTGCAGTGTTCAATTTGTATTCTCAATCGAATTTTCTCTCATGTCTCACTGTTCCTTAGGTGAAGAAATTGTGAGGTTAACAGGTTAACTCTGGGCTTGCTGGGCCACAGAGGTTACCTCTTCCATCACCAGCTGGTTTTGAGAACGATCAAAATCAGGCCGATGCCAATCAGATCCTCACAGACATTACATTCTGTGTCAAAAATGAATGTGTACAAATCAGCCTGTTGTTGTTGTTATTAGTAGTCGTAGCAGTCGCAGTAGTATTATGGTGTTTTAGAATGGCATGCTCTTGAAACCTGAAGGACTATTGCAGTGGCAAAGCACCAGTTGGTGTGTCTTGAGATCTTCCTCTCATTTCACTCCTGAACTGCCCCCTCCACTCTGTCCTTTGCCTCTCATAAGCAGAGAATGCCAGTTGTGCTGAACTGTGCCAAGTTGTGTGGAACAATTTCCACTGAGGGACAGAGCCCACAAAACATATTTCACATGCAACTTGAGGCAGATTTCAACACTGGCCTTTTTGAGACAAAAGACTTCTATTGATACATTTGTCTTAATTACTCTTATGATTTGATTGATCATTTGGCAGTCTTTTTTAAAACTTTCTAAAGCTGTCCTAATTACCATATACATATATTTCAATGTTAGTTACAATTGATTGTATTCAATTATTCAGTCAAAAGCCAAGCACTAGCTATTTATGATGTGCAATCTGAACACCATTAAATGCTGATGTTCTGCACCGTTAATAATAGTCTCTGCAATACTATCTATTAAACTGCTAACTGCTGCTTTGACACATGGGTTATATAAATGTTTAGAGATTTAAATGTCAAAACATAACTTAATACATCCTGTAATTTGGTCTGACAATTCAGTTTTATTTAATTATTTATTTTAATACCGTAAAAAAAGAAAAAAAAAGGTTATGCCTCAAAAACCTAGGCCTGTGATCCTTAAAAGTAATGGATATTTTAATATTGGCAAAGTAAAAAACGTAAGATGTTAATCTGATCTATCTTTCTATATCAGATGCTGAGGAGCTCGCGTTTGCTTTTACTAGATTGGACCACTTCAATGCTGCATTGGAGGGCATTCCGTTTGATGTCATTCATGCATTGCAGCTGGTTCATAATACTGCAGCCCAAGTCCTTACTGAAACTCATTGCTTCTGAGATCCAGATTTATTGTCTTTAGTTACAAATCTACATATTGTAATTTGAGTAAAATAAATATTTGTATCCAATATATTATGTAGTCATGTAAATGAGTATGGTTTAGTAGAGCATTTCTGTATGTAGAAAGTATGTTTAGTTTAGTTAGTATCGCACTTCCCTGTACTCGGACAAATCTGCTGATTGTGTTCTATAATGATTGAATTGATTATTGCATTATGAGCTAGTGTGTTGTGTATTGTTTGCCTGGTATTGCAGAAGCTAGCAACTTTGAGTCTGAACTCTGCTTATAACCCTGCATGGAATAAAACATTACCCTTTACCGGTATATATCAGGCTCCCTTGAGAAAGATATGTACAATATATCGAAACGTTGGGCAGCTGGCTCTTTCAACTTTGAGTCTGAACTCTGCTTATAACCCTGCATGGAATAAAACATTACCCTTTACTGGTATATATCAGGCTCCCTTGAGAAAGACATGTACAATATATCGAAACGTTGGGCAGCTGGCTCTTTCAACTAATATATATATATATATATATATATATATATATATATATATATATATATATATATATATATATATATTCCACGCATTGTGGAAAGGCAATATAGTAGTATGATTTTGACCTACAAACCAAGCTGGGGTCAGCCTTAAATAACCTTTGCAAATATCTGGGACACTCGAGGAGATGGGGCTTATAGTGGCTACCCTCCTGGTATCTGCGACTCTGTGCCATGTTTTGTGAGGGACACAGCGTTCATTTTAAACTTGCATCTTACACTGTTTTAGTTTGATTCTGCTTGTAATAGTGGAATCTGTTTAAACAGAAGACAATGATTACTGTAAAGAGCCTTGTGAAGGTAGTGTTGGGAAATGTTCAAAATCTACAGCTGCCATTCATTGAGCAGGGACATCAATTCACAAGAATATTTTGAAAGCTGTTTAAGATCTCTTGCTATGAAGAAGCGTGCCCTTGGCTCGCTGGATCCACACAGACAGAATGTGAACCATATGTCTCTTCTGCCTGCACAGCACTACTGGGATGTCATCAGCAGTACCAATTACACAGACTCGCTGACCTGTTCTCATTGTCACAAGACAGCACTTCGTTCCTCCGTTTGCAGTGATAGTAACAGGATTTTTTGGAAGCTGGGTGGGTGTATATAGGAGCCATCACCATCAGGGTAGCATTGACACATCACATGGCCAATCCAATTAGTATCTCTAATTCAAGGCAATGTCAAATCCAAATGTATTTTAAATGTATAAATGATTGTGGTGAAATAACACCAATGTGTCCTCTGTACACATTACAGTATGTCAAAATATAAATCTGTACAGTAGCCTATCCAATATACAGTACGGTAGTACAATCAAATCAATACCTAGCACACTTTCTTTTTATTTTAGCCTATAGGTTACCGGAAACACAAAATAAATCATGCTTCTTCATTATCTGTACACATTACTGTACAATACGGAAATAATAACATCTTATTTTAAATTGAAACTAAATGATCTTTAAATTTACTTTTTTACTGTAGCCTAACTGATAATGAACACAAAACAGATGATGGTGTCGCATTAACACGTTATGATACTATACAGTACATAATGCCATGGTTAAAGACTGAACATTGGGAAATCTTAAGATTTACTGGTAAATGTCGACATTTACCAAGCAAAACAGCAAATGTCTGAAATAAACATGATAACGCTTTACTTCAAACATTTACCGGTAAATCCCAAGAATAACCAGGTGCCTTTGGCTAATGACCGAATGTCCTTTTGCACATTGTAAGGCTTCAGGAGTCCTGTGTAACTCCATATGCCACAAGACCATGACCAAAGTGTGTTTTCTGTTGAAAAAACAAAGCTCCTAAATGATTTAATTTGAATGTTATTTTTCATCAAACTACTATGTATTTGGAGTACAATATCTTTCAACACCATTGTGAATTGTTTTATACGCAAATTTACCGGAATGTTGGTTGTTCTATATAAGTGAATCACAATATTGTTCAGTAATATGATGAACTAGTTTAAATTGCTCAATTGTGCATTACTGTAAGCTCGTTAATGATTATTTTGTTAATGGAAAATGTGTATGCAGAAATAAATATATTCTTTAGTAATGATTACAGTAATGATTATTTTGTTAATTGACAATTTATATGCAGGCATAAATACACTCTTCAATGATATGCCTGCATTTGCCAATGTGCTTTGGTAAATCATAAGATTAACCGGTAATGTCTGAAAAGCAATCTGCTTCTTTTAAATTTCGGACATCTGCCACCTTATTTGGTAAATGGTGACATTAAGATAGGCCAGATTTGGACTTACACATACTGCACACACTTTACAGAAATACATAATGAAAACATGTGCATATACGCTGTGTCTGGCATATCCGAGTGCACAGCATAGCGGTGTCTGTATGGATCACTGCAAACCAAGCATAATCCTTGATTGTCAGGACAGATCAATTCTACTTACACTGTATCTATCTCTATATATATAAATCGTATGAAGGGCTTAGCTGGTAGTATAGCTAAATATTTTCAACCACATAAATTTCCCCAATGAATTTGAGTCAGTTAACCATGAAAAGCAAGGTAATGCTGCTGAACTGCATTTAATGACCCAACATTACACAAGCCTTAAATATTTAACTCCGGAAAGCTACTTACACGCATGTTTTCTTTCTCGTTTTCTGAAACATTTGCTTGCATGAAACAAGTTAATCTCTGGATTCTCTCGATAAATTACTCATAGAACCTAATATATATATATATATATATATATATATATATATATATATATATATATATATATATATATATATATTTCATTGTTGATTTATGCGTTAATGATTTTCATTTCATGAGAGTAGATGTTAAAACTTTATGCTGATTTGAACTTGGCTCTGTATATTTTAAATGGGGTTTGCTGCTTTTCGATGTGAGATCCAACAACAACAACAAAGAAAGAAAACTTATAAAACATGTGAGTTAAGCAGATTATTTTGGCAAGGAATTAGTGCTTGAGGGGGGAAAAAAACTATAGCGCATGGAATGGAAAGAGTGCTTTATATGATGCAAGATAGGTTTCATCTTTGGATAATTCCATATTAAAATACCTCAGATGCATTACTGAAGAATAAGAACACTGGCAAAGTGATCTTTCAACCTCTAATGAGTGTCATTTTTTAAACCCCAGGGTATGACTTATTTTTGGCTGCATGGTTTACTCCCCCGCCTTCCCTCCTCCACCTCTGTGATGGTGCTGTAGTGTCCTGCTGCCTTGAAGGCTTGAGGCTGAGCCTCAGCTCTCTCAAGGGCAGCTCCGTCAGGACAGGGTAATCCAAATCATACCTCCTAGAACCTCCCCCTCACTCAGCAGACATTACCCAGCCTAGCACAAGACAGTGGATGTAGTTAAACATTTGGAATCACAAGACAGGTAAATACCAAGTGCAGTCCGAAAGTGCAGTACTAGGAGCCATAAACTTTAATATCAAAGTATTGCAATAATAAAATAATCGAGAAGCATCAGCTGGTAACCTCATGAATGATTAGATATGGCCTTCAGCTCATCTTTACTAATGCATAATGTGAATATTCTCTCGGTAAACAAGGTGCTGCTACGGCTGTAGTGTGTTACAAGAAAATATTTAATCGAGGGGTTATGTGACATCATAAACTGTGAGAGTGGAGGTAATTAGCTGTTTATTAGACAGCAGTCCCCACCCTTACAGTCTGACCAGAGCCTCTGGGGAAGGCCCTGCCCCTTCTAAGCAATGTTGCTAACAGGAAACATCAATGCAAGGAGAGAGAGTAGGCTTCCACAACAGCAGTCTTTTTTGTTATGCAAAAAATGAAATGTGGTATTTAAGCTCACACATGGGTATTTGTTCTTGATTTCTGTGCTCTCTGATCTCAGTTGTATAAGATTTGACCAGAGCCAAGTCAAATTTGTTTTTCTTAGATGTGTTGACATTTTATTATTGATTAATAAAAACAATTCAAGCATGGGTATCATGCTGAGTTTTTGAGAGCATGTTTTATGCTCGAGCTAAGTCCTTTTGCACTGGTTTGTGATGTCTCATAAGTGAATATATATATATATATATATATATATATATATATATATATATATATATATATATATATATATAGTTTTTGCAATATATACAGTATATTGCAAAAGCTGCGTTAAAGTAGTGTTATGATTACTCAAGCAAACCCTCAAAAGTAAGGAAATGACATCAACAATGACATCACTGATGACATAACTAATCACATGACAAACGCTCCCCGAAGACTGTCCATAGGAACATAACCTGGTTGGCTCTGATAAAATGTATGTTATTAAAAAAATATTGGAGAGGGGGATTCCATATTTGTGCTACTACTCAGTGAAGAAATATATAACCACAGTTGAAATACAATGTACCGACATCTATATTTCCTTTCCTTCTTTCACCCCTGACCTTTCCACCCGTATAACTGCTTGTCTGACTACTATCCAATCTTGGATGGCACGCCATTACCTCCTCATCAATCCATCAAAAACTGAAATCCTTTTCTTTCCTTCCCCTTCTTCTCCCCCTCCCACCCCCACCCTTTCATTTCCTCCCCTGTCCCTCATTCCGGTTAACTCTGCTCGTAACCTCGGCGTCATCTTTGACGCTACCCTTTCCCTTGCTGATCATATCTCGGCCACTACACGCACCTGTCGATTCCACCTATTTAACATCCGCAAAATACGCCCCTCCATCTCTTTCTCTGCCGCTAAACTTCTGGTTCATGCTCTCATCTTCACCTGCCTCGATTACTGCAACTCCCTCTTCATTGGCCTTCCCTCCTACGCCTTCACACCACTACATCATCTTCAACCTCCCGTCTTCTCCTTCAGCTACACTGGCTTCCTGTTTACTATCGCTGCTTATTCAAATTCCTTACTTTAGTCTATAAATCCCTCCATGGTCTCGCCCCACCCTACCTGGCTGCACTTATCTCTTACTATGTTCCCCCTCGTCCCTTACGCTCTCAAACTCTGTTGTCCCTTTCGGTTCCACCCTCGCCCTGTGCCCAATCCCGTTTCCATTCCTTCTCCGTCCTGGCTCCCTTCATTGGAATAAACTCCCACTCCATATAAAACAGTCACCTACACTACACAGTTTTCGCTCCTCCCTTAAAACACATCTTTTCACCCTAGCCTATCCCACTGCGTGCCCTAGCCCCTAACCCCCGGTCAGGACCCTGCTTGTTTGCCCAACCCTGCCCTAGCCTCTGTTCTCACAGTAGCACCA
>CM060276.1:11490244-11569061 GCA_030684275.1 Acipenser oxyrinchus oxyrinchus
CCCACGACCAGAGCCCTAACCACTACCCTATTGTATTACAATGTTTTACTTTGATTTTAAAAATAAATAAATACAGAAATCAAAGTCTGTGCAGGGTTATTTTGGATAGCCAGGGCAGTGCTAGTTCCTGGCTATCCAAAATTGACATTCTAAAATAGAATAATCAGGCAAATGAATAAAAACATCAACTCCAATTACATTCCACCTTATTGACTCCTCTTTCACAAAGTAAATCCTCTGGTTTTCACACCATCCACTCTTCAGTGGTTGCTGCAGGATCTTTGGAAACTGCAGCCCTTTCCATGGTCTCCCCTTCTGTTAACCTTAGTGCTACACTACGGTGTAGGAGAAACTCCAAAGTGTATACTGGTAATTGCTTTGAAGATGAGAAATCTTTTCTAAAACAGCAGAGGTAGCCTCAGGGTGACACAATTGTATAATGCTATTGGGGAAACATTTTGAAAACTGCTTACAGGCTATCTTTCTGAAGGAAATCTTTCAAGAACAATATCACTCTGGGCCATGAAGCTAATTTAGACTGTTGCAAAGAAACAGAGTGAAAAATGAATCGTGCCATTAATGAGCAGAGCAAAAAAAAGAGCTCCTCAGTTCATCTCTGTGCATGCCTGCAGGTATAGTTGAAGAATTAAAAACAAAACTAACCTTTTCGCTATTGTTGCTTTGTGAATTATTTAGTTTTGTATTGGTCTTTCCACAGTTTTCATTTGTTCTTGTCTCGTACCCATTTAAAGTTAATTTTAATAGAAACTCTGGGAACATGTGTGGTCCAAAGAAAAGGGCTTGTAACCAGGAGATCTCCGGTTCAAATCCCACCTCAGCCACTGACTCACTGTGTGACCCTGAGCAAGTCACTTAACCTCCTTGTGCTCCGTCTTTCGGGTAAGACGTAATTGTAAGTGACTCTGCAGCTGATGCATAGTTCACACACCCTAGTCTCTGTAAGTCGCCTTGGATAAAGGCGTCTGCTAAATAAACAAATAATAACAAATAATAATAATAACATGCAGCTATTTTGATGACAGGAGCCTAAAAGGAGCATCATGCATTCCATTTGTATTTGTTATTATTCTCGAAACTGAGGATTATTATATTGGAACCTAAAATACCAAAAAAGCAATTGAATTGTGAAAAAAGGACAGCTTGTTCACACTGGCAAGTAACATCTTGTGGGTATAAAATAGTGGTATTGGTTATTGTTCCGTATATGTGTATTGAGTATTTTTAATCCTATGCATGTGGGTGATCCAAAAACATATTTCCTTTTCATGTTACCTGTTTCAGTGGGCAATGCCAGTCCCTAGAAGAGCTGCTTCACCAAGCTTTGAAATCATCAACGCTGTATAGATAGAGAAAGGCAAAAACAAATAATTCATGAATCTATCATCATAAGTAAATGGTTCATTATGCGTGGGATATACAGAAAACAGATACATGTAACTTAGGCTAGATCAGCCAAAGTGTCTTTATAGAGGTTAGATCCAGCACCATCTGGTGATCTGCCAACATTTCTTTGTAAAGACATCAAGAAGCGTGGGACTTCATCCCTCTGCAATAATTATGTCTCTTTAACTCATTGATTATTTTTGAGTTACCCACTAAGAACCATCACGTCTCCTCTAACTAACTCATGCAGGCCAGAAAATGGAGAATTATATGGGAATATGTTGTAGTTATAGAGAGGAGCGAGCCGCCTAAATCTCTACTCTCACCCAGAGGCACAGAAGCACAGGCTTGCTCTGAGATTGTTAAAATGTTCTGTGTGACTGGAGATCATAACAATGAACAGTAACTGCCATTACATTACTATAGTAAAGTACTATAGTATTAAATCATTTTATTATCCTAACCTGGTCCGGACTAACAGCTAAATTACAGGTCATTTCCTCATTAAATACTCTGTAATTACTAGTAATAGTTTCCCAATTAAAGAGTAAGTAGCTAATTTATTTACAGTTTTTGTGTTTTATTGATGATTTATTTTTAAAATTGGGGTTACACAATTTCAAATTGAGTTATAACGACATTTTCTTAAGTAATAATATATATATATATATATATATATATATATATATATATATATATATATATATATATATATATATACACACACACACACACACACACACACAGTAGTCTCCAGCTAGGGAAGCAAGTGAAATGTTCTTAAGGCCCAAGTGTTCTCTAAGACAGAGTGAGCCACCAGACACAATATGAATCAATAAATAAATACATCTGTATTACTTGTCATGACACACGTGCATCAACATGTGAAATTAACTAAATAAGTAAAAGAAAAGCAATAGGCAAGAGTATGTTAATAAACAAGAATAATGAAGTAACAGACAAACTAATGTTAATAAACTAACTGTCAAACTAAATTAACACAGCACCCCTACACACGTTACAAAATGTAGCAGCAATATACACGACATGCACATTATTTAACAGAATAGTGAAGCAGCTCACCAGAGCGGGAAACACCAAATTGCTCGGCGACTTGTGTCTGATTCAAGTTTTTTTTTTTTTTCAAGAGCTTTAACACTTTGTGTAGCAAGAGAAACAGCGGCGCATTTTGCTGTTTGTTTACATGCCATTTTGTAGCGATGAGGTGCACTCGTGGAAATCAGAATACAAAACAATTCAATGATATGACGGCGGTTCTGGGAAGATTGAATAAACCAATCAGTGTCCCTCAAGACACTCTCGCGATGACAAGTCACTTTTGAAAAGACTGAATAATGTTTAAGTTTGATGATGAGTTATCAGGTTACAAAACAGTACTGTATCCGTTGTGAACGAATCGCTATCAGTGCCAAGAAGGTGTTCTTTTAAGCGAAGCTCCTCTTCCTTTACCCGGAGCATTTATAGTGGGAAAAATCAGTTTCATCACAAGGGTGTTCCCTTAGGCGAAGTGTTCTCTTTGGAGGTGTTCCTATATGCAGAGACTGTACTGTATACTGTATTTTTTTTCTTTTTCTAAATTACTCTTGAGTCTTGGACTGAATTTACATTAAGTAGCCGTTACCCTTCCACTGTATTTTAAAAAGTACAAAATAACACAAACTATGATAACTCTGTGCAATTATTAATTGCTAACAATGCATACAGTTGTTGTTTGGTATGTTTTATAAAAATAAAAGGCTATGAGGATAGCTTTAATTAAAATGTATTTCCTGGGGTAAGCTCACTAAACAAAAGTATATTAAAATGTAAAGCTTAAGTGTAAGAACATGTGTTTAATGTGGCAACCCAACAAGAATAGCTTTAGAAGGAAATCCTGTATGGACTAAGAGCCAGTATGACAGTACTGTGACAGGGAGCCCTCCCCTTGTGCCTGTTTTACTTATTTATGTATATTATTTGTATTTGTATTATATGTAAGCAATAAGGCACAACAGGGTGTGGGATATACTCTAATATCCACACCCCCGGGTGCGTTATAAGTCACGAGGTGAAGCCGAGTGGCTTTAACCACCTGGGGCGTGTGGATATTAGAGTATATCCCACACCCTGAAGTGCCTTATTGCGCTTATAAAATGGATCAACCAACATTACAAAAAAAAAGTAAAAACATGTTTTAATTAACAAAAAAGTAATTTTTATTAAATATCCTTCCACCTCTGCCTGACCTTAGAAAAACTAGTCCCTTAAAACATAAAAAAATAAAACCAAAAATGCATTAAAAAATAATTTCAGATGTTGAATTGAACATTGCAATTGAAAGTGCAGTTTTGATTCGATACACTTCTTGTAATTCTTGGTTTATTCATTTACATTTTAAAGTAAAATATTACTGTCCATTTTCATCATGACACAGCACAAATGAGTCTGCCTTTAAATCACACAGACCCTTCCTCACAAGACCTGCAATAGTATCAGGTGAGAGTGCATTTATTTTTTTTTAATCATCCTTTGTTATCTGGGGTAGTAACAGGAGGCATCCATACCAGATTTGTGCTACAGCTTCACAGTGGCGAGAAAGACGTTATTTGCATGGAATACCCGGTTACTTATCAAACTGACTTTAATTTACAGCTTGGCAACGTGGAGAACTACTGGGCCAGTGTTGAGAAACAATTCAAAACAATGCAGGGCACAGCAGACACATTTAAAAGGTATGGCAAGAATTGTTGAGATGAATTTATAAATGTTCAGCATCAAATCACACCGCTGCGCAGGGGGTGGGTCCAGTGACAGCAGGCAGGCAGACTGAAGAACGGACAGACCGGGAGCAATGGCAACAAAACATCTTTTAACCTCAAAGTCTCTTTTAAGAGGGACCCGAATCTTCTGTGAAAAGCTGAAAGTTTAAGATATATTTTTTAATTATTTTTTATTTATTTTCAAAATGGGATAGGGAAACGCCGTAGTTCAGGGAGAAGGAACAGAGCGATCAGAATGGCAAGTTTTTAATTTATTTGAATACTTTTTCTTTTTTTCACTACTTTAATTAATCATTGGTGTCCGATTCAGATTCATTCAATATCTCATGTACACTTCGGTTTCCCAAAAGTTAAACATTTACATAAATCTCCTCGGTCATGTTTATTTGCGATAAAAATTCCAATATGTCTGCCGTTTTTTTTTTTAAATTCTAATGGCGTATGGATATCTGCCAGTGATTTGCTCGTTTTTTTAAAAAAGTGCCGACCCATGGTGATATGCTGTAATATCAACACCCCCATGTGACCTGTTTTGATCAATCAGGATAGAGTATTTAAAATACCCATTATATATATATATATATATATATATATATATATATATATATATATATATATATATATATATATATATATATATTGTAAGGCAGCGGGATGTGTGAGACAGCAGGGAGGGGGTTAAAACCTCCCTGAAGGGAAAAAAATGCACCTTTTATATTGTTTAATTGTTTTACTTTATTGTGTAATTGATTTGGTAATTGTTTTATTATGAATCATTCCCTGCACCTGGTGCTTATTATTAAATTAGAGCCAGGTGCAGGGTATTTAAGGGAAGCAGTCAGTCTACTCAAGGCTGCTGGGTGGAAGGAGGCAGAAGGAAGGTGCTCTGCTTCCGAGCAGTCAAGGAGAAAGAAAATAGTCAGTGCTGTGTTAAACCTGTGTGGTTTGTGTTCTGTATGCCAGGTAAACGGCTTAGCCGTCCTGCAAGTTAGTCAGGGAAATTACCTGTGTAGTAAGTGCTCCAAATCGGAGTTAGGTGTTTGTTTTGTTTTGCTGTATTTATTTTTGTGTTTATTAAAATATTAGCGCAACCGCGCTTGAAAATCCATTTCTGTGTGCTGGGTCGTAGTTTTTAAAGGGGCACGAACCCGTGAGTGGCGCAATCTTTCACAATATATATATACAGTATATATATATATGTGTGTGTGTATATGTGTGTGTGTATATATATATATATATATGTGTGTGTGTGTATGTATATTGTATTTGTGTGCGGACGGACGAAAGCCGTCCAACATTATTGTTTATTGTTTAGTGTAGCTGGTGGGGATGGGGTTAAATCCCCATCCCAGTAAAGCCTGTGGGAATGTGGCTGGAGCCTTAATAAGGTAATTGTCTAACTGGTAATATATATATTGCAGCCAGATATTCCTGTACCCTGTAGTACCCCCGTGCAAATCCACAATCTTTATCACTAAGATGTATTGCTATTGGATTTATGACTACAGTCCATGTGACATTGCACAAGTAAGCTACCAATGCTGTTACAAACGGTTATTACACATCTAGGGTTTGTACAAAAAATATTTTTTCACTTCCCTAAAACAATTTGAAAATTGTAAATGACTTTGATAATAAGTAGGATGGCCTGCTGCAGCCATGTTTCTCTACTATGAATAGATATATTGAAACTTGTATAAAATGATGCCTCACTGACAGTGAAGTGATGCTGCTGAACCTGGGTATCTTCACCTCACTTTTATTTTGCTCTTTGCTTTTTCTGTTTTTTCCTACTTTGTCTGGTGAGTTATAATACGATAATGTTTTGGCTACGAGAATCAACATTCGCATGAAGTTATTTTTGTTTTTATCGCTTGTATGGGAGCAATGGTATATATTCTCATGATGTAAAATGAACAAGAGAGACCGGGGTACAATGCTAGGCTGCAGGACCTTGTGGTGTCTCATGTTATTAAGTAGTCCAATTCTATGTACATTATTTCAAAATAGGACATACAACAACTTTTGCTGCTTGTGAACAGGCTGGCTGGTGGTGACTTCAGGCCCGGAAATAGACAGACAGGACGGCTAAGTGAAATGCACTGTTGCACTGGTTTATTAAAAATAAAAAGATTTAACAAAACTGCACACAAAAGAAAACTACACGGTGGCCAAAATAAATAGACAGACAAACAAACAGTGTACAAACAAACAAGTATGGCACTGGCTGAAAGTCAACAATTGTTTTAGTTTTGTAAGTTCTACCTCCTTCTCTGTCCCATTTCCACTCTGAACATCAACCCTGTTCAGCCAAAGGTACAGGTCTTTTATATAGTGGCTGAGGGGTCAACTGGCTATCAATGACCTAATGTACCTCTCAACCACATTCGGCACTGGTTTTGTCATATGCGAGCCAGTTTATCAATAAGCACTCGCTGTTGACCACACATTCCTGTGATTTTATATGGATGCGGAATTCTAACCCCATCCAGGCTGTAAAACAATAATAATAAAACGGCATGTTTTTACACACAAAACAGTACATTTAAATAATACAACGAATACAAAAATAACACAAAACATAACATGCACAGGGGCGGGGAGTGCCCGTCACAGGGATATTATCAGTTTTATTAAGCACAAGAATTTAGAAATTATTAAATACAATAAAGTACCAATGTATTTTCATAGCTCAAAACTCAAACACTAAGTTTAGTTGGAGGTGCACTTTTCTGTTTCTCCATCAGCAAACCTAATGCTTCAGTGAGGAATGGTAGACTAGTTAACTATGTTCTATCAATGTTTCATACAAACTTAACTGTTGCTTTGAACACTGACGGTAATGGCTTGGTCTATAACATCAGACTGATTTTGTAGTCAATCAGTGAATCAGATCATTAAATAATGTACAATCACTTCTCTTTCAAAAATAAAGCAGTAACAATACTTGAATTCATAGTTTCAGATGTCATTTTATGGCGATTGCAGTCAGTCTGAGTTGTTCTGTGTTCTGTCGCACCACTAGTGAGTTACTCTCTAAATCTGCCTTTGTCTGCCTTCAGCAGCTTTGAGTTTGTCTGGAGAATCCGGGACAGTCTTCCTCAGTCTATTCAAATCAAGTAACACCCTGGTCTTAACTCTGCCAATCCCACCGACTCTCTGTTTATACCTGTATATAACTGGGACACTGTCATGTGATTTGAATGAGGAAGGCTACTCAGTGAAAAATGATGATGCTAACTCAATATTGGAGCCACAGACCCCAGAACCACTCAGGATTATTGCAAACACCAGCAAACTGGAAGAAAAAGAAAGGTAAAATACATTTGAAGCTACTTACTCTTTAAGGTCACAGGTCTTTGGAAGCTTGCCGGAAATTGTAAATGCTGGGTAAAGTTACAGCAAAGTGCTTTTAGATTAGAAATGGAAATGCTGTATTACACTGCATGGTAAACAAGCACTTTATATTTCTTTATCAGGGATTTTCTTACATGTGTTATTTTACTTACAAAGAAACAAGAAACCTGAAGTAGGGATGTTGTAAGCTATATCTTGCTTTATTGCCAACACATTTAAAACGAAAGTTTCAAAGAGCTTCAGGATACAGTGTTAAAGGGATTACATGGAATTCCTGTCTGTTGATTTCTCTTGGAGAAACATAGACTTTAATGGTGCACTCATGTCTATATATCACTGCTACCATGATCCACTCAATCACTTCCAAAGCGGAGTTCCTAAAGGTGTTGTTATCTTGTATAACCCATTGTTTTGGCAGTTCATTTTTCTATTTGAGGCCAGCGAGGGAGACACAGACCTTTACAAATTGATTTAAGCTGAAGGCAATATTTCCAGCTACTCAAGACAAGATTAATGGCTTTCTTATCAATGTCACAAAATAACCCAACAAGCAGCTTTATTGTGGTAAGCATATGTGTGTACAGAGACACAGACTCCCACAAGAAAAGCCCCGTGTAGATGATGACCACAAAGAAGTAGGCTGAGACTTTGAAATTGTTGTATAAAGTAGTGTTTTCTCCTTACTGCTAAGTGACATGCAGTTTAATTTGAGTTACAGCACAGAGTCTGAATGAAAACCGGCAGCCACAAACTTCCCAAATAAGCATGAAACCGCTGTACTAAATATGACACTTTTCTTTCTACACAAAGACATACATACATAAAGGTGTTCCAGAGTGTGGACTAGGACACAGGTAAATGATTATAGAGAAGTGCAAAACTGTAGAAGAGATGACTTGTGTATGTTTTTAATAAAGCTGTTAGCATTATGCAAGCCAGACAAAATGAACAATGAGATCATTAAGATCCTTACCATGCTTAATGTAATCTCTCTCAGACCATCTACTTGATAAGACTGTTTTTATTAGTATTAGCAAATATATACTACAGTTAATTAACATGTATAAAAATAGCAGCATTGCTGTTTGATGAACATAAATGTAGTGACCTGTATCACACAACAGGTCCAGTTCTACAAACACAAATTATTGTAGGGCAGTACAGTGACAATGTGTTCAGGGTGATGAAGTTTTCAATGGAAGAAGATGGCTAGAGATTACAATTAATCAAACAGCATATTGCATGTTTATTTAAATTAAAAATGTCCATTAACTAAATGCCTTTTTATTACAATATTAATTTACTTTATGATAAAAAAACATAAGTTATGCCGCCTTTTTGCAAAGATGGAACCTTTATGAATATTATACAGTAAAGATTATCTGCTGACATTCCTAAAACTAGTATTAAAATAACCACCATCTATTCACTTAAATACACTCAATCAAAATGCACAGGTACAACTTAAAAAACACAAAGTCAAGTAAACAAACGTTCCGGCGACTGCCTTTTTAAAGTGAACATTACACTGAAGAAGGCACCAGCCCGAATGTTCTTATATATTATAAATTCGGGTTTGGTTGTCAGAAACTAAGTCAAGTAGACTAATGCTTTGGCTTGCGCTTTCTTTGTATTATTATTATTATTATTATTATTATTATTATTATTATTATTATTATTAATAACTGTCAAACAGTGTCTAAAATGCTTTATAAGATATATCTGCATTATTGATTGTTTATAATGCAGATTATAACAAAATAAACAAATAAGTGTTACCAAATAAAAGGACATTCTTACCTCGCTCCTAGCCTTTGGAATTCCTTACCTCCTTACCAAGCCTGTTCCTGTTTTTAAATCTTGTTTGAAAACACATTTCTTTGAAAAGACATGTGTTGGTACATTGCCTTAAGGTTGTGAATTGATTTTAAATAGCTGACTAACACCAAAAAGTTTCTTATTCATTTTAAACTATTTGTTTTCAGTCATATTTGCTCTTCTGCACTTTAGGACCTGATCTTGAAAGGTGCTATATAAGTGCAATGTTGTTGTGGTTGGTGTTGTTGTTGTTGTTGTTGGTGGTGGTGGTGGTGTTGGTGGTGTTGGTGGAGGTGGTGTTTTTGGTGTTGGTGTTATTGTTGTTGGTGGTGTTGTTGTTGTTGTTGGTGGTGGTGCTGTTTTTGGTGTTGGTGTTCTTGTTGTTGTTGGTGTTGTTGGTGTTGTTGTTGTTGGTGTTGGTGGTGGTGGTGTTTTTGGTGTTGGTGTTGTTGTTGTTGGTGGTGTTGTTGTTGTTGTTGGTGGTGGTGCTGTTTTTGGTGTTGGTGTTGTTGTTGTTGGTGGTGTTTTTGGTGTTGTTGGTGGTGTTTTTGGTGTTGGTGTTGTTGTTGTTGGAGGTGTTGTTGGTGTTGTTGTTGTTGGTGGTGTTTTTGGTGGTGGTGGTGTTGGTGGTGGTGTTGTTGTTGGTGGTGTTTTTGGTGGTGGTGGTGTTGTTGGTGTTGTTGTTGTTGGTGGTGTTTTGGTGTTGGTGTTGTTGTTGTTGGTGGTGTTTTGGTGTTGGTGTTGTTGTTGTTGGTGGTGTTGTTGTTGGTGTTGTTGTTGTTGGTGGTGTTGTTGGTGTTGTTGTTGTTGGTGGTGTTTTGGTGGTGGTGGTGTTGGTGGTGGTGTTGTTGTTGGTGGTGTTTTGGTGGTGGTGTTGTTGTTGGTGGTGTTGTTGTTGGTGGTGTTTTTGGTGTTGGTGTTGTTGTTGTTGGTGGTGTTGGTGGTGTTGTTGTTGTTGGTGGTGTTTTTGGTGGTGGTGGTGTTTTTGGTGGTGTTGTTGTTGGTGGTGTTTTTGGTGTTGGTGTTGTTGTTGGTGGTGGTGTTGTTGTTGGTGGTGTTTTTGGTGGTGGTGGTGTTGTTGGTGTTGTTGTTGTTGGTGGTGTTTTTGGTGTTGGTGTTGTTGTTGGTGTTGTTGTTGTTGGTGGTGTTTTTGGTGTTGGTGTTGTTGTTGGTGGTGTTGTTGGTGTTGTTGTTGTTGGTGGTGTTTTTGGTGGTGGTGGTGTTGTTGGTGTTGTTGTTGTTGGTGGTGTTTTTGGTGTTGGTGTTGTTGTTGTTGGTGGTGTTGGTGGTGGTGTTGTTGGTGGTGTTTTTGGTGGTGGTGGTGTTTTTCGTGTTGGTGTTGTTGTTGGTGGTGGTGTTTTTGGTGTTGTTGTTGTTAGTGGTGTTTTTGATGTTGTTGTTGGTGGTGTTTTTGGTGTTGGTGGTGGTGTTGTTGTTGTACTGCAGTATTTTGGAAACAGTGACTATTGGATAGGATACTACTGCATAGCATTGCATTACATTTCAAAGGTACTGTGTCCAAACCACTGCATTATAAAGTAAGGTATTATTGTACAATCAATGAATCCCAGGAAACTCTTACCATGTGATGGTCACACATCAACAGAACAACAGTACCCTTTGATTCATGGTTTAAATGAGTAGATTGGCTTCATTTCCAGAAAATTATACATTGGACCTCTTTACATCGGAGAAAGAATGCATGTGTGCTCTTCATCAGAATTAAAAATAGCAGCAAATTTAGCAAGGTTTAAAGATAGAGGTGGAATCCAGAGACACCTCATCAAAATGCTACATTGCTGCAAAATGTCTGTTTAATTAGGGGGTGCTTTTTTCATTCTGATCAAGATTTTATTTCTGTCATAAAGAAACACCTTTTTTTGCTCTTTAAACTTAAATAAATACTAATGTGCTTTTGGAACTTGACGTTGCAATGACTTGATTGTAACTGTCATTCTCTATGGTCTTTCCACCATCATTCACAGCCTCCATGGCAACCGACTACATGGCCTGTCAGAGCAGTGTGCATTTCAGCAGTTTGGCTTCAGCTGTGAAATGGATTGATGAATTTCTTTGACAGGTTTGCTGATCAGTCAAAAAGAAAGGTGGCTTCAGAATCCCTAGTCATGCCTCAATGAATTCAAAAACAGTTCAGCACCTGTCTAATAAAAAATTAAAAGGTTTATTTACAGAATGTTGTTAATAAATCACTGTTTGCAAAGGGCTTTGTTATTTCTAATTGCTCAGTTTATCAGTTAAAGTCTGCTGAAAAGCTCTTTGCTGTAAATCTGATTGATTCAATTAATCTTTTAAACCTCTGCTGAATGTGAATTTAAGGCCACTATGCAAAGTTTCAGACAGGAACCATGTGACTGAACAAGTCAAACAGTGATTGAACTAGGAAGTTTAACTCCACCTCCAATGTCAACTATCAATCAATGTCAGCTACCAATTATATTCAAAGCAGGCAAATTATCAGTCTGTGCTTTGTGTTTGACGCCAGGGGATTGGCGGTCAAATTGCTGGCTGAGAGAAAGCCACAATTAAACAAGTCAAAATGGTCTAATACATTCTCTTTAAAAATCTTGTTTTTAATGCTCACTGCCAGCTATTTACCGAGAATACTAAGAACTGCCTGTGAGATTGTGGTGTGGTGAGATTAACCTGTATCACATGGAGATTACCATTCAACACAACACACACATTAAACAGAAAATATGGATAGAAAAAAATATATAGCTTTTGAAAAACTGAAATGTTTCTGTAAAAAGTAAATATAAGACCTGGAGTATAGGAGAACTTTAAAGAACATACCTAGTTTTCACAAGTAAACAACCACTGTGGCCCTTTAGCTACATAGTATATATTCCAATCACATCCCACATGTCAACATGCAATCATCACACAGCACATCTGAATACTTGACAGACAAGCAGGAATGGGAGGAAAGAAATATATTGGCATGATTTTAACCTTGACAACTTCTGATACTTTTACCAACTGAGCCTGTGGAGATAAGAAATGAGAACACTGTGGAAACTAATGAGCAAGAACGATTTAGCAGGAAAGGTCTGTTAGTGTATGATTGTTATCAGTGCAGTACAGACAACATCTTCAATCTTTTCAAATCCCTTTCTGCTAATACCGGTTGCACTGCTGTTCCCATGCTGCATGTTTCAGAGCACTTGGATCACATTCAGCTTTTTTAACAAACTGCAGTGAGTGAAGAGGTTTGGGTTTAACATTCAGGATTCAAACTGAAACCAGGGATGGGGTGATCATTGAGCAGTGGCGTGCCATCAGGACCTTCAAGGTATTCTCTGCTGACCAGACAGTGCCAAGTAAACCGTCAGTCAAATGACATTACGTTGCCTCACTCACTTGCGTACAGTGTGCTTGCTTTTACTATGAAACATACTACTCTAATTATTATTTGTTAATTTGTCTGACACCTTTATCCAAGATGACTTACAGGGTTTAGTAGAGGTTTTTTAATCTAGGGGTTTCCTGAAGGGGATGTGATCAGCCAATAAGAGATCTGCATTTCCCCTGCATAAGTCTAAAACAACGACCAGACACTAGAAAAACAGTTGAGGGTATTCTCCGTTTCAGTTGAAGGTCTTGAGTGAGTTTAACCAATAGGCGAGTTGAAGAATGTCCTTTTTTTTAGACAGGCGACCAATCAGGAGTGAGCAGAGGCGGGCCATAAATCTCCCAGGGTATTCTCTGCCTCACTTGAAAGTCAAAGCTCTGACAGCTGACCAATCATTAGTGAGCAACCCCAAAACATGAATATTCCTTGGTTAGCACTGCAGTTAAGAGGATAGCTGGATTTCGCACGATATTGCTTATAAATATACATTGATAAATACAAATACCTTTACAACATCTAATTATTTCAAATTTTATTTTACACTAAAATAAAAAATTTAAAAAAAATGTGAGAAAACAGAGACATCATAGTCGATTTGATTACAAATCCTTTTTCAAGAACTTTCTCTGAAAAATTGGAGATTTTTTAAAAAAGGGAGATATACACAGATCCCCGAGCTGACAGAGGAAGGGAAAGGATATACTCAGCACTTTCAAAATTCAAATTATGAAAGGTATCTGTGGCTTGCAGGTAGCTGCCACTTAAAAAAAAAAGGAGGGTGGTGGGGGATTGTGATGACTCTGCTACCCCAGTCCATTTTGTCAAAGCACACCACTGTCATTGAGTGCTTTTCAAACCAATGCCACTACCTTCCTCGTGTTAGTTACACAGCAAACAACATAACTTACTTACCCGCCCTTAAAGTCAAACGTTTGTGTTTCTAGTGTGGAACTTTAACATGTGTTCTTCATTGAACAAGAAAAATTAGTAAACGGCTTTCAAATTTTGGTTTTGTTTTGTTTAATTATTTAAATTTAACCAGTCTGGTTCAGTAATAATATCCAAGTTTTGAGTCAAATTTGTTCTTTTGTTGCAGGTCGGATATTAAAAAGCTGGAGCTACCCTACTTAATCCTTCCCTGGTTGAATTTAAGTTCACCCCAGCTCTGCAGTAAGAATGTACAATCAATTTGCTGCCACTCAAAGCATAAATAATCTGTTGAAGGGAATGCCATCTTTCATGAGTTTCTTACCCCATAGTATCTGCTCCTAGATATTAAAAGAAACATGTTCTTTTATAACACCCCCATCCACTACCCATCTCCCCCACAGCAGTTAATAAAGACTTTAAACACACTAACAATGTAGGATGTGTCTCATCTTAGGGTGCCTTTTACTGTATGTATCTGTCTGCTTGACGTATTATATTCTTAGATGCTAGACAAAGGGACTACCAAGCAGCTGTAATTGTAGCGTTTGTCCTTTCAGAAACTTTAACACAAAGAAATAAAGCATTCATATTGTAAAGCTATTTTATTTTGTATAAGGCTATACAGTCTACTACATAGTTGTACATCATTCCCTGAGGGACCTTCTTCTGATAGGGTTTGGGAATATTTCACTTGAGATTTACAGTAAAGTGTGATGTATAAGTCAAATAGGCAGTTCCTGGAGGGAGTGACTATAAATGGGTTAGACATGAGCTCCCTAGGTACTTGTTGGGAATTGTCCGATAATGCTGGCTGTGAGATGTGAATGACGTTCAAATTGTGCTGAGAAGATGGAGACATCCAAATTGTGCTGAGATGGAGTCGGCTTAAAACCAATACGTTCCTCCAAAAGATCTGATTTATTATGCAACAAGTTTCTGGCAAAAGTAGTAATTTTTATTTTATTTTTGAATAAACTTAATTTCATTTTAAACAGGTAAACATTTATTACAAATACATTTCTAAAACTAAAAGCCAAAAAAATCTTCTCTGGCTTATACAAAGGTGGAGCTTATAGACTCATTCTTACGGCAACCCACTCAGAGCTGCTGTTGGTTAAAGGGGGGTGATTGTGCTGAATTGTTTAGTGTTTGTGCTCTGCGCCCTATTTAGATATTGCTGCCTGCACTGTGTAGTTCAAACATGCTTCACTGCTGCTAAAGCTAGAGTTGATTTTTTTTAAATAGGTCTTTGTAAAACTCTTAGCTATTGGTGCTTTCAAACATTTTCATTTCTTTGAATTTTTCATTTCAGGAAAGTTTATAAAGTGATTCCAGTAAATATACTCAATGTTGTATTCAACCTTGTAATTAAAATGGTAATCATGGTAAAGTTTGTATCATTGTTTTCAATTTGGAACATTTTACACTGACGCAAAGCACGTATTTAAGTGGCAATAGCCAATGCTTTTCCCTTATTATTTTTCATTTAAATTGAGTATATCTGTGTGGCAATGTGCCCCGCCCCTGTGTGCATGTGTGTGTTATATGTTGCATGTCGCATGTGTTAATGTTGGTGTATAGCGATTGGTACACGGGATATAAGCGGGTCTGTGTTTCACGTGTGTTTAAAAATGTATAATTGTAGTTAGGCACGAGGTTGCACTTAATTAATTCACGTGCTGGGATTCAAGTAAATAATTAATTAGTAATTGAATCCCAGCACAACAGTATATATAGATGCACGATTCACTCACTCGGGGTTGTGTGTTCGGTGAGTGGAGAACGGGTGTGGAGAAGGAGAGTAAAATAAACTAAAATAATTGATAGTTGTCTAAACTCACCGTGTTTCGTTTGTCTGTCCGTCCACTGTTTTGTTTACTGTTTAATCCGTTTTTGTTTGTCTATTTATTTTGGCGCAAGTGCCGTGTCCTGTGTTTTTGTGTTTAAACCTTTTATTTTCTGTCCTGTTAATTATTAAATGCTGAGCGCGATCACGCGCTCAGCTTCACCAAAACCCCAAGTCTCTGTCTGTTCTGTGTTGCTCCCAGTCTCTGGTCTGACGTCATCACCCACTCCGGCCGTCTTTGTGACACGTGGTGTCAGAACCGGGATCACAGCGCCTCCAAGACTCAGGCCAGGAGGAGTACTGTTTGTTTAAAATAAATAAAATAAAAAAATATATATATAAAAAAAGATGGGAAAGAACGGCAGAAGGCAGCAGCCACAACACCAGCCGGAGGAACAGCAGCCCGGGTGTTACTGCTGCGCTGAGCCTGGGCATTCCAGCACCAACTGCCCCTGGTACCCCCTCGGACAGCTACCCCAACTATGCCCCATCTGCGGAGGTGAGCACTATGTGGCCCGCTGCCCTGTCCATCAGGAGAGGGAGGAGCAGGGTTGCCTCAGTCTACACCACCAGCAGGGGAGGTAGACTGCTGCTCCCGCCGCCCCAACAACAACTGCAACAGCGGCCAGAGGAGCCAGAGAACCTGTTCCCCTGGTGCACCTGGTGCGGGAGGTGGATCACCGCTGGAGGGACTGCTCCGAGGTGCCACCGAGCTGGTGCGGGCGATGTGAGGAAGGGGACACGACTGGTCGGGATGCCCCTATGCCAGCTCGCCAGTGCCCAGACTGGGGAGCACGAGCTTCCAATACCGGGAGAGGAGCCATTGCTGGGTTCGCCTTCCGAGCTAGAGGGAGCGCCGCACCAATCCCCTGCAATAGGGGTGGAACCGCCCAGGAGAGGAAGGTAGGGAGGAGGAGTAGGAAGAGGAGGAAAGGAAAGCTGCAACAGCAACAACAGCAACCGCAGCAACAGCAGGAGGAGGTCGGGGATGATGGCTGGGAGGTTTTTAAAGAACCTCGCGGCAGAGGTATGCCCTGGCTGTGGGGCTTATGGGCACACGTTAGCCATATGCCCCACGCAGTATGAAGAGGAGGAACTAGCGCCCAGACGGGGGACCGCGAGCGTCCAGCGCCCAGACGGGGACCGCTGGAATCCAAAGCCTGAGCGGCAGCTGTTCCCACCTTCACCAGCAGAGCAAGAATGCCTGCTGCCTCCACCATCACCACCAGCAGAGGAAGAATGCCTGCTGGTAACACTTCCCCCACCAGCAGAGGATGAATGCCTGCTGGTATCACTTCCCCCACCATCACAAGGAGAAGAGCAGCAGGAGCTGCCTCTGCCTCCGCCACCTCCACAGCCCAAGCGGGAGGAGCCTGAGCGTCTACAGCCCAAGCGGGAGGAGCCTGAGCATCTACAGCCCAAGCGGGAGGAGCCCGAGCGTCCACAGCCCGAGCGGGAGGAGCCCGAACGTCCTACGCCTGAGTGGGAGGAGCCCGAACGTCCTACGCCTGAGTGGGAGGAGCCCGAACGTCCACAGCCCACAAGGGAGGAGTCGGTGCATCCACAGCCCACAAGGGAGGAGTCGGTGCGTCCACAGCCCAAAAGGGAGGAGTCGGTGCGTCCACAGCCCAAAGAGAGGGAAGTCGGGGCTTCCACAGCCCTAGGACCCAAGCTGCCAGCAGAGGAAGAATGCCTGCTGGTTCCACCTCCACCAGCAGAGGAAGAATGCCTGCTGTCCCCATGTCCACCAGCAGAGGGAAAATGCCTGCTGTCCCCATCTCCACCAGCAGAGGAAGAATGCCTGCTGGTTTCCCCTTCAGAGGCAGAGCCGCACCAGTCCCCTGCAAGAAAGACAGAGCTGCACCAGTCCCCTGCAAGAGAGGCAGAGCTGCACCAGTCCCCTGCAAGAGAGGCAGAGCAGCACCAGTCCCCTGAAAAGGGGAGACTACACGCTGCTCCCACCTCCGCCGCCAGGAGACTACATGCTGCTCCCACCTCCATCGCCAGGAGACTACACGCTGCTCCCACCTTCGCCGCCAGGAGACTACTCGCTGCTCCCACCTTCACCGCCAGGAGCAGAGCAGCAGGAGCTGTCTCTGTCTCCATCACCATCAGGGGGAGAGGAGCAGGAGCTGCCTCTCCCTTCACCAGAAGGACCAGGACTAGATGCTGGCGGTCCTCAGCAGCCCTTGCATAGGCTGCTGAGGGAGGCACGGGGAAGAACAGCCCGGCCGCAGAGGCCGAGAAGAGGGCCAACACCCGCACCCCAGCTTGTCCTGACTGCCTGCCTCGCTTCGCCCAAGGATGCCTGCCTCGCTTCGCCCAAGGATGCCTGCCTCGCTTCGCCCAAGGATGCCTGCCTCGCTTCGCCCAAGGATGCCTGCCACGCTTCGCCCAAGGATGCTTGCCACGCTTCTCCCAAGGATGCCTGCCTGGCATCGCCTGGGGCTGCCTGTCGCGCCGCATCGCCTGGGGTTGCCAGCCGCTCCGCATCGCCTGGGGTTGCCAGCCGCTCCGCATCGCCTGGGGTTGCCAGCCGCTCCGCATCGCCTGGGGTTGCCAGCCGCTCCGCATCGCCTGGGGTTGCCAGCCGCTCCGCATCGCAGCAGGAGGTACTGTGGCCGGAACCCCACCAAGGGGAGCTGCCGGCCACGAAGAAGGTGGGGGAGGTCAGGAGACCTGCTCCCACTGCAGCAGTTTCGCTGCCGGAGATCGTGGGGGAGGTCAGGAGACCTGCTCCCACTGCAGCAGTTTCGCTGCCGTAGATCGTGGGGGGGGTCCGGAGACCTGCTCCCACTGCAGCAGTTTCGCTGCCGGAGATCGTGGGGGAGGTCAGGAGACCTGCGCCCACTGCAGCACTTTCGCTGCCGGAAGTACTGTGGCCGGAGCCCCCGCAAGGGGAGCTGCCGGCTTTGAAGAAGGGGGAGGAGGTCCGGAGACCACCAACCCCAGCAGCAGTTTCACTGCCGGAGAAGGGGGGAGGTCAGGAGACCACCCAAGCAGCCTTTCGCTGCCAGGACTGCCCGGCTGAAGGAGTCAGTCTGGGAGCTGTCCGCACGTCTGCTGACAGCATGGCCAGTAGCAGCCTGGCTACTGGCAACATTGCCAGCCATGGGCCCACTGAAGCCTCCCTTCCCAGCCCGAGACTTTGTCCTGGACTGCTGGGTTTTAAGGGGAGGTGGCCGTTGAGGCCATGTGTGCTGCGCACAAGGGTGGGTATATGTGGCAATGTGCCCCGCCCTGTGTGCATGTGTGTGTTATATGTTGCATGTCGCATGTGTTAATGTTGGTGTATAGCGATTGGTACACGGGATATAAGCGGGTCTGTGTTTCACGTGTGTTTAAAAATGTATAATTGTAGTTAGGCACGAGGTTGCACTTAATTAATTCACGTGCTGGGATTCAAGTAAATAATTAATTAGTAATTGAATCCCAGCACAACAGTATATATAGATGCACGATTCACTCACTCGGGGTTGTGTGTTCGGTGAGTGGAGAACGGTGTGGAGAAGGAGAGTAAAATAAACTAAAATAATTGATAGTTGTCTAAACTCACCGTGTTTCGTTTGTCTGTCCGTCCACTGTTTTGTTTACTGTTTAATCCGTTTTGTTTGTCTATTTATTTTGGCTCAAGTGCCGTGTCCTGTGTTTTTGTGTTTAAACCTTTTATTTTCTGTCCTGTTAATTATTAAATGCTGAGCGCGATCACGTGCTCAGCTTCACCAAAACCCCAAGTCTCTGTCTGTTCTGTGTTGCTCCCGGTCTCTGGTCTGACGTCATCACCTACTCCGGCCGTCTTTGTGACAATCTGCTTCCATCGTGGCAATTAAAAAACAAAAAACACCTTACTTTTAAAATGTATTTTTCAGTAGTCTTTCAGACGTGGATCACTATGGTTTTAAGCTGACAGCTCAGAAAATAATGATCTAAGCAGAAAATGCAATTGAGAATTCTACAAAACACACATTATATTAACCAGGTAAAAAACGGAATATTCTGAAAATATGAAAGTATATTAATTTAATGATTATCACAGCAATTAAAACCAGTCACAATAATTCTAACCTTGTAGCAATTCCCATGCTACATAATGTGGGTGTAAGTCTCACCCACCTGTCCCTTTAATTAGGGTCAGTAGCCTGGCCAGGTTAAAACTTCATTTCCCATAGTTCCTTGCAACTACCCTCTGTTCATCCTCTCTCCCCATTGGCTCATTCAGATTTTTACTCCTCCAATCTCAGAGCTCCTTGTAAGCCAACACTTGTATTAAAGCTGGCTAATCAGGCCGGAGGGGGACTCCCTTTCTCAGAGGAATCCATTAAACTACAGCATTTTCTTTACTTAAATTTCAGTGAATCCATTACCATCCTTAGATAATTCCAGTGCATCCGTTCATTTTCTTTTGTTGCTGCGCTTTGTCTAAACTGGTCTTTTTGTTTTCACTGTTACTTGTTTAAGTTTAGCTGTTTTTCTAGGTCTGTTTAGTGTTTGTTGTTTTATGTGTGACAGCCTCCATTTTTTCCTGATCCTCCTGATTTTTTCCAAACAACTGTTCACCATTCAACTCAACACTACTGGACAGTCTCAACAATTTCAATGTACTCAATGTTTTCAACCTTCTACAATCACCATCATTTCGGGACACTTTGCTGGACTGCCTTATTTGTGGGTGAGATCATTTCTTTTTTGTTTGGATTTTTTCTACTTTAATTTGATACTTTGTTTCCTGTATTTTTTCTGTTACTTTGTTATTTTGTTACTTTGTATGGATTTCAATTACCCTGCTATTACTGGACTTGTTGGGCCTACCTGTCATTCTCCCACCATTGCCACAGAGACTGTTAAATGTAATTGTTTCCACAAGACCGTGTTTTCATCTGTATCTATTTATTTATCTTTTGTCTATCTGTGTGGGTTGTGTTTGTGAGTGTGGGTTTATTGGAGACCCTCCGGACACCATTCATTTCTACTCTGTGAAACTGTTTAGCCTTCTGTTTGTCCCTACATACTTACCTGTACCATCTTACTTCTTATCTGTTACCTGCAATTATTTGAATTCCTATCTTATCATTATTCATTTAATTCAGTTGTTCATTTTTTCATTTGTTGACATTATTGTTCAGAATAATAAACTGTTTGTTCGTGAAATTGACACCTCTGACGTCCCTGCTTTTGCTGTCTGTCACTCTTGCTGACTTATTTAACTATAGGAATAGGGCCAGTAGTATCTCCTTAGGGAGGACAGTGCAACTGCTTCTCAGTTGTGCAGAGTGATCGTTACAACCTGTCAAAAAAGGTCCTAGGACTTGTGAATGAAAGCTTTGAATAGGACCCAGTGCTATGTCAGCTACTGTATGCCAGTGGTTCAATTACAAAGCCTTTCACCCATGCTATATACATGTGAATCATGACGGGCATGTGGAAATGGAAATACTGTCTGTCTTGTGCAGCAGGCTTGGGAACTTGTGATGTATAGTAGGGTTTGAAAATACTGTGACCTTCTTCCCTGAGTTCGTTTTATTCATTCTTGTTGGTGCATTTGTAGTTCTGTACTTTCATCTTGGAGTGAACATATGGAGTGATGTATTAATAATGTAATATAATCATTTCATATATTATTCAGAAGGATATGTTTTTACTGCTGCATTAGAAGCTCCCACCACATGTTATGTCGAGATGGCTAGAAGTAAAGTCCAATACTGTCACACTTCAACAGCCCGTTTTGCTTCTGTCAATGCTTTTAAGTAGTTCAGGGGGTGTTTGCCGTGACTATAAGGTAGGACAGAGAAGGCAGAACGAGCTGTTAGTGAGACAGTAGCGTGTGGAGAGAGCCTGATTTAGAGAAGTGGGCTGCCAGCCCTGACTGCTGAACAGGCTGCGGCCTGGATAGAAAAGAGATCCGTGGAGGAGGGGCTCGGCCTCAAAGGCTGCAGCCCTGTGGATCACATAAGAAAGCTCTGACGCGGCAGAGTCACCTTGCGTGGTCAGAGAATAGCGTGGAGGAGGGGCTCGGTCTTGAAGGCTGCAGCCCTGTGGATCACATAAGAAAGCTCTGACGCGGCAGAGTCACCTTGTGGGGTCAGAGAATAGCGTGGAGGAGGGGCTCGGTCTCGAAGGCTGCAGCCCTGTGGATCACATAAGAAAGCTCTGACGCGGCAGAGTCACCTTGCGGGGTCAGAGAATAGCGTGGAGGAGGGGCTCGGTCTCGAAGGCTGCAGCCCTGTGGATCACATAAGAAAGCTCTGACGCGGCAGAGTCACCTTGTGGGGTCAGAGAATAGCGTGGAGGAGGGGCTCGGTCTCGAAGGCTGCAGCCCTGTGGATCACATGAGAAAGCTCTGACGCGGAACCTCACCGTGAGACAAACAGCAGAACACGTGCCAGTGCATAACATAAATTCATGGAAGAAATGAACACACAAGACAAACAGAGGGAGGTTAGAAAGGGTTAGTGTGTGGTGGTTTATGTGTTTACCTGCCACTGAGTGGAGAGGAAAAAAACCTTTTATAAATAGGGGAAAACCTCTGGTAGCCCCGGCGATCAGGTAGCCCCTACTCCTGGCATGCTAGCTATTTTCTGGTGGGCTGTGGCAATGTCGGTGGGAGATGCGAGAATATATGTGTTGACTGCTGATGAAGATCCGTGCCCGACTCTAAATGAATGGGGTGTATAGAATTGTGGCAGAAGGCCTGCTCTGGAGATGAGAGTACTTAAATGTGCTGAAAACCGATGTCGGGATATGATTGAGTGGGAGAAGTCAATGAAGAGCGGTTCTGACTGGAGGAAGGGCTTTTTAAAGGAAATGTACCTTATCATGGCAGCGTAAGGGCATACTGGGGAATTGATTTTTGATAATTGAATGAAAGTACTGGATTCTGGAGATGTAAGCTTTAAAGGTAGCAGGAGCCAGATGAGGAGAATCTCTTGCGTGAACGATGAAGGATAAGATCCATTGTTCGTTAAATGGGATCGGATGTATGTGTTTTTGAGCACAGAAGGTTGTCAATTTTGTCCAGCTGGTAGTGTAAGATGATTTGATTGCCGGGGGTAGGGCTGTAGCCATGTAGTGTCGAGCAGATTGTAGAAGGAGAGTGTTGTATTTAGTTGAACAATGGATGTCGGTGTTGTGGAGTTTGAAGAGGAGATGGGGACGCTGCCGGGACCAATTGATGAAACCGGGATACCTGTAGGCGAGAAAGAGCATCAGCAGTGTTATTGTGCGTACCGGGAAGGTGACAGGCTTGAAATATGAAATTGTGAGAGAGTGAGATCCAGATAAGGTATCGAAGCATTTGCATGATGAGGGGGGAGGACGAGCACCCTTTATTGATAATGTGAACTGTTGGTTTATTGTCGCTGTAAAAGAGAATGGATTTCCTTTATAATTGATGACCCCAGAGGTGAGTGGCTGCAACAATGGGGTAAAATTCCAGGAGAGCTGTAGACTTCTGCTGAGGAGGTAGGCTCTGGATTTTTGGGGGCCATTTACTGGAGAACCATTGCGATCCGAGAAAGCCACCAAAACCTATGAGTGAAGCATCTGTAAATAGAGAGTGATCGTGGGAAGTGGAGATGAGATCTTTGTAAAAAAGACACAGGCCGCTCCAGTGTGACATTAGCGTGGGCCACATCCTTATATCTTTCCTGGCTTCGGATGATATATTGATGATGGAGTTTAAATGTGTTGCTGTAGTGGAGAGTGCTAGAAGACGAGAGATGAATGTTCTCCCCTGGGGATGATGCATAGAGCGAAGTTGAAGTGACCGAGGAGAGACAGTAGATCCCATTTTTTTATGGATGAAGCTATTAACGAGACAGCAAATGCGTTCCAGTTTGGCAGGAGGAAGTCTGGCTCGAATTTGTCAGTATCAAGTGTAATTCATAAGAATTCTAGTGACTTGACTGGGCTGATGGTTTTGTCTTCGGTAAGAGGAACACTGACAGCAGAATATAGGTTTTTTAAATTGATGATTACCTGTGCTGGAGGGTCTAATGGAGGAGATATGAGGAGGAAGTCATCCATTAAGAGGAGGAGCAATGGAACGTGGTATGAGTTGAGAAGAATCATTTTTGGGCTGCTGCGGCAGCCAATGTAAGCTGGGTAGTAAAGTAGTATTCATCCTCCCAACAGATGCCAAACAGGTGGCGAAGGGAGGGATGGATGGGCATAACTATGAATGCATCTGTGATGGCTTTAGCCAGCCAGGAACCGCGACCTGCTATTTTAATTAATTTTATGGCATCTGATATCTTGATGTAATGTAGGAGAGATTGTGTGGAATGAAAGAATTTATACTGCTTGTACTGATTCCTTGAGGAACTGATAGGTCAATGATAAAAGCCTCCGGTCGCCATGAGGGTAACCCGGGATCGGAGCCTCCAGAAGAAAACCGAAACCAAAAAGTTGGGGTTTGTTTATTATTAAGGCATACAGATTAGTGCAGCGATTTGTAGATACCCTCCCTAAAGTATAGTGAGGTGTGTAAGCGGGACCTCCATTTATTTTATAGTTTTTGTATAGTGTTTATTTTGTTTTACGTACACTGTGTTGTATGTCGTCTGTGTGCTGCCATTGTTGGTAGTGTCACATGAGCTGTGTGTGTGTGTGTGTGTATGTAAATAAATCATGTGCACTTGCGAGGCGCATCAACCTCAACCTCCGTCTCGATCTCCTGCCTGTCACGCACTCACCCACACGGCAGCCGCATGTCACACTAGACTAGACTAGTTTAATGAATACATATTTTTTTTCAAAGTAAGGGTCATTTCAGTTGTCCCCTAGAGTTCACATAAACACTTTTCTTTTTTTAAAATGAAAATAAAAGAAATGGAGACGGACATCATTTTTTAATCCTGAGATAATTTATTTTAATTAATTAAGCATGTAATTAATCTAAGCATCTAATTAGTCACACATCTTTTAAGTACAGTATGAGATTAAATTTAAGTAATATTCTACCCCAATTATAACCATAGGGGGTTTAGGGGGCAGGAGCAAGGGCCTCTTCCATACTTTCAATTGGCAACGCCAGTCAAAATGTAACACAACCAGAACACAAGCACAGCTCAATCTGTTCCCACACAAACATTGCTCCTGTCCAGTGAAAACATACATAAGAACATACGAAAGATTACGAATGAGAGGAGGCCATTCAGCCCATCAATGTTGATAGCAGTTGATTGATTTTAAAACTTTGTCAAATCAGGTATTAAAGGATCCCAGTGATTCAGCATCAACTCAGAATTCAGTAAAATAGGGACATTTATATTGAAATTAAGAACAAAGTTGTTTCAGTAAATTTATTAACTTTTTTAAAATAATTTAAGGAGTTTAATGGAAGTGTTGACTTTGTTGTATTTATTATTTCCTTTATTATATTGCATTTAATGAAAACAGATTGGATGAAGCCCTTAACAACAGATATCTCCATCCCATCCCTCCCCATCTTCCACATCTTTCACACCTTGCTGATAATGAACCACCATTAAAGTATCCAAATGAGAATATAATAATAGCACCACTTCAAGTCCCAATCACAGTTGTGAAGGCACAAACCAGAAAGATTTTCCACTTAAGTTTCATTTAAGATTTAACTTTGTGTGTTGATCAAGAGTTTTAAACAAAACAATGTAAATAAAATAGTAAGACATAGATAACTTGCTATTTATTGTGTATATATATATATATATATATATATATATATATATATATATATATATATATATATATATATATATATATATATATATATATATATATATATATATAAACTCAAATGTAAACTCAATCAAATATATATACATAAAGGGTCAGGCAAGAAGCTATTGGCGTTCAGTAGACACAATTCAAAAACATGTAATTTTCAACGTCTCCCTCTGAATTGAACAACCAAGCTTCTTCTTTCAAAGCCATGCAAACCTTGCAACCCAATTGCTTACGTGTCACACTTTGTAAATTGTTCCCTCTTTTCCAAATAGCACTGCAGCACTTTGAACCAGTATCAAAATACAACTCAAAACTACTTTTGACACATAAAATAAATACTGGAACTTGAACATACAGCAGCATAAATTGCTTTCAGAAGAACAAAACACCTAAATGTCCCTCGATTTACTTTCTTAATGGCCATTGTTATAGATTCTCTGTGATCAGAGAGTTAGTGTTGGTGTGTGATTAACTTGAGAGAGAATGTCCCTATGGTGGTATTCCTAAGACAAAATGGCACAGCCTGTACTGTAATAGTTTCTGCTTTAATCCTGTGGTTGCTGTCCGTGGTGCTGCTGAGTCTATATACTATATCAGTTCAGATTTATTTACAGTCAAGTCTAGTTCCTGCTTTAATCCTGTGGTTGCTGTCCATTGTGCAAGTTCAGTTTTACTTTCTCGTAAATCAGCAACCAATCAGAGAGTCTGATATTTATCAGGAGTAAAAATAATTGGGCACCCTATATGTAAAACCTGCTGACTGTTTTGTGTTGGAGCACTTGCAAAGGATTCTAAGAAATAATCGCAACTCATTCTGTGTAGAAATATCACTGGACTACTAACATGTGCAGCATAATATAATCCTGGGATATTAATAAATGTTTATACAGGGTGTCCCATAATTCAGGCATCATAAGCATAAATGTTAATAATGGGTTTCTCTCTATTTCTTTCAAGTCTGAAATATCAAAAGAGGAACAGATTCAGATATGACTGAGCTCATTTTCTCGTGCATTTCATGCTGGACACAGGCGGCAAGGTGGGGTCAGGGGACAAAAAGTCCACCCATTAAAACAATACATAACCTGGAAGAAAGTTCTTGCTACCCACTCATCCGTCTCTAAATTCTGCTTAAATCCATACCAGACAAGCAAGGAGGCCTGATAGATCTGTTTCTGCACTCATATCATCAAGACAGTTGAGCCCATGTGGATACTTACTCTGATGATTATGGTTTTATTATGAATATTTAATGAGTGAATATTCTCTTCAGGTTGATCTGTGATTCCCAATCAATGTGTCAATAGACTAGACGGGTGTGGGAGAGCACAGTGCTTCAAGACAGAACGTGCTTTAGTTTCTCTTTCTTCATATAGCATCACATGGCTACTGATGCTGGTGAGTTTTTTCTCTTTATTTTTGTATGATGTTTAAGATGGTTCTTAGCGGTTCTTTTAGTAATATTGTGCTTTTTGCTTTGTTTCTTGATAAGGCTGTGTAAAGGTGCCGTGTATAGGTGCTTTTCAGCAACTTCTCTTCAGTTCTACTTGCCTGCCATATATATATATATATATATATATATATATATATATATATATATATATATATATATATATATATATATATATATATATATATATATATATATATATATATATATATATATATATATGTATGTATGTGTGTGTGTGTGTGTGTGATATAGGCTAGATCAGCTTACAGTGTAATACAAAGTATCTTATTTTGTATTATTAGGAAGCAGCAGCACCAATTAGTGTATTGCCAGAAAACGAAAACCAGATCTCAAGTTCACTAGATGGCGCTGTCTCTTACTTAAAATACACTTTGTCTCATCTAGCCTAGGTCACATATATCCGTGGCAGGCAACTGGAACTGCAAAACAGCTCTTGAGCTAAAGGTGAAAGCACCTAGACTCATCAAACAATCAAACATATATACACAAATAATATGAACCTCTCAGAAGGATTGCATACACCATGAAAAGGTATGACACCTTGCTGTTTAACAGTACTTTGATAAGTGCTCCAAGTCACTAGATCTGTCATATCTGGAAATTCAGTGTGCTTGTGTTTCAATTGTATTCAGGTTACTGGGAGAGAAACTCTCAGCTCTGAATGTGTCAGGCACTTGATTTACTGCTCCTCTGAATGCACACTCATTGGTGTTTGTAGGTGTTCATCTATAGAAACAGTCCCTTACAAACAACCACATCAATGTATTCCAGGAAACCAGTACAATCTTTTATTCTTACTTTGTCTTATTTTAATAAACATTTTAATTTGGCTTGAGTATATTTTCCTGTGCCAAATCACTAGATCTGGCAGGCATGCAAACCACATCCTGCACTAGGTCGGTGCTGGCTGGCATTTATAACAACATATACTTCATAGCCAAGATATCATTCTTCATGTTTTGCTAGAGGCACATCTTTGAGCTGACATGGGCACATCTTGCGTATACTCATCAATAACAGCTAGTGCAGACTAGTTATTTATCTCCACCATGCAATTGGACTCATCCTCAGAGCCTTTTTATTTGGTGTAAAACATTGTTAGACTTTTACAAATCAGTTAATATGCCAAACAAACTTTAAGACTTATCCCACTCAGACCACCTTCTCACTAAATATCTTGTTATCTCTGAATACTTCTTGAACTATATGCAAGTGCAGCGGTATCCCAGCATATTATCTTTCTCCCAGGAATGAATGGGCATTTAAGCATTTCATCCCACTCATACCCCTTGTTCACTAAATATATTTATTCCTCAATAGACACAAAATACAACACAAGAGATAAAAACACCCATGTGGTAATATGTCGCCCTTGGTTACCATCGTGAGGTCCTGCAGTCCACTGGCTTTGCATTCAGTCTGCAAATTTAATCAGCTGCTTTCTTACACAAACTGAGTGCTGGATATTGTTGGTATTTTCTATTTCAAAAACTCCCTTCTGCAAATTTTACAGGTACCGAAATAAGATGTATTCTGGCAAAATTGCTGTTTATCTTTGGTTTTATTCCGATTTGCATTGCTATTATAAGAAATACTTTATACCCTCTACATTTTTATAACATTGCATTTTCTCTCAGTTATCATATATTACTGTTTAATAAAGGCATGTTTAATAAAGTCCTTAGCCTATTTTACGTTGTGGGCTGTCTCTGAGCAAACCTAAGAAATAAATAATAATAATAACCTGAGCAAAGTGGAATTTCTGTAATGAGTGCAGTATAAAAATGACAACTAAGCACCAGTGATTTCTTCCATGTTGAAAGAGTTTGTTAAAAAATTACAATGGAGAATACGGTATAGAAGGAAGCATATCATTCAGAAGGTATAACGTATTCCTTTCCAAGTTTCCCTGAAAGAGAAAGGCAGACCCAGAAAGGCAAACATGACATGTTCCACCTGTGTAAATTGATTACAGCTGATATTATTACACCTACAGTACTTAGAAACCCCTGCTTTTCTTTATCCCTACCATAAAACATAGGAAACCAATTGAATTTTGCATGCAACGTGGACTCTCCATTAATTTGATCCACCCTGATGTCAAAGGTGAATAGACCTCACTTTCAAACCTGATTACACTGAGGTCCAGAGGGGGCATGTCTGTTCTGAGGTTTCTCTATTGACCAGTCGCAGTTCCTAATGAAATCTGCAATAGCGGCCCTGGACGTCCGTGTCAGGGGAGTCCCACAGCAAACATTTCTTGTGAACTAAAAGCAAATAAGGATTAAGTGATGAGGAAAACTTAATTAGTGAAGAGTGATATTGGCATTTTAGAGACCAATACATCTCAGTCCATCACCAGAAAAAAGCTCTCATGCTTATGAAGTAAGAGATTGATGCATGGGATATAAATAAACTCTAAATTTTCTATTAAAAGCTGGAGTAATGAGATCATGAGTATGCACATGTTCTTACCTGCATTTAGAATACAACAAATAGTACCTTTCCAAGCTTTTGTCTGGACTTCTCTTCAAAAGAGACTCCATGAGAATTTCACATGGACTTAGCCAGACAGTATGTAATCTGCCCTTTTTATCAACACTACTTCTGGCTAGATTTTGCGTTTCTGGGCCAGACTTGTGGAGCTACTCTAAATGGACTTTGCTAGGAGACATGGTCTGGCATCACAATTATCCAATGGCATTCTGATGTATAGACTGCTGTTACAAATTAAAACAGTTCTTTATGAGAAAACTGAAAACCACAGATTTAAGCAGCAATGCAGAAGGTTCACAGACAACAATGCTTTGATACTTACAACATTGGTACAAACAAAACCAAACCTATTCACTATTCTGCTTTAAACAGTAGTGGTATTTAGATCCCCAGCATTTAAACCTCTTCTTCTTTAACCATGTGCTGTGCTTGGGAAGGTGTCTACTCTATATGTTTGGTGTGTGTTCCTTTACACTGGCTAATACAAAAAGCAGGAAGAGATGTCCCTTGTTGCATTAGGGATTGAATATAGTTTTTGTTTTCCCTTTTCCTAAGTACTCATTGGCACCATGGTTCCCTTCAACCCAGCCATGTGACAATGTGGCTGGAGTGGAGGAAACTAGGGCCTCTACCAATCAATTACTGATTTAATCAATCCACCAAGTGAATAAAAAGCAGACTGCTGAAGGTACTCAAGTTCTTTAATTGCCTTTGTTCTTGCATGTTTAATTCAGTGTTTTACTTCAATTTCTTGAGTTTGCCAACCTGCCTTGACCTTCCTGGCCATCGCGTATGCAATTAGGCCTGACAGGTCAGCGTATCAAACTCCTAATTAGAGATTCTGCTTTTGTTTGCGGTCTTTTTAAATCATACATTCATTCTCTGCCATGCATATTTGATAGTTTCTCTTTCGTAGCTGCTTCCGTCAGGTCTGCTGAATAAATAACTTCTACTAAATGTATAAATAGGTCATACAAAAGCTTGCATCTGGGCAAGACGAGGTCAGCTTGTAAAATGAAAAGTACTATGAAGAAATATCATTTAATGACACCATTTGAAGGGCTCAACTGTATTTGTATTGGCATCACCCAGCACTACATTGTTTGTTATAAATTGTGCTATTGCACAACTTTGGAGAGCTTGAGGTTCTTCCTGAAAGAAACGGTTAGCTCTCACTCTGATAGATGAATAAACATGTGTGCATATGTTAAACAGCACATTAATCAAATATCAGTTCATTCAATTTTTCCATGAAGCTCCCCACCTTCCTTCTCTGAGCTCCACCTTGTCCTCCTGGGGAACATCATGACCACTATGTGTCCATATTAAGGATGATGATGAAGAAGGAGACCTTGGAATGGTTACAGTGATAATGCTGTTATCTCTCGCAAAAATGGGCAGGCTGATTTGATGTTCATTAAGGCCTGAATGTGGTATATAGTTCAGACACAGATCAGGTAGTTTTAGTCCCTAAGTGCTTCTATTCTGTAACATACATGTCACAATGTCAGGTACTTCAGTTCTATTCTGTAACATACATGTCACAATCTCAGGTTCTAATGTTATTTAGCATGCTAGTTAGCCCACGTTAGTCTGGATACATCTGTGTCTGCACAGCTCTCCTCCCAATTCACAGCTAAAGGTATTCAACTTTAAAATATGTATGTATAGCATATGTATAGAAAGAGGATGTCTGTGCTTTATACATGTATAAAGTGTTATACTGTCTGTCATTTATGTATTCCCTTTCCACATTTATATTTTAAACTCACCTGCGTTTATGATTTGAGAGCTCTCATTAAAGGCATGTCTAAGCTGTTTGTTAATATCACCAACACTTTTATTTTCACATAAAAAATGACATCCTGCATTTTTGAGTAGTTACTGGCAAATCTCACCTAATTGATGTCTCTGACAGCGGTCATAAATGGAGTTATTCAGGGGCTGCCAGACTCAAATAACCAGTAGACACAAGCACTAGCAATCCTAGCTTCCCAGTTCTATGAATGAGCTGGCAAAATAATACTTTAATGTATTATGTATAACTTTGAACTGTTTTCATATGGAATTCATACTGACTTTGAATGAATCTAACCAGTAGTTGTGCCAGACTTCAAGAATTAAACAGTATGTGTCGTCTAAAAGCTCCCAGGGTTTGAACTCACTAATGTAATGTATAATGCATTTTCCATGGCAGAAATATAGCATAAATGGCAAATGCCTGAAAGCTATGGAAAAAGAAATGATATTAAAGCAGCAAATTGCATAGTGTAATCTAGCCTCATTGCATATTTCCACTCAAACAGTTTTTTATATTTGTTTCCATTGTAGCATTCTGAGTCCTGTTCTGTTTATGTATTAGGATCTTTTATTTTTACTGCAGTGAAGGGTTTATTGAATGCATTTGGATAACTGCATATGCCACCTGCTGGTCAGTTTTGATACTGCGTGTGTTTTGTTGATAACATTGTAGCAAACGGTGTGTTCCCCAGGGCTCTGTACTTCATCATTTAGTCTACATATGCTGCCTTTTGGCCAGATTATTCACCAATGGACTTGGGTTTCATTGATACGCTGATGACACTCAGGTCTATTTACAAACTAAACCAGATACTGGTGTTGCTGTAACTGCACTTTATAGTTGCATAGTAGATCTCAAGATAAGGATGCGACAGAATGTTCTCAAGTTAAATGGTGATAAGACTGAGGTTATGCTCAATGGCTCTCAACAACAGCTGTGCAAAGTTGGTGATTTCAGTTTGGTTATTGATGGCACTGAAATGAGCTCCATGCCTAGTTAGAAATCTTGGTGTTATTTTTGACCCTATGTAGTCGTTGACAGTCATTTTACCACCTATGTAACATTGCCCGCTTAAGGTCTTTGTTGTCTTTGTCTGAAGCTGAAAAACTGATATATGCTTTTATTTCATCAAGATTAGACTACTGTAATGCCTTATTTACTGGGGGATCTGTTAAGGTACTGAATAGGCTCCCATCTGTCCAGAATGCTGGGACAAAACCTCAGTCCTGTAGAAATTGCATTGGCTCCCTGTGAAATACAGAGTTGATTTTAAGGTCCTGCTACTTACATATAAGGCATTGAATGGGCTAGCTCCAGGTTACCTTAAGGACTTACTGTGTGAGTATACTCTGATACACAATATAAGATCTACTGATGCAGGACTTCTCCTCTTACCTGAAGCCAGGCGACGCACTGTGGGTGATAGAGGCTTGTGTTGTGCAGCACCACGACTGTGGAATTCTTTACCTAATACAATCAGAGACTCTGTGACAGTGGATCTTTAAAGACTTCTTTTTTTATTATGGTTTTTAATGTATCATTTTTGTAGTTGCTTGGTTGAGGTTCTGTGTGTTTTTTATGTATTGTCATGTGTTTTTGTGTGTATCCTTGTACAGCACTTTGAGATTCTTGAAAAGCGCTTATAAATAAATGCATTATTATTATTATTATTATTATTATTATTATTATTATTATTATTATTATTATTATTATTATTAATAAATCAGACAAGTTGGTTGGTAGGATACTGATATTGAGTGTGCAGCAGCAGAGCAGTTTGAAAAGGTAAGACCAATAGATATAACTGGGGAATATAGTTCAATAGTTATACTAATTGTAAATTGTGTTTTCCACATGCATTGTAGCACACTATGCATGTACTTATGATATAAGCTGCACTTTTTGCTTTAAAATGTTCACAACAAACCCCATTGTGGCTTTTCATTGCACTCTTATAATAAAGTACGCGTGTGTCAGAATGCCATGCTAACAATATTGCAAACTCTTAAATGTGTCTGCACTTCTACATTCCCTTCAAAGTGCATCCCAGCAAAACAATCTTTAAAAGCTTTTTTTATTGTGAAAATATGCAAGCAAAGCTTAAAACAATAGCAGTTTTGCTGACATGATTGTTAGAATATTAATTAGGAAATATTGCAGCCATGACAACTATAATCATAATACAGAAAATTGGCTAGCTTGCTGTCAGAAAGAGATTGGGTTTGTGCTTTATTGATGTATTGGTTTTGCTCCCTGGCACTGTGTGTGGTGCTTATTAAACTGTGATGACAGCACACACAGTCTCTCAGATAGAATGTCTGCTGCAAATGGGGTCAGTTCAGATCCACTCCTTTGCATTCCTGCCAGTGTACCTTAACCTCTATGAACGCTGCCTCGATTACATGAGCTTTACATTCTCCCTTCCAAAGCCATCCATGTTCTCATTTATTGAATCAGCCTATTGAATCAGCTGCCAATTACTGTCATTGAGGGTGTCTGCTCAGTGGAGAGTGGAGTGGATCTACATATACAGTATATATATACAGTATATATGTTGCTATTTCTGGAAGGAAAGTAGATTATCTTAGTCAAAGAGAAAACACATGCTATGTATTCGTATCTGACACCCGCTTATGTCTCCTTATTTTGTTTTGTTTCTCCAGCCCCCCCCTTTCTTCACCTTGCAGAGGTCTTTGTCTCTTGGGGGGTTGCCTTGTTTTGGCAACTGAGACGCTCTGAGAGGTGACACTTTTGGGTCAGCAATTAACCCAAGCTTCTTCAGAGGGAAGGAGATGACACTTCACTCAGAGAGTGGTGAGTGTATGGAATAGGCTACAGGTCATGCTGCTGAGGCAGAAACACTCGGATGCTTTAAGAGCCAACTTGACAAAGTTATGAGATCTATCAGCTGCTAGGTACTGAATGTGCTTAGATGGGCCAAATGGCCTCCTCTCATTTTCTTATATTTCTTATGCATTAGGAATTGGGAAAACTCCTGCTTACTTGCATAGTTTACTGGAGCTCTTTTTTTTAAAACAATAATTTTTATACATTTTTCCAGATTTTTCTGGAATGTTCAATAATTATTCAACCTGGCTCACCACTCCGAAATTAGTTAAAATTTGAACGGTTCATATGTGAGGTTGCTTTTAACTGCAGGGTCGACTCATTGCTGACTGACATCTGTGGCTCTGAAGCTGCAGCGAAGTTTTATGTTTTATGATTGATTTATGTGTTTTTTTACTCCTTATTTATTGTGGCTTTAGGTCACTGTATCTCTACCCGCCACTACTTACTGTATACCCCCTTCAAACCTCCCTCAACTTCCCAACATAAACCTGTAAATCCTGTAATATATTTGTACTGTCTTCACCCCCATAGCACCAGGGGGCACCACGCACGCAGACCCCCATGACCTGCCATCACTGCCCACTGTCCCAGGTGCCTTCCCTTTAGAACCCACCCCTCATACAGTGGGGGTGGAGGGGGCTACACTATGAACACACACATAAGAAGAAACACATTGATATGAATACTAAACACAAATATGTATTCAATTAAAGTGATTGTGAGGTTTAAAAGATGAAAGACGGATGCCCTTGTCAAGGTCTACTGTGCCCTTACATCTCTTTCCTTTGATAAAACCAGAAATATGTTTGAGATTTGAATACTGCTTTGGCAGCTCAGCAGGGCAGCAATAACCCATGTGTATTATATTAAAAAACTGACAAGAATGTTTTTTGGGCTTTGAGGTGGCAACATCTGTATGCCATCTGTAGGATAACCATGGGGACATATCCAGCAACATTAACTGCATATATGATTATTGGGTCGCATGCTGCTTATTTAAAAAAAGCCATCTGTTCCAATGAAGTTAGGCGACTTCTGTTGGTAAGCAGGCATGCGTTAGTAAAATTGTGGATAACGGAGGCATTGTTTTTTTTCTTTAAAGTTTTCGTTTTTCTTTCATTTAATGATGTGCAATCAACAACCAATTTTCTATTTGATGAATGTTTAATTGAGTCTCACAGAATAAGTCCATTATGCATCAAATTATTATTTTGCACATTCCAAATGATTTAAAGTTCAAATGCATTAATATAATGTACTGGTTTAGTATTGAAATAATGGCTATTTTAGACATGCAGAAGGCTGCAGGAGGCCTCTATGTGACTGAAGGGATATTTAGCTGATAGTTCTGTCAGTAATCTCTATGGTACCTGAGTTATTATGGGGTAACATTGTAGAAGGCAGATACAAAGGACCTGGAATGAAAGACATGCATTAAAACATGCGGGTGAAAAACAAACATTGTTTAAATGAGGACTGAAACAATGCATCTCTCAGAATGCCTCAGCTATGCAGAACACTGATCGACTGGCAATCAGTTCAGTTAATACACCAGGCAGGTATACAAGGACAGGTTTCAAAGACAATCCCTGTCTGTGTGAAGGTATAGAACTGTGTATAGACGTGAATGTGATGTGCTTTAAAACAAAGTCTATTAAATCTGTGATTTATGTCTAAGGTCAACAAACCAGATAAGACGTCTGACTGAAACTTAGTGGTTCTGTTAAATCTAGTTAGCGCTCCAAAACAGCTCTCACTGACTTCCTGTTTAGTTTTTATGAATGAGATGAGTGAGTGAGTGAATGACGCTATTCAGGTAGGCGGGTCAAACAAGCACTTCAATCTTAGCTGTGTCTCTATATATATATAATGATGTAGCACCTTCCTTATCAGTTAGTTTTAGGTTGCTACTGCCCATCTTCTTTAGAAAGCAGCACGCTGGAGTCAATATTATGTTTAATGCGCGGTTGCAAAATCTTTATTAGTTTACATGACTGAAATCAAACAAAATAACCCTAACTCTACCCAAAGAGCCCTAAACTTTACCACACATGATCCGACTCCATTCTCTGCGTTTCCCTGCCTAATAAGGGACAAGTTAAGCTTGTTTACCCCAAACAAAAAAAAAAGTTCTTTCTTTGTTTTTCACAGTTCTCCATTCACCACTTCTCTCCTTACTTCTCCGCACACCCCATTCAGAACAAACTAACTGTGGCCTTTTTTATTCTCCCAACCTGATCAATCGCAGCTGATCGGTATTTACCAGTTACTCATTTATCCCATACTAATAATTAGCCCTCTGGCTTCACTTTGCCCTTTTAAAAGATGGAGTGCATCAACCTTTATTCCCCAAGGTCCTAAAACCCACCTATTCCTGTTGGAGACCTACACTCCATCACAATGCAGTAATCCATCGCGTATCCACCCGTCCATATTCACCCTAACCATTTATCCACCATGATCAACCTCTTCAGCAACATTAGTTTATTATTGAACAGAGAAGATTTGTTTACATATTGAAGTTCCTACCAATGTTTTCATACACTGTCTTGTATGTGCTCTGTGCGCTGGCATTGCTGGTAGTGTCAAGTGAGCTGTTCAGTGTGTTGATATGTAAATAAATCCTTTTCGCCTGCAGGGTGTATCAACTTCAACCTCCGTCTCCATCTCCTGCCTTTCACTCAGCAGCGAATGCACGCACGCACCCATGCGGCAGACAGCTACTCTCAGAAGCATTGATACATTGTATCTTTCTAAACAAGGGATTTAGGGGAGCACCCTAATAAAAGTGGAATCTCAAAACAATAATTGTGTGAATATAGTAATTGTTACAGCTGTGAATAATGGTGTTTAAAACAGGATTCATTTATCCATCTTTTTACATATCCGCCCTTACTGTGTATATATACAGTTGTAGTCAAAAGTTTACACATCCCAATGGAAATTTATAATTTCTAGAAATATCTCGAAAACAAAGAATTTTAGGAAAAGTCTTTTGTAGTAAAAGTTTTGCTTTTGTGGATGAGGAAAAAAGCTACAAGAAATAGATGTCTACAATTATTTATTGCAGCATTTTTTTTTGCACAACTCCAAAAATGCTAATTCAAAGGTATTCATACCCTTTGATGCTATGATAGTATTGTCTAAAAGGTGCTAGAAATTTCAATATGATAATGCAGGACCTAATTCTAGAAAAGTCTAGAAAATTGTCGGTGAACATTCTTAGACAGTATAAAAGGGTTAGGCATAGGATGATTGCTGTTATTACCAATAAGTCAATATGGGTCAATATATAAGTCAACCTTAACTCTGCACCATTATGTGTATGAATGACATCACTGATGACATAACTAATCACATGACAAAAGCTCCCTGAAGGCTGGCCAGAGGAACATAACACTAGGAAATTGTTCACCATAACTTAGTCCCAAAGCATCTGGTAGTTGATCAATGCAATACTTCCACATCAGTAATAGTGATTTCCAGTAACTGAATGTTTGTGAGTTATTATTTTATAAGCTCAGGATAGCATATACCTTTGTTCGTGACATTATATATACAGTAATGGTATCAGTGTCTCTGCCAATTCATTAACTATACAAAAATCTACGTGTTTTCAGTGCTGACTGAGTCCCTTTACCGCTTATCTGCAAGTAGTGATCGCTAAATTGTCTTCATTTATTGCATCACATATACTATAATGTGTGTATGAATGCTGACAGTACAGGTTTACTGGAATTATTTTGTTAGCAGCATGTACTGTAATACCCAATTCATACACTTACATAGTGTGTGATCTCTTATTTAAGGGGAATAGCTGTCACATAGCTTCAGCTCGTGTTACTCACAGATATTTTTGGTAGTGTGGATAGGATATGAATGTATGAGCTCTTGCTGTTTCTTGAAGTGAATGTGTTGGGGTAGTATTGAGATTATTGCATGCTGCTTCACATAGATCGTGTTGAATAAAGTGCTGTCGGTCTGGAGTGGAAATCATCTCAATCCTATCGGTGCTGTGCAGACCCTGGAGAGACGGATTTGCTTGTTGTGCTGATATACTGAGCTGTGCATAATATAGGATCATGTATATTTTCACAAAACAACAAAGTTGAATCTCGCCTCATGTGCAGCACTTTCATGTTCTAAAATTAGATCTGCGTTCCACTAAACATTTTTTTTCCTTGTCAAATGGTTTTTGGAAGATTTCTCTATAGTACTGCTGTATATGTTATGACTGTTGAGGAAGTTAGAATACAATGTGGTAGCTGCACTGGTTTGAGTCACTTCAATAGTGTACTTTTCTAATCAGATATGCACATATTCTTTCCCCTTCAAAAGTGCTGCAGTGAAATAGCAATTAGGAATCATACAGTCTGTAGTGTGTTACCTTCCTACTGTGATGTAGCACAGTGGTAGAATAATGGAGCTCCCCTTTTACCTGCCAGTCATACACTGTATCTACCAACACAAGACACAGAGCTCAGTTACTTGGCCCAGGCACTGAGATTATTGACACTCCACATCATATCAAACAGAGTCAGAACGGATGCTGGGATGCCATTCACCAGCTTTACCAACCCTGTGTCATTAGAATGAAAACACTGCAACAAAGGCACTGACTAACGCAGAGCCATTATCTGAAACAAAGGGTGTCAATAAAGCTGCATCTTTTTATGGCATGTGCACACTACAATCACAGAATATAGTTCAGGGAGGTTGTTGCTTTCAAAGCCCATGCTGAAAGTGGAAAATATCAGTGCTTGTAAAATCAGTACAGTACAACAAAAACACGATTTGGGGAGGAAAGGCCATCTCTTTATATTTAGAATTTCTGTTTTGCTGATGAACTGACAGGCCTGATTTACCACTGTGGGCATATTGCCTGTGTAATACATTTACTATGGAGGGGGAGAGTTGCCTGTGAGTCTGCTTTTCGCTTGTTGGCTTTTTAAAGCAAAGCTATACTTGTGTTGTCTCCCACAATAGAAGGTGGGCGTTGAATTCATTTTTAACTTAATACTCCCATAACCCGTCTACTTATGGACAAATAGAAGGAGTAAAGAACAAAACTTCTAGGCAGCACATGCTTTTTACCTTTAGATGACTGTCAAACACAATATTCATCTGTAATATGATTAGCAATAATACATTTTCAGTATAAAATATGACGTGGCTGGAGATGCCTAGTGAGTGCTTTGTTGATATGCAGGGCCTTTTAAACCCGTTTGACTGTGGAAAAAAATACTTTTAAACAGCGCGTGTGAAAATAAATTGGACCTGACGCGAGTGACACGCACTTAATAAATGGACTGCAAAGGGTTAACAAGTACTATGTAAATACACAGTAAAGACACAAAGGAAAGTGTTACCATAATAACTTAGTTTGTACCTGACTGTATCATTGTAAAAAGATTTACACATTAAGTACATTGTAGCTGTGCATAATAACATTGTAATTATGTGTAAGTACACATGTATTTACTAAGTAACTACTATGTAAATACAAAGTAATTAGAAACACTTAACCACTTCAACTCCAGATGTAAAAATGAAACCCCTTCCCAGGTACCAGATTTTGAAAATAATAATAAAAATGTTTTCAAACCTGTTCTCTGTTTGACGTCACGTTGCTACTAGAGAAACCCCTTCCCAGAGCTTGCTGTGCGTGGCTGCTCTCTGTTTGACGTCACGTTGCTACTAGAGAAACCCCTTCCCAGAGCTTGCTGCGCGTGGCTGCTCTCTGTTTGACTTCACGCAGCTACTAGAGAAACCCCTTCCCAGAGCTTGCTGCGCGTGGCTGCTCTCTGTTTGAAGTCACATTGCTACTAGAGAAACCCATCCAAGAGCTTGCTGCGCGTGGCTGCTCTCTGTTTGACTTCACACGCAGCTACTAGAGAAACCTCTTCCCAGAGCTTGCTGCGCGTGGCTGCTCTCTGTTTGACGTCACGTTGCTACTAGAGAAACCCCTTCCCAGAGCTTGCTGTGCGTGGCTGCTCTCTGTTTGACGTCACGTTGCTACTAGAGAAACCCCTTCCCAGAGCTTGCTGTGCGTGGCTGTTCTCTGTTTGACTTCACGTTGCTACTAGAGAAACCCTTCCCAGAGCTTGCTGCGCGTGGCTGCTCTCTGTTTGACTTCACATTGCTACTAGAGAAACCCTTCCCAGAGCTTGCTGCGGCGTGGCTGCTCTCTGTTTGACTTCACACGCAGCTACTAGAGAAACCCCTTCCGAGAGCTTGCTGCGCGTGGCTGCTCTCTGTTTGACTTCACGTTGCTACTAGAGAAACCCTTCCCAGAGCTTGCTGCGCGTGGCTGCTCTCTGTTTGACTTCACGTTGCTACTAGAGAAACCCCTTCCCAGAGCTTGCTGTGCGTGGCTGCTCTCTGTTTGACTTCACGTTGCTACTAGAGAAACCCTTCCCAGAGCTTGCTGCGCGTGGCTGCTCTCTGTTTGACTTCACGTTGCTACTAGAGAAACCCTTCCCAGAGCTTGCTGCGCGTGGCTGCTCTCTGTTTGACTTCACACGCAGCTACTAGAGAAACCCCTTCCCAGAGCTTGCTGCGCGTGGCTGCTCTCTGTTTGACTTCACGCAGCTACTAGAGAAACCCTTCCCAGAGCTTGCTGCGCGTGGCTGCTCTCTGTTTGACTTCACGTTGCTACTAGAGAAACCCTTCCCAGAGCTTGCTGTGCGTGGCTGCTCTCTGTTTGACTTCACGTTGCTACTAGAGAAACCCTTCCCAGAGCTTGCTGCGCGTGGCTGCTCTCTGTTTGACTTCACACGCAGCTACTAGAGAAACCCCTTCCCAGAGCTTGCTGCGCGTGGCTGCTCTCTGTTTGACTTCACACGCAGCTACTAGAGAAACCCCTTCCCAGAGCTTGCTGCGCGTGGCTGCTCTCTGTTTGACGTCACGTTGCTACTAGAGAAACCCCTTCCCAGAGCTTGCTGTGCGTGGCTGCTCTCTATTTGACTTCACGTTGCAACTAGAGAAACCCCTTCCCAGAGCTTGCTGTGCGTGGCTGCTCTCTGTTTGACTTCACACACAGCTACTAGAGAAACCCCTTCCCAGAGCTTGCTGCGCGTGGCTGCTCTCTGTTTGACTTCACACGCAGCTACTAGAGAAACCCCTTCCCAGAGCTTGCTGCGCGTGGCTGCTCTCTGTTTGACGTCACGTTGCTACTAGAGAAACCCCTTCCCAGAGCTTGCTGTGCGTGGCTGCTCTCTATTTGACATCACGTTGCTACTAGAGAAACCCCTTCCCAGAGCTTGCTGCGCGTGGCTGCTCTCTGTTTGACTTCACGTTGCAAATAGAGAAACCCCTTCCCAGAGCTTGCTGTGCGTGGCTGCTCTCTGTTTGACTTCACGTTGCTACTAGAGAAACCCCTTCCCAGAGCTTGCTGCGCGTGGCTGCTCTCTGTTTGACTTCACACGCAGCTACTAGAGAAACCCCTCCCAGAGCTTGCTGCGCGTGGCTGCTCTCTGTTTGACTTCACACGTTGCTACTAGAGAAACCCTTCCCAGAGCTTGCTGCGCGTGGCTGCTCTCTGTTTGACTTCACGTTGCTACTAGAGAAACCCCTTCCCAGAGCTTGCTGTGCGTGGCTGCTCTCTGTTTGACTTCACGTTGCAACTAGAGAAACCCCTTCCCAGAGCTTGCTGTGCGTGGCTGCTCTCTGTTTGACTTCACACACAGCTACTAGAGAAACCCCTTCCCAGAGCTTGCTGTGCGTGGCTGCTCTCTGTTTGACTTCACGTTGCTACTAGAGAAACCCCTTCCCAGAGCTTGCTGCGCGTGGCTGCTCTCTGTTTGACTTCACACGCAGCTACTAGAGAAACCCCTTCCCAGAGCTTGCTGCGCGTGGCTGCTCTCTGTTTGACTTCACACGCAGCTACTAGAGAAACCCCTTCCCAGAGCTTGCTGCGCGTGGCTGCTCTCTGTTTGACGTCACGTTGCTACTAGAGAAACCCCTTCCCAGAGCTTGCTGTGCGTGGCTGCTCTCTGTTTGACATCACGTTGCTACTAGAGAAACCCCTTCCCAGAGCTTGCTGCGCGTGGCTGCTCTCTGTTTGACTTCACGTTGCAAATAGAGAAACCCCTTCCCAGAGCTTGCTGTGCGTGGCTGCTCTCTGTTTGACTTCACGTTGCTACTAGAGAAACCCCTTCCCAGAGCTTGCTGCGCGTGGCTGCTCTCTGTTTGACTTCACACGCAGCTACTAGAGAAACCCCTTCCCAGAGCTTGCTGCGCGTGGCTGCTCTCTGTTTGACTTCACACGCAGCTACTAGAGAAACGCCTTCCCAGAGCTTGCTGCGCGTGGCTGCTCTCTGTTTGACGTCACGTTGCTACTAGAGAAACCCCTTCCCAGAGCTTGCTGTGCGTGGCTGCTCTCTATTTGACTTCACGTTGCAACTAGAGAAACCCCTTCCCAGAGCTTGCTGTGCGTGGCTGCTCTCTGTTTGACTTCACACACAGCTACTAGAGAAACCCCTTCCCAGAGCTTGCTGTGCGTGGCTGCTCTCTATTTGACTTCACGTTGCAACTAGAGAAACCCCTTCCCAGAGCTTGCTGTGCGTGGCTGCTCTCTGTTTGACTTCACACACAGCTACTAGAGAAACCCCTTCCCAGAGCTTGCTGTGCGTGGCTGCTCTCTATTTGACGTCACGCAGCTACTAGAGAAACCCCTTCCCAGAGCTTGCTGTGCGTGGCTGCTCTCTGTTTGGCTTCACGTTGCTACTAGAGAAACCCCTTCCCAGAGTTTGCTGTGCATGGCTGCTGTCTGTTTGACGTCACGTTGCTACTAGTAATGCCTTCTCCAAACCTTTGGGAAACTTACCACCAACATCACCTATTTATACTCTAGTTACATAATTAATGACATACTATATTTGTTTGATATATATAATGAAACGTAATTAGATTTAATTATTTAATTTATTACAATGTATCACACATGGGGATTGCATTCATTTGCAATCCATTGTAACTTAATTTCAATTTTTAAACGTCCTGTAGTTAGTTTCTGGATTATCAGACTATACAGAGTCAGTTTGATGTAATTGTTGGACATTAACTTTATTGAAACAGTACACATTACTTATCATGGATTAGTACATTATGTTTAATTTACTATTAATTACTATTTCATATTGATTAATTCATTTATTTATGTGAGTAACACTTTTAAATAAGTAATTCATGATGAATTACTAATTTATCAGCATGATAAAATATAAATTCACGATGAATACACTTCTATTTCTAATAATTTAATTCTGTGTCTGCAATTCATCATGAATTACATATGAACAGACACTTATTTTAAAGTGTTACCATTTACTTAATATAGCGTTGGCAAGGCTTATCACACTTCTTTGGGCTTACTGTGACAGGGTAGCGTCACGGTCCAGGCTGGCTCCTGTCAGGAATTAGACCCAGAGACAGAAAGCTACAGTTTAAGCATGTATACACACATTTAATAAACACAAAGACAAACAGGAACAAACAAAACATGATAAACACAGAACGAGGGCCAAAATAAAAGTTTAAACAAAACAACAACACACTTATAGGTTGGGCATTAGCTACCCAACACTACCATGTTGCAAACACTCACCCCTCCAACAAAAAAGGATTTTGCTTCCTTTTTATACATGTGGCCACTTCCCAATTAACACTCAATTAACTAATTGGGGAATGGCCACACCTGTGATTGCTGGCAGGGACAGATGTAATCTCATTCCTGCCAACCTTAGATTCCATCACACCCTAATAACACCAGCAGGGCTTCTGCCCTGCCACAGTTACATATCATGGCATTGCATACCAGGTACACTTCACTGGATCATTTTGTAGCACCATAGCCTTTAAAGGGTTACATTTGTTTTTTGGATGGCAGGGAATCAGGATTCAGCTAGTGGAGTTTTTATGAACTGTATCATGGTAATTTATTTTGATGGTGATGAGAGATGAGCCCAGTCAAGTGGATGAAACACAAACCATAATTAATCTTGTTTGGAAGCCAGGATTTGAGGATTTCTAATTATTGTCTCAAACTCAATCTGCCAATACCTCTAGAGACAGCATTATGTGTTTGAAGCAACTGACATTTTTGCAAACTTTGTTTGTTTAGAACTAAGGTTTACATAATGTGTTTGTAAAGGGGAGCAATGACAGTCAAGGCTCTATACATAATATAAGGTGTTACCCCGTATCCTACAAACTACTGTCAGTATAGAGATCATTGTCACACATATAAAAGGGTTGTGGGTATTCACTGGGCAAGGACACAGAGACAGTTATTTGGCGTTGTCACGCCACACAGACGCACATATTTATTATTAATCACACAGTGTAGTGCAGTGATACGTAAATTATGTTCATATAGATTTTTGTCTCAATGCTAAAATTCTAAGTGATGCAAAACTTTTGACCACAGCTGTATATTGAAAAGTACATATTCATGTCAAATGGGATAGTTAGTTAGTTCGAGAAGTTGAATTTAGTAACTACAAATAAATTGCAAGAAATATGTAGCGTTTTCTAATCCAATTTCACTATGAAACTGAGTAGTATTGTGTGACTGGCAGGATTTTCAATCTAGCTGTATTTATCTCTTTTAGTTTAAAAGAAGCTTTTTGTGTGGTAAGGTGTACTGTATGAGAAACAGATTTGAGATGTTATTGTATGTATTGTATTTGAATGGATTGTATTTGAGGGAATACAGTAACAAATGAAATGTATTTTAGTGTAACTGTGTGGTGCTGTCTTTCTGTGCCATTTGTAATTCAAATGAAAGTTTGAAACGTATTATCATGAGTAAGCTTGCTGCCGCTCTAGTGCCTACTTCTGCACTTTCTTGTGCGCTGCAAAGGAAACATGTGCTAACATTAGAGGATCCATTGTTCTTAACCACAAGTAAAATATCACGAGCGGTGACAACACATTACATTGCTGGTGGTTACAGTTTTTTTTCAGGAATGCATGTGCATATAAGCTATATAAAATTCAAAGCAGGCAGAGGAGAAGGAGAAAGACAGAGAAGACCTTGCATATTCAATCCCATTAGCACTTTGTTTGGGATGCCGGAGGATGTGGTGGTAAGAAGTTATTGTCTAACTCCACAGGTCATCCTAGACCTAATAGCTGAATTTCACCTTTTCATCACCTGGTTGACTGTCCTCCTGGTAACACTGACAGCATTGACTTTCTCCACTACAGAGGACCATATGGCCTCTTTGGTAACATAACTGTTGTTGGCTGAGGCTTTTCCAAATAACTCAATTTCATGCTCAGTGACCTCAGCCATCAGAACTTATGTTCTATTCCGTGCGCCACGAGGACTGTGCTGCTCTTCCTCTGATATATTTGTTTGTTTGGTTTGATTTTCGTGCTCCACAAATCTCACACAGCGCCTACTGCTCTCTGTACTCCGAACTCACCTCACTTCTGGGCTGTAAGCATGGCCGCTAAAAAGCCTCCCTGGCACTCATTGTGACCCTCATTATCATAATTGCAGCTCATTATTTGTGCGTGTTGAGCAATTTGCATTGCTCTTAAGCTTACATAGGCTGCAGTGCAAAATAATTGCTTGGCCGCAATGCAATTTGAATTTTGCAGCCGCAATTGTTTGCACTACGCCTATCCTTACATCAGCCTCTTATTGTAAAATGTTACTATTATTATTAGACCATATGATGATGTTGTAAGGTAATGGCTGCACATACATGATTCTAGTTATATATGAGCTATAAATGGCCACTATTAAACCTGCAGAAAAATTACTTTTATAAGAGTCTGCAAGAACAATTATGATGATTAAAGTAAACATTGTCCTTCACATGTCCTATAACGTTGCCCTTTAGGGATTTCTGTAGGCACTAAACCAGTTATGATAAATGAGCTTAGCATATTTAATAATTAGGGACGACTGTTATTACGAAAATGTTTATGTTAATTTGTCTATAACCTTTCTGTTGAAAGATAAAGGTTGTTTTTTTTTAACCAGCTGTTTCCTCTTTCACTCCCTTGAGATGATAACATTAGCTGCTGATCTTTATCACTGCTCTATCATTGATCTTTATATTAAATCTATCTGGGAACAGTAAGTTATTTGTGGTATTTATGTTCAATTGGTTAACATGGCTCAAACATGTGTGCTTTATTTTGATATTATGTTTTCTTATTTCGCGTAAATGTATTATATTGTATGTTTTCGCCTGTAATAATCACAATTAAATCACCTTTTCCAGTCCTGTCCATTCCAACTCAACACTCCCTGACCACCCCAATATCTTACAATTGATAGTTATGGAATATGGAATACTTAGTGTTCTGCGTTTCTTACCGAAAAATTTCAGGATTTTTTTTTAACTGGATGTCGGTTTTTTACTGATTTATTGATTTATACCTGATCTTTGTCAATTCAGTATTTTCCCTGTACTATTTTCTAGGAAATACACAATATTTTGATTAAAATGCTGTTTAATTTTGACTCCGACATTGTAATAAGCAGCCCTACACTGTATCTTAGGATACAGCAGATGTTTAGACGTCAAAGGATCAAATAACGTTCAAACGTGGTTCTCTGTCACTTCACAAACACATTATCACCTGATTATGTTGGCCAATCAAAGTCCAATTATTGTGACAAGTTCTGGGCATAGGAACTAGCTTGATCAAAAACTATTTACATTTTTTACAATATTTACAATTAATATTGAGTGGATGAGGAATGGGGAGAAAACATAAATCAGTTTATAAATATTCAAAAGAAAACAAATGTTTCGAAGTGTACAAAAAGCAAAAATAGCAGAGATGGATCAGATGAGGCAGAGGATGCATAGCGCTGTAAATACTGCTGCATTGAGGTACATGTTCCCGTTGACAATAAAAGAACATACTGAAAAATAAGTGAGACATCAGACTAAAACAATAAAGTGAACTGAGAGACAAGCCATCCATTCATGGAGGTTTTACACATGCTTTAATAAGAAAGTGCAGAATGACTGTGTTCATGAGTTTGTCAGAGCACTGCGCTTTGCTGGACAGCCACTGTTTATTGCAGAAAGCTATGTATTGGTGACTTCCCATCAGCTAAAACACTGCCTTACGCCGACAGTCTTAATCGCAAATATTTGACAGAAAATGGTGATGCTTTAGCTGGTGAAGTTATGGAACACACTGAGGGCAGCAGTGTGGAGTAGTGGTTAGGGCTCTGGAGTCTTGACCGGAGGGTCGTGGGTTCAATCCCAGGTGCTGCTGTATCCTTGAGCAAGTTACTTAGATTGCTCCAGTAAAAACCCAACTGTATAAATGGGTAATTGTATGTAAAAAAATAATGTAATTGTATGTAAAATAATGTGATATCTTGTAACAAATGTAAGTCGCCCTGTATAAGAAATAAATAATAATAATAATGGAAATGCCCAGTGTGATTTGACGCGTCCGCCCAGTTCTGTCAATTGTCTTTTCATTTTATGATTTCAAGGTGAATAAACCTGGCTTGTTTTGTGCTGATGTCATGTTCATACCTTCTGCAGATACTATTTCTCTCAGCACAGTGATTGTCCAAACGTTCACAAAGTACCAGCTAACTTGGGAAAATGTGACTTCGACTTGCACAGACTCTGCTCATTCTGCTCATACATGCCAGGGACATTAAACTTAATCAGAAACCAGAACTGCTATGCATCATATTCCACATGTAAAGTGTGTATACTGTACTGAGCTTTTTTCCCCCAATTTTTTACCCCGATGTTTCAATTAAACATTTAATTTTACTGATTTTATCCCTATTTTAATATACGTAAAATAAACTCTTTAAAAGCAAAGCAGTCTCGGGTCGGGTCTACAGGGTGCAATGTATTGTGACTAGTAACCAAGAGGAACCTCCCAGCTGGTTAGTGATCATAGCCACTATTAAGATCACTGTAATGTTTTGGCAAGTGAGAGTTGGATATGTGAATGCAGACTCTGGAAATGGCCAGTAAAAGGGGCAGGGGGTTGTTATTTGAATGTTTCCAAGCTATTTTCACTTAATATTTTACTACCATGTATTGACTGTTTTCCTTCAGATACTCTACTGCAATATTTGTTAAAAATGTATACCCTGGGTCTATGCATGTATGGATTTCTCACTGTTGATGATATATTTTTTTTTTTCCGGTTTGGTCAATGTAGTATCACAAAACATACAGTATGAAGTAGTATGCTGTATGTTGTTCCTTTAAAAATAAAGTCATAAAAAAGTAAGGATGTACTTAAAAAAATAATATTCTAATGGATTGTTTTGACTTGCTTGTATCACATAAATGGCATAAATACATGGTTATCACCCACCCTTTTATCAAGTTTTATAATTACCTAAAAAAAAAAATAATACAAACAGATTTTCCCTCAAACATAACAGTCCTGTCGAGACTGTCACATCATTTACCGCAAAGGAAAATCACTGTCTTCATTTGACGTGCCTGCCAAGCAAACATTGCAGGCTGCAACGAATGCTACAGTGGCTGACAGTTCAAACACATCACCTTTCATTTCTTTTATTCAGTGTCATTGCACACATGGTACGCCTCCATGTTTGCCCCTCCTTGCTGGAATGAGTGCCCCTCTGCAATGACATTTGGTTGGCAGGCTATCCTTTGCCTGTCACTGTCCCTGAGCCTCTGCTGTGACAGCCAGTACTGGAACTGAACTGGCAGCCTTGCTCATCCCTATCTACTATATGAGTGGAGTGGGCTAATGCCACAAGTGACAGCCACTAATAAAAAGCTATGTTGTCTGCATGCGTTTGATATTCTTGCCATGCTGATGTTACTTACAGGAATTTTTATAAGACATGGCACTTATCACAGGAGACCAGAATCCCCCATTTACATTCAGGCACATGAAGGATACTGCAGGTTTTTGGTTTAGTTTCCAGAAATAGGTGTTACCCTGAAAAATCTGTACTGCATTCTTCTCTGTTTACTAGCTGTTGGTTTCTTCTAAGTTATATCCTCTTGCAAACCCAGGTGCCTATAGAAGTCATTATACTGTAAGCCTCCCACATGTATGGAAGTGTATATGTTGCATTCACAATCAAGGGCATTTAAGTTAAGGAAATATAGCTCTGGACTTGAATATGTTTTTCTAATGATTAAAAAAATACAGCTATTTGGGGGGATTAAATGGACAGTTTCCGATTCTGGTGGTTCTATTTATTAATGGGAATCTGATAAGGTAGGAAGCCCCCCCCCAACTTTGATTGTCAGGCACATTATATCCATCCAGCTGTAACATCACCACCCCTAGCTGTGCTTCATTTCCATTATAGATACCTGTCAAAGGAAATCAAAGTCATGCTGGGGGGTTACCCTTCAGTAAAGAAACTCATATAGCCAAACATGCATGTTCCCTATGATTTCTATGTAATGTTAAAATGTATTTCTTCAGAAATGCTTATTTATTGTGACAAATGCTTGTCAAGTTGTAAAGAATAATGTGACTCTAGCCTCAATGCATTTTGTGGTGTAGATGCATTGTATTGTTGTTGCATGGTCATGGACAGAGAACTACGTCAAAACGGTTTCGTGATTCACAACTTAATCCAGTACAAGAGCAGGGACAATGCAAAACTGAACCGCAGAGTATAGCTTTAGGTTAAATTAGTAACTGGTAGACCTTTAACTGGATATCCAAAGGTTGCTTTATACTTTAGTTTTGAGGGGGGCTTAGGGACAGCATGGACAATTATTTTTATTCATTTTCCAATTTACCGATTATTATACCCATGCCTGTCGGCGAAGAGCAGACACGCACTGATCCATTCAGTGTTGCGCGCATCCAGCCCCGGATATCTAACGACATCACAGACCTGTTATTGCTCAATCTCGTGCAGCTGAACGCCACCAGTCCCTCGACCACAACGACCACACGGGGTCGCATAATATTAGAAGCAATATGTACAGTTGTTAAATGGAAACATAGCTGAATTGGATGATCTTTTACCAACTCCAAAAACCAGGATGATGGGTTTGGTGCACTTAGTTCAAAGCCAACGATTTTTTAATATGACAGGAGAAGATCCATTTGCGTTTTTATTTTAGAAAACACGGCATGTAAAATATGCACTTTGCTTGCAAAGAGAAGTAAGGCATTTTTACCTACAAATGATCCTCTTAAATTATAGCAGTCTAGACTTTAAGAGCTTTTTCAAGGCTTTGTGCTTTACAATAGTGGGAAATCGACATTGAAAGTGGCTATTATCCAAAACAGTTCAAACAGACCAACTATTTTACTTTCATTTCTTGTTAGTGAGCTGCTATTTTCATGATACAATAGGGGTTTGCAGTTAGGGTTAGAATTGCTTCAGGTCACAAATGCTTGAGAGATCAGTAGTGAATGGCAGGAGTTGTTCAGAATTGAGGTGTGCTCTCAGTGTTGTGATGCAAGACTAATCAAGCCATTGTCCCAGAAAAACACAGGACTGGTTCATTTCAGACATTTTCAATGATTCCCAAGGGTTAATTTTGCAAACACGACTATAGGCATCTAATATGAAATAAGAAAGAAATGACTGTTAATTGAAACATTGCCAGCCAAGAGTGATGGAAGTTTCACTATATTAAAAATTGAATTTTTGCTCCACATTGATATATTGTTCCCAATTTCAATTTTGTATAACATGCCATGAGCTGAACAACAAGCAGCAAAAAGCATTCAGAATGATGGCAAATTCCTGATATGCATCTATGTATTGTTAATGCCCATTCTGCTTTTCATCTCTCTTTTGCATTCAAGTGAAACTTTTTTGCCACTTGATATTCTCTTCAAGCTTTCTGGAGTAGGAACTGCAATGTATTGCATATGAGGGCTGTAAGTCAAAATGTACTGTATTGCATATGAGGGCTGTAAGTCGAAATGTACTGTATTACCTTTCAAAACACTCTCTCATGGTTGCTTCCATTTGCGTCCGGCAGTATGCAAATGACAAATGACATTTCTAGCTTCTTGGCTATAAAATGTGATGTTGTTATTTATCAGGATATTGTGAGGGGGAGGAATTGGTTCTCCGTATCAGCCACACTATGTTCATATTTATTGGAACAGTTTTTAGTCTAATATGCAAGAGAGAGGAAGGGAGAAATGTAGTTTGAGACTTTAGGCCAGAGGAAGGCCATTGAAATGGAGGACCATTTAACATTATGTTTAATCGGTAGAATAAAATCAGTATGTACTTTAAGGCCTGTAGAGGGCTAATTGTGAAAATTTACGGGTGAAGTTGTACACGGCTGGCTAAAACTGGGTCCTTGACCAGCACAAGTTTCATTTTTTACCTTATTAAATTTTAACTTGATTTTTGTTGTATTAAAATAGATTTCATTTTTTACCTTTGTGTAAGCTTGTAAAGAAATCTATGATATCACAAACATGTGTTTTCATTAAAAAAAAAAAAACGAGGTAAAAGGAAGTTCTTATTTTGCATGCCTCACCTTGCAGGAAACGTTTACACTTGCCTTTCTTAGGTTATTTCAACACAGATGTGTCTTCCTAGTGAAGCATCTTGCTGGCTGTCATCAGGGGAAGCAGCTGGTTAGTTATTAACAGGAAAGATAGCCCTGAAGGGATTGGGACAATGACCTTCACAGCAAGACCTGCAAACAGAGATTGATTTAACCAAGTGTAGTACCAGATACAGATAGGGCTATATGCATAGCAGTAATTTCCGGCCATTAAAAAAAAGAAAAACTTGCGATTTATACAACTACTGCCTAGTAATTTTGCCGACCAATAATGGGTTTAGATGTCATTTGCCATCACGGATTGTTCCTGAGAGATTGTATTTAACCAATTGTCAGAGGTATGCAAATGAGCTGTGTCGCCTACTTAAGACGTCAGTGGCATACACCGTCCATATACACCGTCACGTTATGGCTACGGGACATGTCTGGAGACAGGAAGGTTGTCCGGAATATCGAGATGTCAGTTAATGTGTTGTCACAGTTCATGATATTTTTCTTTTGGTTGGGAAAAAAGGATCTTCTAATCCTCTCATACGTTTCTTTTGCAGCGCACAAGGAGTATAGAACTAGGCACTAGAGCATCATCAAGCTTCGGTTATTCTTCTCATAATATTACGTTTAAAACTTTCATTTGATTGACAAATGGCACAGAAAGACAGCACCACACAGTTACATTAAAATACAATTAATTATTAAATGGCAGAAAAATCGCCTATGCTTTTATTTGTTACTGTATTCTCTCAAATACCTGCACAATCCGTTCAAGTACAATACATACAATACCATCTCAAATCTGTTTCTCATACAGTACACCTTACCACACAAAAAGCTTCTTTTAAACTAAAAGAGATAAATACAGCTAGATTGAAAATCCTGCCAGTCACACAATACTACTCAGTTTCATAGTGAAATTGGATTAGAAAACGCTACATATTGCTTGCAATTTATTTGTAGTTACTAAATACAATTTCTTCAACTAACTAACAATCCCGTTTGACACGAATATGTATTGTTCAGTATACAGCTATGCTATAAGTTTTGCATCACCTAGAATTTTAGCATTGAGACAATAATAATAATAAAAAAAAATTGTAATCAAAGAAACTACAGAATGATATTGCAAAGTCTACGGAAGCCATCACTGTAGTACAGCATTTCATGTTAGATTTCGAAATGTCACATTTTTCAATTTTTGTCAGTTTTTCATGAAGTAAATGGAAAACTACAAAACCGTATGTAATTCAATATGTTTACGTAATATTATTCAGCAAGTTTCATTTTATGAAACAACATTTGTTCATTCTATCAACTCTGGCCCTCAAGATCCATTCCAGTCCTGGATTTTACTCCAAGCAGGTTCTAATGTAGTTAATTGAAGCTGCTAAGAGGCAATTAACTAATTTAAGACCTGGATGGAATACAGACCAGGACTGAAATGGATCTCGAGGGCCAGAGTTGAGTACCACTGCTTATAGGGTGATGCAAAACTTTTGGCAATAGCTGTATAAATAGTAAACACACATACGTGTTGGGGAGCATAATAAAATAGAATTGGCTTTAAAATGACTTGAGCTGCCTCTCTCGGTAGATGGAATGCTAGGAAAAATATGTAAAGCTAAGTAGTCTACTAACTTTCTGTGCACGGGAGTGATGAATATACTGCAGGAATGAAAAATAGTTTTTTTTTTTTTCTTTTTTACTGCTGCCAACAGCAGAATCGTAATCATGCACTGAGTTAATATGCATTAATACGGGGACAGCCTTGTTTCTAGTAGTTTGACTCTTCAGTACATGTTAATTCTCCATAAAAGGTGAATAATTGTGCTCCTGTTAAATCGATACCTTGAATCACATCATCAGAGTAATACAGAGCAAGTCGCAGTTCAAATCTGCGGGATCTTCTCACTCTTCTGGATCATGTTCCAGGATATCTATCTCCTCTGGATGTACAGCCGACACAAGCACACCAAGCCTGGCATTTTCTTACAGCAATAGGCTACAAACGTGATTTATGTTTTCCAACCAGTAAGTAGCCTATCCTGTTCAGACGAGTTAACAATGCAATTTAATGTATGCTTTACAAATAACAAAATACTTAAATTATGTAATTATTGGATACTTAAACAGACAGTTTTTTTATTATTACTATTGGTTTAAATACATGTTCCTAAATGCAGATATTATGCTAGGAAATGGTACACCTTTAAGACGAATCTCATTCTCCGCCTGGTCTGAGGCACACGTTAATTACGATGCCGGTACAGGTCAATTAACGGCACAATACAGATTCATCAATTAGACAAATAATATGCTAATGACAAACTTGGTCTCAAAGGGCACATTATTCTAACAATGAGTGATGCTTTTTGACGGTAATGATGTTTATCCGTCACCCGATGAAATACTGTCATGTTAAACACTATTACTGGCACAATAAAGGAGACACTAAGTTTTATGAATATGGCCCTAGATATTTTCACTACATTGAGAACAAAGGAGGCTTAATTACAGTAGCACAGGAAACAGTGTATTGATTATATTTAAGTGGTAACGTTAAAAGCAAGCTCCAATGCACGTTTCAAACACAGTAGAGTGCGAAAAATTACTTTGAATGAAATATAAAATGCAACAAAAAAAAATGCAATTATCGCACTTTGAGTAAGCAAAGCAGGTCCATTCTTATTAAACACTGACATGCAATCACCTGATTATAACCCTTAAAAAAATAAACTCCTCTGAAATGTCTATAGTTACGGCAGAAGGAATCCTACAATCCCATGAAAGAACACCGCTTCTCCAGCCCTGTCCTGTGTTTGAAGAGCGCAAGACTGTGCCATCAATCAGGTCTACTGTAAATGTGGTGCGTTGTTTTCCCTCTGCTGATGCCTGGATATCTTCCTTGAGGTGAGACTGATTGGCTAACTCCTGTAACACGTCAGTTCAGAGCAGATTTAGATCACTGCTGTGATGACTGGCACCTGCTTTTTATTAGCATCTATTACAGGGACAAGTGGATTTTCCAAAATAGCAAATTATTTGAGTCTAATATTTGATCGGATTGTCCAGCATTTTGGTGTATGAACTCTATTGTATTCTTATGAAACATAGACAATCTTAACCCTCAACTGCATCGCATCATGGACATGTGACAAAGAGATTCTGCCTTCTGTGCCATATCAGTGCTTATATATGCTTTAAAGCAAAACCCTATATCAACAGTAATGTATGCACAGAATAGTATAGATAATAAATGTCAATTAATAGATGTACAGACAGAGAAACACCTCCATATATGCACCTAATCTGATACCTATAAAAAACACCTGCTAAATAATGTAATACCAAGTTTCATCTCAATCTGATAAGTGCACGACCACTTCCACTATATCCCCTGGCAGTGTAATTAGTGTTCGGTATTCATGATTGCATTGTCATTGTTGGAATTTCAAATACATCTAGCTTAACATTACTACAGGTATCTGACTAAACCCACCGGTTCCACTGAAAATCTGCACATTGAATTGCTGGATATCTGACAACTGGACAACATTAATGTCCTAAATGCAGCTGTTATTGTTGTGGAATACAAGATGACATGGGTAATAGAGTTGAGCCAATCCCAGAGCAATTAGGCAGTAAATGGGATTTGATGATCCAATAAGACAAGGAGCAACCCAACACACACTTATCACACACTGAGCTGATTAAAGCATGCTAGAAAACTACTGTACCTATCAATTTCATATCCAACCCAACAAATTCCGAAGTGTGAAATGGATAAAGATCAGTGGAGGCAAGGGAGGCAATGCCTCCTCAAAATTTCAAAGTATATATATTATATTATTGCCCATATATATATATATATATATATATATATATATATATATATATATATATATATATATATATATATATATATATATGGACTGCCCTTTGAGTCACATATCGGAAAACTTTTACAGGGATTGTCCCTGGAGGTCATTATTGCTTTATGAAACCTTTCACAATTCATGACTAAGAAAGAAACAAAACTAAAGTTAAGTGTGGCAGGAGCTTTACTGGCAGCCGAGACAGACAGGATTGGAGGAAAATAAATATTGAAAATGGCGGAAGGAAGCAATACGGTTGTAAAAAAAAAAAGTGTTGGAAAGGTTTCAATTTATTCCATTTTTTGTTGTCATGTAATTTACTTTAGCGGGAGGCACCCTGGCTGCTGAGACAATCGAGGCGTGATTACACTGACAGGGAAGGTGTTCTTTTTCCTTTTAATTGATGAAGACATGTTGTATATTTTTTAATGAACCGGTAGAAGTAACTGTCTCTGCATAGATGAAGCAGGCATGTTTTCTCTGGGTGAGGGAACCGGCCAAGAAATTTCTGGAGATTGGTTTATGAGACAATGTGATGATGTCATCACGTTCAAAGAATATTATTTGTTTATTTTCCCCAGCGAAGGTAAACTCTTTTCGCCTGTATGGTATATCATTATTTTGTTGGTCATCTATATAAGTTCAATTGAAGTCTATAGTAAGGGATTTTTGTCTGCTATAAGAACTTTGTTTATAAAATATTTTCTGCAAAGTATGTTAGTGATGTGATCTTACACCACATAACAGATCCGCACACCGAGGAAACAAAGTGTACCAACGCTAAATTCAATGAAAAACAACAGGTTGTATTTATCAATGACAGGCTATAACACAATGTGTATTCTGTGCAAAAAGTGCAAAGTGCAGACGTTTTGGTCAAACATTGACCATCATCAGTGCTATATCAAAATGCTATATCAGTGTTGTATACAGTGCATTTTAAACATACACTGGCACTTATTTCATATAGTATTCAAGTAGTATTATTTGCACTTAATGTAAACTATACAGTATTTAAATATTAATTTTGCATTGTAACCCTGTACTGCCCTGTAAATCGTCTTGGATAAAGGTGTCTGCCAAATTACTACTACTACGACTACTACTACTACTACTACTACTACTACTACTACTAATAATAATAATAATAATAATAATAATAATAATAATAATATAAGTGTTGCCAGTCCGAATACAATAATACGATTCTACTGCTGCCTCCCCATTTTTTTTGCCCAGCAACCACCACTGATAAAGATATACACCTGAGACTGATAAAAGGATTGACAATGTGTGGGGTTAGGAAATAACCCTACTGAAGTATTCATTATTGTGGCGAGAGATGAAGAGGAGATGATTCACAGAAGGCTAGTGCACATCATAAACTGCTTTCTTTCTCAGATCTACCCTTTGATCATTTCTGAAACAAGAGTCAGACTTGAATGAGAGTTAAATTGAATGTGGGACTTAAAATCTGATGGCACAATACATGCTGGTAATTATATTTGTTGAATAGGCTTGACTGATCCTATTGTAAATCAACCAAAATCAAGGGAATCTAAAATGCTTCTTCATGCAAAGAAAGAAAGGAAAACTGTTTCTAAAAATGTGTTATTTCCAACCAAAATCTCCCCCAAAAAATCTCAAGAACATTTAAAAAGGAAACATAAAATAATTTAGAAAGATATGATTTGTTTCAAAGATATGGCAGTACACTGATACATAGTTCTATATAGTTTTTCTTGAGTAAGGGTTTAAAGATAAAAACAAGAAAACAAGAACACAGTACTAAAGCATTTGAATCTTTTACGTAATTTTAGTCAATTTTTGAGACACTATTTCAACCCATTTACTGATCATGGGGATCGTACATCAATGACAACCTCTGTCTCCGCTGTCAATCCTGCCATCGATCTGCCGAGCCTCATTGAGCACCTGATGGGAACACTATCGGCAAGAGATTTTCCTCCCTAACCAGGTTTGCACCACAGGAGCAACCCCCCTGCTCTACACACACAGCAACCCCCCTACTCTACACACACAGAAATCCTGCTGCTCTACACACACAGCAACCCCCCTGCTCTACACACACAGCAACCCCCCTGCTCTACACACACAGCAACCCCCCTGCTCTACACACACAGAAATCCTGCTGCTCTACACACACAGCAACCCCCCTGCTCTACACACACAGCAACCCCCCTGCTCTACACACACAGCAACCCCCTGCTCTACACACACAGCAACCCCTGCTCTACACACACAGCAACCCCCTGCTCTACACACACAGCAACCCCCTGCTCTACACACACAGCAACCCCCTGCTCTACACACACAGCAACCCCCTGCTCTACACACACAGCAACCCCCTGCTCTACACACACAGCAACCCCCTGCTCTACACACACAGCAACCCCTGCTCTACACACACAGCAACCCCTGCTCTACACACACAGCAACCCCCTGCTCTACACACACAGCAACCCCCTGCTCTACACACACAGCAACCCCCTGCTCTACACACACAGCAACCCCTGCTCTACACACACAGCAACCCCCTGCTCTACACACACAGCAACCCCCTGCTCTACACACACAGCAACCCCCTGCTCTACACACACAGCAACCCCCTGCTCTACACACACAGCAACCCCCTGCTCTACACACACAGCAACCCCCTGCTCTACACACACAGCAACCCCCTGCTCTACACACACAGCAACCCCCTGCTCTACACACACAGCAACCCCCTGCTCTACACACACAGCAACCCCCTGCTCTACACACACAGCAACCCCCTGCTCTACACACACAGCAACCCCCTGCTCTACACACACAGCAACCCCCCTGCTCTACACACAGCAACCCCCCTGCTCTACACACACAGCAACCCCCCTGCTCTACACACAGCAGCAATCTCCTTGCTCTTCATGCAGTAGAGAATGTGCTTGCTGAGACTGGGGACTCCATTATCAGTTATTTCAAAGCAGCACAGACAAGAAATGGGTTCTGGTTTTTATAATAAACCAATTGCATGAACACACAGTACTAGATAACAAGCAGACAATAGAAACCCAGATTACTTTCTTGGCCTTGATTCACTTTCCCTGGAACTCCTGGTCTTCCCTCCTAGTCTGCTGAGATGCTGGCTGGCTAGCAGCATGGGGATGGAGGTGGAGGTCACATGGTACATGTTGGGAGAGAGGGACTAGTTAAATTAAAGGCAGGGCTTGTCTGTGAGACTCTCAGAACTACAGTTTTACTGAGCTCTCTTTTTTTTTTTTTAACCAGACACTGGTCATTTATAAACTCCTTATCCCTTGTTGAAAAATATTGCCTATTACTGTACATAAATAAAGTGCATGCATAAAAGTGGTCTGTTACACAGCTAATGACATGCGAACATTACAGGTTTTACTCTGTGAGTATTTTAATCGTCTTAAAACATTATCATATGCCAGATGCCTGGTTAAAAATGTAAATACGCTTGACTGCAGTGTAGTGTAGAAGCCCTGCAGGAGAAGCATGGCAATGAAAGCTGATCAAGTCAAGTTAAATCTGCACAAGGTTTTCACTGATAAATCTCCTTTCATATTAATATTGAGTGTTACCTTGAGGGTTTGTGTGGATCGGACGTGATTTGAAGAAAAGTGAAATAAATGTATTAACACATTTATTAACTATACAAAAAAAATACCCTTCTGAATATTTGATTCTTCAAAGGGATATAGGGCCCTTTCCCGAAAGCTTCATTTAGATAAGTTCATTGGAAGGTACAGAAATCACTGTTCACTTAGTGTTAACAGCAGTGTGTTTGTTTAACAATGGTGTGTCCGTGTTTCCGGTTTATTTCAAAATTTACTGAAAAATGACAGGAGTTTTGGAACGTCGATTTTTACTAATTTATACCCGATTTTTGTCTATTCAATATTTTCGCTGTATCATTTTCTTCAGAATACACAATATTTTGATTAAAATGCTGTTTTATTTTGACTCCGACATTGTAATAAGCAGCCCTACACCGTATCCTAGGATACAGCAGATGTTTAGATGTCAGAAGATCAAATAAAGTTCAAACGTAACTCTCTGTCACTTCACAAACACATTACTACCTGATTACGCTGGCCAATCAAAGTCTGGTTATTTTGGCATATGCTGGGCGTAGTAACTACTAGCTTGATCAAAAACTGAATTGAATTGCTTACACGAAAATATAATATTTTTAGTGGATGATGAATGGGGAGAAAACATAAATCAGTTAAAAAGAAAACAAATGTTTCAAAGTATACAAAAAGCAAAAATAGCAGAGTGGGTCAGATGAGGCAGAGGATGCATAGCGCTGTAAATACTGCTGCATTGAGGTACATGTTCACACTGACAATCAAAGAACATACTGAAAAATAAGCGACACATTAAACTAAAACAATAAAGTGAACTGAGAGACAAGCAATCCATTTATGCAGCTTTTACACACACTTTAATAAAAAGGGAGCGCAGAATGTCTGTGTTAATGGGTTTGTCAGAGCGCTGTGCTTTGCTGGACAGCCACTGTTTGTTGCAGGTATGTATGACAGTCTTGACCCCCCCCCCACTTCATGAGAGTCTGGATCCGCCCCTGAAATGGTGACACTTTAGTTGGTAAATTTACGGAATGCATTGATGGAAAAGTCCAGTGTGATTTTTGACGTGTCTCCCGATGGCTTGCACCGCCCAGTTCTGGCAATTTTTTTTTTTCATTTTATGATTTCAAGGTTAATAAACCTGGCTTGTTTTGTGCTGATGTCATGTTCATACCTTCTGCAGATACTAGTTCTGTCAGCACAGCGATTGCCCAAACGTTCGCAAAGTACCAGCTAACTTGGGAAAACGTGGCCTCGACTTGCACAGATTCTGCTTCATCATACATGCCAGGGACATTAAACTAAACAGAAACCAGAACTGCTACGCATCATATTCCACATGTAAAGTGTGGATACTGAGATTTTTTTCCCCTGATTTTTACTAATGTTTCAATTAAAAACAAATTTTTTTACTGATTTTATCCCTGTTTTAATATATATAAAATAAACTCCGAAAAATTCCTAGAAATTGTTTTTAAAGATAAAACCCGAAAATGCGGAACACTATTAATAACGTATTTTAAGATTGGTGTGAAACATGTCTACATGCAGTAGACTATGCCTAATCCCTCTGCCAAAGCCCCACAGGCAAGCTTCAGCATGATTAGATTTCAGGGCCCTAAAATGACAAGATTACACAGAACAGTGAAATGTATGTAATGTGAAAAAGCCTTTGGGTAGGCATTCATTTACACACTAGCAGGTTATTAATTTATCTGGAAAGGAATGGCAACAAAATATAGATGTTCTGCAGATGGTTATACTGTACTCGTTTGTCAAAGTAAAAAAAATGACAGCTGCAAAGTCTGAATAATCTTGAGTTGAGTTTAAATAAACCTAAGTATATCTGTCAGTTACCTGATTAAATTACTGTAATACCACATGCCTGTTTTACACAGATAAACAAAACCTTTCCTCTGTATTCTGTAATGAAAAAAATACACTGGCATATGATCAGGGGTTTGGGATCTTGCTTGTACTTTAACTTGTAATGATCTTTTACTAATTGGTTACTGTACCTTTAAGTAACATATATATATATATATATATATATATATATATATATATATATATATATATATATATATATATATATATATATAGTTGATTTGCATCATCTGCGAGGCTGTGCTCTCAGTAGACTGAGTTAGACATACCTCGGATGTATCTGTAGTAATGTGGGTTACATAGTGGGTTAAATAATAGAAGTACACACTTCTGTGCCATGTATGATATAGAATAGGACAGTCTGAAGCATTTGACTACTGAAATAAATCTGCTCTGTGCTTGAACCGACAATCAGTGTCTGGACTCTCTATACTGCCCCCTTGCCTGGATTAGCACCAAACCAGCTTGCCCATCTTACAAACTGTTCCAGTCTGTAGTAAAACTGTGAAGAAAAAAAAAGATGTCCTGGGGGGGCAGAAATATTTAAAACGTTTAGTAAATGTTGTTTAACTAGATTTGTGATTTGTGAATTCAGTTTTTCTACCCTCTGATCCCACAATCAAGCTAATTGCCTCGTGTGACAGTGATAGCTGCAGGGGGTGACATTAGACCAGAAACAGACACCAAAACAAACAGGTAACGGCGGGGCAAAACTGAAACGCTACGGCGTTCAGTTCTTTTATTAAATAACAAGCACAAGATTTTAAACAAAACAAAACACTTACAAAACAAAAGGGCACGTTGGCCAAACAAATAACAAATAAGTATCGTGCTGGTGTATAAATTTTTATATTCTGGCCGAGGGGTTGACTAGCTGTTAATTATCTTATTACCCCTCGGCCACAGTCTGCGCAAGTTTAGTAAGAATGCGTGACTGTCAGCTAGTTAAACAATCAGTAGCTGATCAGTCATGCATCCTCACAAGGTTTTTAAAATCAAAAATACAAAACAATAACAAATAATGGCGGCGGCTTTTCGTCCACGTCGCAAACAATAATACTACAAATAATAATAATATAAAGAAAGGGGCGGAACACTCCAGCACACACCGTTACCCCAGAACCGCCACAGAAAACATCAGCCAGTGGAGGACAAAGGCTAGCCCTGCGGGTTGCCAGCAGGCTCCACTGTAGTGTGGAGAGGAGAAACAGTCCTGAACCCATGCAAGCACCACAGCCAGTGTTACAATTGCTGAGCAATCCTCAGCAAAAACCATCAACTTTGATAACCAGTACACAAACATGCTCTCCCCTGTTTTGCTTTTATCAGATGCCATTTGCTTTTTTGGCCATTATCCAAGGCGACTTACAGGTGTTACAGGGCAGTACAGTATTACAGTTCAAGATTCATATTTAAATACAGCATAGTTTACAGTAAGTGCAAATAATACTAATGAAGTACAATATGAACTAGGATTACAGCAAGTTATATATACAAAGACATATTAGCAGTGCAATAGTGCAAGGATGGTGCATTAGCTGAGGATCCAGTAACGTGGTGCTGAGGTCAGGCAAGTCCAGCGCATTGTAGGAGGGGTAGATCAAGTGATCTACAGGTGCAGTCTAAACGGGGGTCCTGAGGAGGCAACGGAAGACAGAGAGAGACGGAGCAGTCCTGAAGTTCTCCGGTAGCTGGTTCCATATTTCAAATTATTCAAAAATATGACAATTTATTTGCACAGTGAGAACCTTGTTGCAGTAATTTATTTAACAGATGACACTTTCTTTTATTTCTGTCACTTTTATAAATTAAAATGACTGAATGCTCTTTCATGCAGAGACTAAGAAGTTATAACAAACTGCAAAGTTGTAATTAAGCCTATTTTTGTCATTCGTAAGGTAAACACAAAACAATTTCAGCCTGAACTAAAAAGCTTCATTTTTTTTTATTAGTGTCGTGTTCTGTGACACTAATAAAAAAAGTGTTTACAACAAATAAACTAATAACCATTGCTGTAGTTTGTTTTGATATTTTTATTCACGTCATAAATCAACTAGTGAATGAAGGCGAAAACAAATTACTCTTCCCACACTTGCAGTTTTAAACAGGGATATGCCCGATGCTGATCTTGTGTAGTTCTCTTTCAATTCGACGACGACCACCAACAACATTACGTATGGGATATGCCTGCCTATTGGTTGGTATTTTCTGAGCTCTCTAACCCAGAGCTGCCGATAGGCCCTTTCCTGGGATGACGTCCTTGGTCCCGCCTACCAAGGGATTAAAACCGTCATACTGAGGAAGCCATTTCTCTTTTTGCCTCTCAAGACGTTAAGGTAAGACCCTCTGTGTTGGTAAGACCCTCTGTGTTGCCGCTTTCACAGAATAAGTGACTCCTGATTTAGCCATTTTTCTTTCTTACTTTCTTTCTCAGCAACCTGTGCGTGGTTGCGTTGCAGGCTGCAGCTTTCCTATCTGTGGTACTTGAGTCGACTGCCTGTGCAGTATTGATTTAAAGGAGTGAGTGTAGTCGTCTTTTACAGCCTTTCACTCATGTGGGAGCACATCCTCCACCGGGGCTAAGCTCTGCCTTACCCCCGCTGTCGAGCGACTCAGCTGACTGCCAAGTGGCAGTTTTAATATATATATATATATATATATATATATATATATATATATATATATATATATATATATATATATATATACGTATTGTTATTGTTGTTGACTAAATACCCTTGCTGACACATCTGCAGTGCACACGCGGTATCCCTCTCGCCTGCGTTGTGCAGCAGCAAAGAAAAAAAACAGCAGGTCTTGTCCTCCATGGGCTGTATTTATCCAGACCCGCTGTAGAGTAGACCTTGTCGGCTGCCCTGGCCCGCCCACCTCGTCGCGTCGGGCCTTCGAAAAATCAACAACAACAGCAGTGTGCTCCCCTGTAATATTGTTGTTATTGTATTATTGTGTTGTACTCCATCCACAGATTCGCCCGCCGCGGCTTCGGCCTGTGTGTCCCCTGGTATACACTACGCGCTGACCAGGTGTGTGACTACATGCGGTTAGGGCAGGCACCGCTGCTTCAGCTGGCCCCAGGTGCTTCGGTACCCCGGTACACGCTCAGCCCGTGGTACTTCGGTGCCTTGGTGCACGCGGTGCTCAGTGCACGTGTTGCCCAGTGCAATCGGTGCACACGGTGCGCTCGGTACTTAGTGCGCCTCGGTGCATATGTTACCCCGTTACCATGGTGCTAGGTCCACTCGGTGCTCATGGAGCTGGGTGCACACAGTGCGCATAGCGCTTCAGTTCTTAGTGCGCTTGGACCAATTAGTGCGCACAGTGCTTGGTGCACTCGGTAGTGGCAGCCATGATGAGCATCCCGTGGTTCCACGCCTGCACATCTTATAAGGCAATTATGCCACTCAGTGACAAGCATCCGCTCTGCATGCGGTGCCTAGGGGTCTAACATGCCACAGAGGCCATGGGCCAAGAGGACTTCTGCGACTTATGCATGGCTTTTCAGCCCAGGGTACGTCACAATAGGCTTAGAAGGGCCATGGGGATAGACATTCAGTCTCCCACGGCAGAGCCGTCAGCAGCCTTCGGGGCCCCATCCCCACTCCTCCAGCTCTCATAGAGCCCCTCGCAGGAGATCCACAGCGCTCAGGATCCTGTGCCAAAACCTTGCAGTCGTTCCCCCTCCCCCCAGGCGAAAAGGGTGAAGCCCTCAAGGTAGACGAGAGATATTATTTATCTCAAGGAACAGATGGCCCAGGTCCTTGAGCTACTGTCGAGGCTGCAAGCTCCTGTGGCATCAGTAGAGGTCCCGGCCCTGCTACCACCCGCGCCAGCTTCGGCCGTCAACTGTGGCGGAACCTAGCTCTGAGATTGCCTCAGAGACTAGTTTACCACCACTGCCCAGCTCCATACCAGCATTGATGGGGTGCTGCAAAGTTTGCAGATACCCTGGGTGACACCGGCAGAGCCCCAGCGGCAGGGTTGCAGGCAGTAGCTCACCCAGCCCAGCCCTTCCCATTGTTCCCTGATTTTATGGAGGAGGTGCGCTCCTCTTGGGATCGACCAGCGTCAGCGCCGAGTGTGCTGAAGGAAGCCGCTCGGCTTGCTTCATTGGAAGGCGCAGAGAAACTAGGCCTGGCTGGATTCCGCCCGGTTGACTCCACCATCACGGCCTTGGTTAAGGCCCTGCCAGTGGATGGATTGTCTAGGGACCCTATGTGCCCAAACCCTCAGTGTAGCGTTACAGAGACACAAATGAAGAGGGCCTACACAGCGGAGGCACAGGCTAACACCTGGCTAACACGACGGGTAGTCTAACTGCATATTTGGATGGCGTGCCCCCAGAGACCCTGCTCCCAGAGCCGGTGGTCACTGAGCTTCACCTTCTTTCAAGTCTTCAAGGGCAAGCCCTAGGCCAGAGCCTGGCAAGCCTGGTGGCTATGGCTGTCACAAGCAAGAGTGCCCGAAGCGGATAAGACAGCGTTGCTGGATGCGCCGATATCCCAGGGACATACATTCGGGCCCGTTTTGGAGGAGATTTTACAGTGTTCCCTTTGGCAACACGAAGCATCTTGGAAGGGGGGTAGGTCGAGCCATTGGCAGACCCACCTGGCGCATACCGTCATAAGAACGGTTCCAGTCTAAACGACCCCGCTGGGTGACCTGAGGCATCACCTACAGGTCACAGTGGCGATGGGAGCAGGGTGTGGTGCGACCATGCAACAGCGTTCCAGGAGGCAATTCCAGGACCATCGCCCTAGGCAGCTGCCTCGGAGTGCTCTGCCCTGACCTCAGCAGCCCTAGCAAGGGCCCGGAAGGCTTGCGGCCTCAGGCCCATCCTTTCACTGCACAACAGCTGCGACTTACAATTGTTACAAGATATCACATTATTTTTACATACAATTACATTATTTCTTACACATTATTTTTACATACAATTACCCATTTATACAGTTGGGTTTTCACTGGAGCAATCTAGGTAAAGTACCTTGCTCAAGGATATAGCAGCAGTGTCCCCCACCTGGGATTGAACCCACGACCCTCCGGTCAAGAGTCCAAAGCCCTAACCACTACTCCACACTGTTTGGGACCTCCCCCCTTTTGAGGAGTCACGCACACAACCGTGTCACATTCTCCAGTCTGTCCGGCCGGCTGACTGGTTCACCACCATGGACTTATGGGACACATATTTTCACGTTCCCATTCGTCCAGAGCACAGGAATTACCTCCGCTTCGCCTTTCAGGGAAGTGTTTATGAGTTCTCTGTGCTGCCGTTTGGCCTCTCCCTAGCTCCTCGTACATTTTCAAAATGCGTGGACGCTATCCTGGCCCCCTTGCGATTGCAGGGGATCAGAGTACTCAACTATCTTGACGACTGGCTGATTTGTGCCCAGTCGCGAGAAGGAGCAGTGGTCCACACGGTGAATGTGACGCAGCATCTGGCGAGGCTGGGCTTCACCATCAACGATGCGAAGAGTCGGCTTATACCGGTGCAGTGCACGACGTACTTGGGGCTCCGGCTGGACTCCAGTACGATGCATTCAAACCTGTCCGAGAAGTAGCTATTTAGGGTTGCCTCTCCCTGTTCCAACAGGGATCAAAGGTTCCCTTGGTGCGGTTCCAAAAACTGTTGGGTCTGATAGCCGCAGCCGTATCAGCCGTTGAGCTGTGTCTATTACGCATGCGCCCGCTCCAAGCATGGGTCAATGCGTTCCACTTACACCCCAAACACAACAGACACTGTCGGCTGACAGTGTTTCACATGTGCTCTGTGGCGTGCTGATAGGAGTGGTGTTAACTCGCCAAGTGGTGACGACGGACGCCTCCAACTTGGGTTGGGGGGCGGTCTGGGAAGGCAGAGGAGTCGGTGGCACCTGGTCAGGCCATTGGATAGCTCTGTACATAAATATGCTGGAGCTGCAGGCTGTTTTCCTGGCTCTCCAGCACTTTCTTCCAGTCTTGCACGTAAAACATGTGCTGGTCCGAACGGACAACATATCAGTGGTGGCGTATGTCAACCACCAGGGCGGCCTCCGGTCCCCGGGTTTGCATTGCATCTCCTTCCGGCTCCTGACTTGGGCAGAACGGAACCTGCTGTCCCTACGGGTGACGCATCTTCCCAGAGTGGTGAACTGGGCAGCGGACCTCCTGTTGAGGGAGGGTGCACATCCGTCAGAGTGGTGTCTCCACCTGCAGGTGGTGGAGCGCATTTGGGAAAAGTTTAGGAAGGCGCGGGTCGATCTCTTCGCCTCGGCGGAGATGACACATTGCCTCCTGTGGTATTCCCTCCACCGCTTAGGCGGTCCTCGGCATTGACGCGAGTGGCCCAGGATGTGGAGAAGGTCAGGATAGAGAAGGCGACAGTTCACCTAGTGGCCCCTCGGTGGCCCAGGAGGATCTGGTTCTCGACCCTATGCCAGCTCATACAAGGCCAGCCCTGGGAGATCCCGCTTTGCCTGGATCTCCTCAGTCAGGTGAGAGGCACTCTCTGGCATCTGGAACCTCGTAGGTTCCAGTTATGGGTCTGGCCCCTGAATGGGACTGCTGGACAGCCCTATGGCTATCACATGCAGTTGTGGGTAATCTGCAGAGCGCTACGGCAGACTCCACTAGGTCGCTGTATGCCTGTAAGTGGAAATATTTCTCTCACGAAGGCCCCGTTTGAGCCCATGCATTCCATCGAGTTGAAGCTTCTGTCTATGAAGACAGCCTTCCTCTTGCCTATCACCTCCACTAAGCGGGTCAGTGAGTTGCAGGCGCTGTCTGTGCACAGCTCCTGTATGTGTATTTGGGACAATGGCAGCAGGGTGTCTGTGGCGCTGTGCTGGGGACGATTACTTGTCTGCATGGAGCAGCAGCTGAAAGCAATCAGCTTTTCCAGCAGGCAGGTGGGCGTGTCTCAGCGGAGCGTCAGTATAAAAACATAGCGATCACTGTGATCGTGGCTGCTGCAAAGCCTGTCGTTTTCACGGCACCTTTGATTTATAGTTTGTTATATTGTGTTTTATTCTGAGTGTTTGTACAGTCGTGTATCGTCCTCTGTGCGCTACCATTGCTGGTAGTGTCACATGACATTATTGTTTACTTTTTGTTTATGTTTATTGATTAAATCCTGTGCGCCTGTGTCGCCATATCAACGTCAATCTCTCTACCTCAGTCTCTTCTGTGTTCTCCTCGGCCGCCTGAGGCAAGTATACCAGGACTCTATCACAGTGTCACTGCGTACAAACCCTGCTTTCCTCCCCAAGATGATCACAGCCTTCCACATGAATCAGTCTGTGGAATTGAAGTCTTTCCATCCACCTCCGTTTGCTTTGGAGGAGGATAGTAAATAACATTTCCTCTGCCCGGTGCAGGCATTGAGGTGTTACGTGGATAGGACAAGAGCTCTGCGTCATACTGACCAGCTCTTTGTCTGTCACGGTATATGGACCCTAGGACAGCCCCTCTCAAAGCAGCGACTGTCGCTGTGGATTGCAGACACAGTCTCTGCGGCTTATGACAGTGCTGGCTTACCCCCACCTGGGCAGGTAGCTGCACACTCTACTAGAGGGTTGGCTACATCTTGGGCCCTCTTCAGAGGGGCCTCACTGTCCAATATATGTACGATGGCTAGCTGGGCTACGCCGCATACATTCTCCAGGTTCTACCGCTTGAATGTGGAAGATCCCTCCTTGCCTTCAATAGACACGAGTATCCTTGAGGTTGCACGCTTGCACCATTAACCTTGGGTTATACGGTTCTGGCGCTATAGGGACAGGTCAGGTGTAGCAGAGCTCACATCCAAGATGTCCCAGTTTATGGAGGTGATGATGGGCCAGCAATCGCTGCTGATGTCCCTTACCAGCAGGGCACCACCGCCGAACCACTTGCCAGTCAGCCGCCGCTTCAGCCACAGTCTCTGGCCGTCCCTGTTATTCAACAACCCCAAGGGGTATGGGATGTAGATGCCATTTCCAGGGATGCTTCTGAAGGGGAGCCTCTCCTTGAGGAGGACAGTGTGGAAACTGACCTGGCATCCCAGCATTCCGAGCAGGACTCTGACGCTGAAGTGCTAGACACCAGTGATCCATTGTGGTCGTTGGTGGAGCGGGCAACTCGTCACCTTGGACTTGAGTGGCCAGCCGTGGAAGTGCCTCGCCGGTCACTGTTTGAGTCGCCATCGGCACGGTCTCCTCTGCCCAGGGCGCCCCTGCCTTCCCTGATTTCATCAAGGAGGTACAGTCCACCTGGGGCCCCTGCTTCTTCACCGCAACTTCGCTGAAGGCCTCCGCTTGCCATGCAGGGAGCGAGTGAGGCTGGTCTGGCGGCTTTTCCACCGGTCGATGCTGCTTTTGCAGCCCTGGTTAAGACCCCGACACTTTCAGGCCTGGTTAAGGACCCTGCGTGTCCTAACAAGCAGTGCAGGACCACTGAGATCCATCTGAAAAAGGGCTACTTAGCTGCTACGGAGGCAGTTCGGTTGTCCAACGTGGCCAGCCTCCTTTCAGTTTACCAGGCGCCCCTGCTGAAGGATCTCCCAGAGCACCCGCCGGGCGCCTCTGAGGGCGGAGTTGGCGCTGGTCGCACAACTCCTTGTTAAAATGGCCCAGTTGAATGCACGGGCTCAAGGCAGGAGTATTGCTTCCTGGTGGTCGCCAGAAGGTAGCTCTGGCTCTCGCAGGCGAGAGTTCAAGAGTCTGATAAGGCTCCTCTATTAGATGCCCCTATCACGCCAGGGCACACGCTTGGCCCAGCGGTGGAGGAGATGCTCCAACGCTCTGTTAAGGCCCGGAGGCATCTCAGCAGTTGGCTAAGATGTGGCCACATAAGCCTTTCCAGCCAAGGCGCCGCAGGAGCACCGTGGCGAGACCACCACTGCAGCACCAGCCACGGCCAGGGAGTACTAAGCCCTCTCCCTCAACCGCAGCAGCGCGGTCAGCCGTCATTTTCAAGACCGCAGCGCGGAGGGTGGCGCCCTAGAGGTGGTGGCAGGCCACGCCTCGGGCTCTGGCCATGCCCCTCGCGAACGAGCCCAGCCTAAACAGCCCTGAGAACACCAGGCAGCTGTTAACCCGCCCCTACACTGTCTCCCAGCTCCAGTTCTGGCAACAATGCACCAACGACATCTGGGTGCACAAAACTATATCCACCGGTACACCTTTCAGTTCCAGTTAAAACCTCCCTTCCGGGAGTGGTTATAACTGCAGTAAAGGACTCGGTTCAGTCCTCAGCTCTGAATGTGGAAATACAGGCATTGCTCAGCAAGCGTGCCATTCAACAAGTAGACCCTGCTCTGATCGACCAGGGTTCTATTCCAAATACTTCCTGGTGCCCAAGAAGGACGGCGGGCTCGGCCCTATTTTAGATCTGCGCAGTACTGAACAAATACCCGCGGGTGTTATCGCTCAAGATGCTTACGCACAGGCACATCATTCAGTCAGTCCGCACGGCGACTGGTTCACCACCGCGGACCTGACAGATGCGCACTTTCACGCTCCCATCTGCCCGGTCACAGGAAGTATCTGCGCTTCGCATTTCAGAGCAGGGTATACGAAGTTTTGTGTCCTTCCATTCGCCTGTCACTAGCTCCTCGAACCTTTTCGAAATGTATGGATGCCATTCTAGCTCCCTTGCGGGCTCAAGGTGTCCGACTGCTGAATTATCTGGACGACTGGCTCGCCTGCGCCAAGCAGTCAAAGGAGCAGGTGGCGCAGCACACAGTGATGGTTACAGACCATCTTCAGCTGCTAGGTCTGAAGATCAATTCAGAAAAGAGCCGCCTAGTGCCAAGCCAACAGACCGAATTCTTGGGTCTGCATCTGGACTCAGTGTCCATGGAAGCGACCCTGTCGACACAAAGAGTTGCCTCATTAGAGCGTGTCTCTCCCTATTCAGGTTGAGACAGACAGTCAGCATGGAGCTGTGTCAGCGCATGCTGGGGTTGATGGCTGCCGCCCACAAGCCCTTCCCTTGGGCTTACTACACCAGAGACCTCTGCAGGCCTGGTTCAATGCCTTCGCTGCATCCGCTGAGAGACAAACACCGCAGGCTAAGGGTATCCCGAGCCTGCTGGAAGCGCCACGCTGGTGGAAAGTTCCATCAAACCTCCGCCAAGGCGCACGCTTGGGTCCCATTTTCAGGAGACAGGTCATCACGATCGACGCTTCCAACCACGGTTGGGGAGCAGTCTGGAACGGGCAGGGACCCGTGGAGTGTGGTCAGGACCCTGGAGGTCAGCCCACATCAATGCTCTGGAGCTCAGAGCGGTGGACCTCGCCCCCGCACTTCTTGCCAGTGCTTCTAGGCAAGCATGTGTTAGTGCGGTCAGACAACACCACAGTTGTGGCGCACATCAACCGCCAGGGCGGCTTGCGGTCCCCCGGTCTTCACCGGATGGTAGCACGGATGTTGCTATGGGCACAACCGCGCTTAACCTCTCTGCGGCGGTTCATCTACCGGCAGAGTCAACTACGCAGCGGATCTCCTATCCAGAGGAGGCCCTCTTGCTGGCTTAATGGCGCCTCCACCCTCAAGTGGTAGAGCGCATCTGGGAATGGTTCGGCACAGCCCAGGTGGATCTCTTTGCTTCAAGAAGAGACCACGCACTGCCCCCTATGGTTCTCAGTGAAGGATCTCCACAGCCCCTAGGAGTCGATGCACTGGCTCACTAATGGCCGCCAGGGCTCCTATATGCTTCCACCGATTCCGATGCTCCCCGCCTTCTTAGAGAAGGTCAGGGTAGAGCAAGCGACAGTGATCCTGATCGCCTCGGTGGCCTCGAGGATATGGTTTCCGAGCCTGGTGCAGTTGTTGCACGGTCGGCCGAGGGAGCTCCCTCTGCGAAGCGACCTGTTGTCCCAAGCCCAAGGAGGGCTATGGCACCCGAGCCCCAAGCTCATGCAGCTATGGGCTTGGCCCCTGAACGGGAGCCTGTCAGCCTTAGGGCTCTCAACGGCGGTTATTTCGACCATTCAGAGTGCTAGAGCACCTCTACTAGGTCGCAGTATAATGATAAGTGGCAGTTGTTTCAGAGTTGGTGTCTGGCGGAAGGCCATGACCCAATATCCTGCCCTATGGCAGTGATCTTACAGTTTCTACAGAAACTGTTAGATGAGGGGAAATCTCCTCTACACTTAAAGTGTACTTAGCCGCCATATCGGCTTGCCATGTACGTATTGACGGTTTGTCACCAGGTTGCCATTTTCTGGCATCGCAGTTCCTAAAGGGCGCAAGACGCTTGCGGCCTCCAAGGACGACCAGTTCTACCGTCATGGAGCCTTGATGTGGTGCTGGAAGCCCTTACCAAGGCACCGCTCGAGCCTCTCCACAGCGTGGACATGAAGCTCGTGTTCTATAAAACCGCGCTTTTGCTGTCAGTGGTTTCAGCAAAACGCTGCGAGCGAAGTTACACGCACTGTCAGTGCATTCTTCATGTACTCGCTTCGCAGGAGACGGTTCTAAGGTCTCCATGCGCCCAAACCCGCCTTTTACCCAAGGTCATATCCCCGCTCCATATGAACCAACCAGTCGAAGTTGATGGCATGCTCCATCCTCCTCCTTTTTCTTCCCCAGAGGAAGAACGGTTACACAGGCTCTGCCCCGCGCGGGCATTGAGATGTTATATTGACCGCATAACGGCTGTGAGGCAAACTGAACAGTTGTTCATATGCCATGGTTCTAGGACTTTGGGTCAGCCGTTGTCTAAACAACGCCTTTCCCACTGGATAGTGGATGCTATTAAATTAGCTTATGAATCTGCAGGCCTTCCGCCACCAGGGCAGTTGAAGGCGATTCCACTAGGGGTATGGCGACATCCTGGGCCCTCTTTAGAGGGGTGCCGGTGTTCGACATTTGCGCTGCAGCCAGTTGGGCTACACCGCATACTTTTATGAGGTTTTACCGTTAAACGTACTGGATTCCTCTGCTCCACTGTTCGAGCATCTGTACTACACTCTATGATCCCTCAAGATGCGGACGATAGAGTGGTTGACAGCATGGTGTTGACTATTCCACCTTAGGACAGGTGTCATTGCGAGCATAGACGCTGCGGCGCAGCTCCGCGATATGCGTAGATGTATTCCCTACACAGTTGCGCTATGACGTAAGTCTGTCCTACTGCCGAGAATCCTCCTCGCGACAGCTTGGGTACACTGTCCCCATATTTGATGGTTATTTTCGACTTGAAAGGGAACGATAGGTTGCGGATGCAACCCCGTTCCCTGAAAGAGAAAATAACCATCAAGCTGCGAGGTCGCCCAGACGCCTTCACGGCCTGAAGAGCAAAAGAGGACGTTAGTCTCTGCGCGCTGCGTAGTAAGCTCCCAGGGGCGGGCTTACAGGGCAGCTCGCGCAGAGGCTCATCGGCAGCTTTGCTATAAAAGCTCAGCCAATCGCTACTGCCTGACGGCAATATCCCCATATTTGATGATCGTCCCTCGTATGCTGCCGTTCCTTCTCCCTCGCGACGGCTCTGGTATACATTATCCCATACCTGATGTTGTTGGTGGTCGTCTTCGAATTGAAAGGGAACGTTAGGTTACTTACCGTAACCCTGGTTCCCTGAAAGAGAAGATGACCACCAACCACGAGGTCGCATCTGTTGCCCTCACAGGTTTGATGCAAAAAGAGAAATGGCTTCCTCAGTATGACGGTTTTAATCCCTCGGTAGGCGGGACCGAGGGTGTCATCCCAGGAAGGGGCCTATCGGCAGCTCTGGTATAGAGAGCTCAGAAAATACCAACCAAGAGGCAGGCATATCCCATATGTAATGTTATTGGTGGTGATCTTAACTTTTCAGGGAACCAGGGTTACGGTAAGTAACCTAACGTTATATTCCTTAAGATCGCAGAATGTTGCTATACGCTATGAAGATTTTGAAAAATAACAATAACAATAGTTTAGTTGTGCAGCCATTTAGTTTGAAATGATATATATTCAGAAAGGGGTCACGAAAAGGTCATGGATGTTTATAGGCTGTTCTTTTCTGTTATTTATATTTCAATGATTCAGGGAAATCACTTTGAAAAAAGCTAATTAAAGATAAAACATGAATAACATTGCTTTTATATAAATCCCAATTAATCTGCAATGCCTAGAGAATAATAACTGACTCAAATTCCCAACAAAAAAGAGAACACAAGCGGAAGTAAAAATAGCACACCCACAAAACTGTCTCGCACAGGATTGACTTCCAGGAATAGAGTTATGGAAAGTACCTTAATCTAGCTGTCAAAGCGACAGTCAAGTCACATTCCCCAGTCTGCTAGGAAACGATGTGTACCATGTGCTGGACTCAAGGGAAGGCACTGCATGCCAGCCTTGTGACTCGTTGGGCAGAATGAAACTGATCACACTTCTCCATTTTCATATCACATACACACACCTGATCCTTTTAGCTGACTTGTTTATTTGTATGTGTGGAATGTTGGGGTTAGCGCTACAATGTGGACCCTGCATTTTATACTCCCAGGCCACTATCAAACAGCAGCTCTATAGATCTGTAGCAGAGCCATCTTTTATAGTAACCACATCCTTTACAGTATGTACAGTTATGTTCGTGTCCTAGCTGGCAGTGCCTTTCTTAAATGACCCGTAATTTAAAGACCACAGGATCTGTTCAGTTGATCAGACTGTGGCAGATCTAAATGCTACTGCTTTTTAGGAAATATTGGTCTGTTTTTGTACCAGGACAAACATATCGAACATAAAACTGTGTAAAACTGTGTTAATAATAAGGAATGATCTTATTCAGACACCCACTGAATAGTTTATTAAGCACTTTAAAAATAATAAACATACTGTACAAATTACATTATCATATCACGTGTGACATAGAGACAGAGATAAACTTATAGAATGTCAGATTGGATGACTCACATTAGAATATATTGCTTTATTTATAGTTATATTGTATATAGTGAAATATATGGCACAATATGGAAATAAAACTCTTGTCACATGGGATCCTATATTTAGCAATCTATTGTAATATATCTTGCAATATATACAGCAAAAAAAATAATAATTTGAATGATTAGATATCACTAACAATAATATTAGAATTAGGAGCCAGAGGGCTCATCACTGATGCCTAATCAAAACGTGCCTGTGTCAACAGCTTTTCAAACTGTAAGTTATATCTGATAATCCATAATATATTGTATTGTAATATACAAATCCACATGTTTCACTATATTCTCAATACATTGCTTTTCTTCTGTAGAGGCACCTCTCTAATGAGTGTGAACTTTACTTGTAAAATGTTTTATGTCATGAAATACTCTGTAATTGCACTCACGTCAGTGCAGAAGGAAGTTCAAGACTCCTAAGATCTGTTGTTCCTAACTGTGCATGATGCAGTAATTATTTGTGACATGTCTCCGTTGACGAATGTTGCCCTGTAGAGAATCTGACGAGTCTCCAGCATTAGACTAACCATCAGCAAGAGCGTCATGTCCAACCACACCATGACACTGATTAAAGGTTAATGCCATGTGCCAAAACCATTCACCACTCAAACTGTGAATTCATCTATCTATCTATCTATCTATCTATCTATCTATCTATCTATCTATCTATCTGTGCAAGTCTTAGACACATTTAGGAGTTACAATATATATCGATGTTATGAGCATCAATAATTTACTCAAAGCCTCCACTAGTGTTTTCTACTATTATAACAACTTTGACTGTTATTAATACAGCTTAGTTTGGGTGAGAAGAAACCAAGCTTGTCATTTAGCAATCTTTAATTCACATTGATCAGAATCTTCAAAAACTTGTGATCACCACAACTCAAAGTAAACTATACATGAGCAGCTAATATGAAATGTTGCAGTAGCTAATCCATCACATTTACCCAGTGCTTCTTAACAGGGTGACATGGCGTTCTGTAGATGGGGTGTGTTGATTTATGGTAGTATAACCCCCCCCCCCACACACACAAAATATGCAAAATGTCTAAGACATTTGCACAGCAGTGTATATATATATATAGAGAGAGAGAGAGAGAGAGAGAGAGAGAGAGAGAGAGAGAGAGAGTGTGTTTTGTATATCTTTCATAGTGGTTGATACAGACATGACAGCTTGGCTTTGCATGTATTATAGCAATTATTATAGCTATAATTATTTTATTGCTATAAGTATTGTGCATTATTTTAGTTTATTTCACAGATCAGAAGAAATGTAAACCTGTACCTGTCATGTGTAATACAGTACCTGGGCTCCCTTTAGGTAATCTAAAACACACATCGGTTGTTAAATGAATCACATTACAAATATACCTACAGCAAGTTATACTGCTTTTGCAACCAAACAAATTTAACCAATGCTGCAGCAGACATTAAAAGGCAATGCTGGCCACATTGGCTATGAAATAGTTGAAAATGTATACCCAGTCGGGTTTGAGTAATTATACAACAGGTTTTTGGGAAGCCTTCCTCTCTTTATTTGGTATATGAAATATTTGAATGTGAACGGGTTGTGACAACAGTTAAACCAACAGTGAACTGCCCCTTTCTGCCCAGTGTACATTTTTCTAATGGAATGGTTTTAGAAAGCACTCTAAAAACAGGCACTGTTGATTCTAATAACATGAACAAGGTTTTCCAAACCGGGCTCGGAAATCGTTTTTTTATTTGTCTCATGCTGAATATCCTGGCTAAAAGGATCCAAGCCTCAAGTGTTTATTTTTTAAAGTTCAATCATTTATCTGCTTGTGTTGTTCTTGGAACTTTGTGTCCTACAAGCATTTTAATGGACTGCAGGATGAAAGAGGGAGTTGAAGAAAGTGAGGAGTACATTTAAATGTCACTTTGAAGACTTTGCCAGGCAGATGTTAAAAGCCTTTTTGTTTTCTTCTTGTATTTAGTTTAACAGGGTAAAGCTTTGTTAGCCCCGCATTCCTAAGACCCATGGCATACAATATGCTGTTTAAAGTGATTGTAGCTAACATAAAGAGGCTCATAAATCGTACCCGTTGTGCACTTTCTTGTATAGGTCTCAAATGTGCAATTTCATAAGAAACACAGAAACTACAGTAGGTTAAATACAATGCTGTTCACAAGTCATGCTTTTAGATTGTATTGCGCATCCTTGGTTATTTCACATTGAGGGTGAAATTGTCCCCACCCCTTCAACGGCTTCTTTCCTTTCATTACCAACCAGCTGCTTCCCTACTGACACATGCTTTCAGCCAGCACCATATTCTTACCCAGAAGACACTGCAACGTATTTCCTGAGAATAAGGCATGGAAATCGAGAACTTGATTTTACCGAATGTAGTACCATGTTTTAAAATGAATAGAAGGTAAGATTTGAGAATGATTTTGTTTGTTACAATGACCTTTAACATTCTTTGTATTCTGTGTCTATAAAGTGTCTACATTACAATATTACAACAAAACAAAGCTTGCTAATAAAATAAAAATAACAAACGCCCGACTCTGAAGGCAGAGCAGAACGGAGCATCCTCTACCAACCACATTTAAAATGATTAAAAACATTGAGGACTTTATGAATAACATTGTGTTCCTTTGAAATGAATTACCCACTGTGGCAGTTTCCAGCAACCCTTTAATGGTGTGCATTCATTTTTATAGTTACAGTTTACTATTCTGTACGATAGCTCATCTTTGGCACCGATGTCTGCCATAGCAGGCTGTTGCTGATCCGAAGCTGCTGAGTAATCTGTAGTCAAATCAAAAGATACCAGTATACAATAAAATCATTTCTCTTTTTTTTATCAGGAGATCACAGGTACACCTGAAAGAAGATCTTTTTTTAATGTATTGCACAATGTTCCTCTTGTCAATTGGTTAGGGACCAGAGTGTATGAGAGCATTTTTCCAAAAGAAGAAAAACATCCTGTGACAGGGAGAGATATCTTCAGCTGTACTATTGTTGATTTTGTGTTTTATTTTGTAGTGGTTTGGCAGGGAATGGGTTAATATTCTTAACCCTTGCATCAAAATGAGACCCTGGTCCCTGCTATTGTAGCCCTGTGAGAATGTGGCTGGAATGGGGGAAACTGGGGCACTGATTGGTTGGCTAATCAAACAAATCAATCAGTTAGATGGGATGTAAAAAGCTGCAGAGAGGTCAGCTGGCGATGGCAGGCTATTGAAAAAGTTTATTTTTAGAGGCACTGAAGTAAGTCTGTATTGATACAAAGGAAATTATTTTATCTTACAAGAGTGTTTTGTTTATTTTTGTATTCACCAACAACAAAGTGTGCAAAAGCATTACAATTTACTTTTGAACCAGCATGTGAACCACGCTTTGTGCTAACACTCAACCATTAAGGCCGTCATGCTACAAGGTTCCCTATACCTTACATATATGTTTGTTTGGTTTCCTTTGTGCATTTGCACATCAAACAATTCATATACGATTGTTTAACTTTAAAAAGTGAACAATGTCACGTTAGGCTATTGTATTTATTTGGAGTTAAATAGTAAGATAACCAAGATGTTTTTCTACTCCATGTGAGCTTACAGAATATTTTTCTGTACCAGCGGTAACTGAACCCAATTTGTTGACTTAACAGCGTTGCTCCCTCTAAAGCAGGTTGCAATATACCCCTGCACTAACTGGGCAGAGAGGCAATGCTTCCTACGAGGAGTACACATCTGATTCATATTGATTGTGAGGGGGCATCATTTCAGGGTTACTTTGTCATTTTGTGTATAACATTAGTACAAAAACTGTTTATTCATCTTGCCTTAAATAGCTCACTGTGGTAAAAATTGGCCAGTTTCATTACATTTCGTCACCACGAATGTCTAAAACATCAAAGGATTCCTAAAAGGGACACTCAGACGTCACGTGTAATGTTTTAGCTGAACCCATTGAAGCTTTGCTTGGTGACATTGTTTGCCTCATTTGGTTCATGCCGGGTCGAACCAGCTGAAGCTTCATTCCCATCACGACTTGTCAGCAATTTTCTATTCTAAACTTTCAATAGCAATACTGCTGTCAGTTTTAATTCAACTTGGTGCCGTCCAAGATTGCTGCTGCTTCAGTGATTCTTCAGAATAGTGTTGTGAAACAGAAGGGAAAGCTGAAGGGAAAGCTGAAAAGGGGAGCTACAAAACATCAACTATATATATAT